>CM062347.1:59940890-60540890 GCA_031216105.1 Dalbergia cultrata
CCGGCGCATGTGAGTGGCGCTCTAATTCAAAAGTTCGAAACGATAAAACGGGGATAATAATCCTCTGTTACGCAGAGCTAGTTAGTTGCTTTGGTCTGGTCTGCACACTCCGAGGGGCAGGACCCCACTCCAACGAGTTCAAATTAATTAAACATAATGGTATCATCCGACGCTCTAATCACACTGAATAAAAACCACCATAAATTGAAATTGAACTCTGCGATGCTTAAACAGAACGTCGATGCGTAATCTTTTGCGAATTGGAAAACTATTCTTAAAACAAACCCACCCCTTGGAAAGTGAGTGAGTTGCTCGTTGCTTGGTTTTGTAGATTCGAACTTGAGTTGCGAAGATGGAGGTATCGGATTGGATGGATTCGAGTTCGAAAGAGCAAATGCAGATGTACCAGGAATGGTTCAACTTGGCCGATTCAGGTTTCGCTGCTTTGCTTTGCTTTGCTTAGATTGTATGATTGATTTGTGCTTCAATCTGCTTCAGTCGCATGCTTAATTGATTCATTTGTTTAATTTGATTGCAGATGGAGATGGCCGTATCACTGGGAATGATGCCATCAAGTTCTTTGCTCTCTCCAACTTATCTCGCTCCCAACTCAAGCAGGTATATCATAATGTTGCATCTCTCTCCCTTCATTACATTGACAATTGCAAAATAGCTCATCCATTTTTATTTAATTCCCAAATTAAGTGGCAGGATATCTTTTTCCTAAGTTATGATATGATGGCTTAAATGTTGTGTTTCATGTTCCATGTTTTGATTAACACTTTGTACGCTTGTGATTGCTGATGTTGTTGCATTGATATCCCTTATTTGTCCCCATAGGTTTGGGCTTTCGCCGATAACAAAAGGCAAGGATTTCTAGGTTTTGCAGAGTTTGTTACGGCAATGCAGGTTGGGGATTTGAGATATTAACTTCAGGATTTTATATGGGTTGTTTTGTCTGATATCTAAATCTGACTTTGAAATTGTTGCTGCAACAACCAGCTCGTTGCCTTGGCACAGGCAGGATATGATCTTAGCTCGGATATCCTTAAAACTGAGAGTAAGTTGACCATTGTGTTTGGGTTCATGCCTGCTATTTGCCTTAGGTTTTGTGTGGTTATGGAGTATATGGTGACCTGCTCATCTTTTTTAATCAAATTTTCTTGCTCTATCTAAACAGGAAGTTCTGCTCTCTAATTTGATTAATGTTTACAAAATTGATGCTATACACTACATGTTTAGTATATACTAGTATATCATTTTAGTGTATTCAAAGAAACGAGTTTCTTGTCTATCATTCTGGATACTCTGTACTTATCACATGTTTCAATTCATTTTCTCTATTCCATTTTTATTGATCACAGTTGACGAGGAAAATATTAAACCTCCAGTTATGGAAGGACTTGATGCTTTAGTTACTGTAAGTAGTGCTTTTTATCTTACTTTGTGCTTTGCTAGTTAGATCATATTATTTCAGTTGATTCCTTTTCTTAATGATATCTGCTTTCTTCAGAAGACAAATGCTTTAACGATAAGTGGCCAACCTGAAGTAAATGGTTAGAGTTAGACATTCACGTTTTAAATTTCATTATTCATGACATTGCACTGTTTAATTAATTGATTGAATTTAATTGTTGTTCTGAATATATGTAGGGATTGCGCAACCTCATCTAGTGCCACCTAATCCGTTTGCTTCAAAATCCATAAAGAAAGTAAGTCTGATCCAATATCGATGCCCACTTTTGACAACAATAAAGTAGTTAACTTTGAAAGCAAACTAAAGAAGTGTAGAAAATGAAAGGTCACCTTGTCTTTCCAGTTCAGCAACCAATATGCAAAAATGTGTTGAATTTGTAACTAATTTTCTGGAGTTCAAAAGGAAAGGCTACATTTTATTGATGGATGCTGTGATATTTTTATAAGTGCCACACAGCCCGAAGTGGGCTGCTAGAAACACAATTCTTGATTGACGTGTTAACTCTTCCTTCGATAGAGGATAGCATACTGAATCATGGCGGTGGAAGATAATGAATGACAATATGACATTATGCCAAATCAGTTGTGTGGGGCATTTTTCAGGACATTAAGCATTTCTTTCTTTCTTTTTTCTTGGATGAATTATTCTGATAGATAGATTACCCAAGCAATAAGAATTGATTACAGTTTTCCTCTTTTGCTTAGATTCATTTTGCCTTGATGAGTTAGATGATGTGTACAAGGCAGTATTGGAGCATTATGGTTACTAAATAGAAACAATTTAGAATGTGCTTTTGTGAAGTTGTTTCTGTTCAAGCTCAACTACAATTTCACATAACCTTACACTCTTTCATTTTGTTGCCCGATATATTCTCATAATAGTAGTTTGGTTTTTCTTAGTTACCTCTCAATGTAGTTACATCAATAATTGATGGCTTGAAGAGATTGTATGTGGAGAGGCTAAAGCCATTGGAAGTCACCTATCGATTCAATGATTTTGTATCTCCATTGTTGGTAAGTTATATTTACACAAAATATGTGAATGAAAGATGCTAAATTCTGTTAACAATATGTGAACATGATACTAGTTTGCTCTAGTTCACAAGGCATTTTATTCATGTAAATATGACAATAATGTCTTTGATTTGTTCCTTTCAGACCAACAGTGATTTTGATGCCAAACCGATGGTAATGCTTCTTGGACAATATTCCACAGGAAAAACAACATTTATCAAACATTTGTTAAGATGTGGTTATCCTGGTGGGTTAAGTTGTGGATGATCTAGCAGCTATGTTTCTATCTATTCATGCATACAATTGATTGTAGATGGACATAAATTACTTTACTGATCCCATGTTCTGTATTAACTCTTTGTTCAGGGGCACATATTGGACCAGAGCCTACAACTGACAGATTTGTTGTCGTCATGGTACCATAATTTTTTTAGTTTAAGTATTGTTTTTTAAAGCTTTCAACTTGAATCTGAAAATAGTTCTTTTTTTTCATTTTTTGTTCCATTGTGTTCATTTGTAATCCATTTATGTTAATGGAAGTTCAAAACTTAATATCTTTATTTTTATAGTCTGGACCTGACGAGAGAAGTATTCCCGGAAATACTGTAGCTGTTGATGCTGACATGCCTTTTAGTGGCCTGACAACTTTTGGTGGTTCATTTTTGTCAAAGTTCCAATGTTCTCAAATGCCACATCCAGTGAGTTTGTCTATATATTTTGAATTCCAGTTTTGTTTCACAATTGATTATCATTTGTTTGTCCTTGAACTTGAAGCAATTTTTACTTTCAGTTGCTAGATGAAATCACATTTGTGGACACTCCCGGTGTCCTCTCTGGAGAAAAGCAAAGGACTCAACGAAGTTATGATTTCACTGGTGTTATATCTTGGTTTGCTGCTAAATGTGATCTGATTCTTCTCCTCTTTGATCCTCATAAACTTGACATTAGTGATGAATTTAAACGCGTAATTGCATCCCTACGAGGACATGATGACAAGATACGCGTGGTTTTGAATAAGGCTGACCAAGTTGATACTCAACAAGTAAGGCAGCATTAACAACTTACATTAATATTATCTAAATCTGTTTTTTCTTTAATCCAATTTTTTGCCTCATTTCAATATTGTAGCTTATGAGAGTTTATGGAGCATTGATGTGGTCATTGGGGAAGGTTCTAAATACTCCAGAAGTTGTGCGTGTATATATTGGGTAAGTTAGTTGTCTTTAAAATACGGTTAATGGTCCATTGCTTTACTTACAAGGGCTCCATTTGACCATTCGTCTAAGCTTACACTCTTGATTTGATTGAACATTCTAAATGCTTTTGTCGTCACATGTTTTGGTGCACAATTGACCGAATTGTCTTCTCTTAACTTGTCATTGTTTGCAGTCGCATTTAAGGGCATAGTGCATATGGATGCTCCTCACATTGATTTAACATTAACCTATTCTCCAAGTAATTTGATATTCTATTTCTAAGTTTATGCTATTTTTTTTAACTTTTCAGTTCATTTAATGATAAGCCTATAAATGAAGGCTTTGTTGGACCATTAGGACAGGAACTCTTTGAGAAGGAACAGAATGATCTCCTTGCAGATTTGGTAGACATTCCAAGAAAGGCCTGTGACAGTCGGGTACAGTCCTATTTTGATGTTATTTGGGAGTCATATTTGTTATACTCATTTTGCTTGGTATTCTCCTTACTTTCTGGTTCTAAGACCTGATTTCATGGGAATGATGCAGATAAACGAATTTGTGAAACGTGCTAGATCTGCTAAAATTCATTCATATATAATTAGCCATCTTAAGAAGGAGATGCCAGCAATGATGGGCAAAGCTAAAGCTCAACAAAGGCTTATTGATAATCTCGAAGATGAATTCAGAAAGGTCTCATCCTTCACTTCGTTCTCCCTTGCTTCCTTAATTTCTGTATTACTTATCATTTGTGGTCTCGCAAAATAGGTTCAAAGGGAGTTTCATCTCCCAGCTGGTGATTTTCCCAATTTGGAGCACTACAGAGAGGTTTTGAGTGGTTATAGCATTGACAAATTTGAGAAACTAAAGCCTAAAATGATTCAAGCTGTAGATGACATGCTTGGATATGAAATACCGGAGCTGTTGAAGTTCAGGAATCCCTATGATTGAAATGAAAAATGGTTCATGTTACAGATTTTGTCTATGAATGCTTCTTGACTAGTGAGATTTTGATATTTGAATTCATTAGAATTGATTTTTTATTTTTTTATTTTTTTGTCGTTTTTATTGTCTTATGTCCATATTCAAGCCTCTTTAGATGGTCCTACTTGTGATTTTTTTTCTGAAAAAAAAAAAATTGGTAGTCAGAACTTAGAAGTCACCTTGAAATCGTCTGCATCAAATTAGTTGAATAACTTATAGCTTTACTAAAATTTGTAGTAAACACATGATAACAAAAAAAAAAAAAAAATTAAGAAGAAACAATTTTGCTTTTTTATTATTATTATTATTATTTGTACTCATACACTTTACGTGAGACTATATTAGCAATGCACTTACATATATACTATTCAACAGATGTCATACCATTTGTGTAAATCATTTATGAAACAAAGAAGAATTAGAGATTGTTGCCCTTTATAGATGCACTTGAGCTTTTTAAGCAAAATGCTTTCACTTTTCTTAAAAAAAAAAAAGCGGATGTTTGGTTAAGATTAATATTCTATAAGCTTATTTTAATGAAACTAATCATTATAAATAAAAAACAAGATAACTAGATATACGAATTGAAATATGTTTTTATGATTCTAGAATCATTACAAATGTTTATTTAAACTTAAAAAGTACTTTTTTTTTAGTAAATAACTTAAAAAGTATTTTGATATAGTTGTTAAAATGTGTTAATTTATAAAAAAATAGAAAAATGATATTCTTTTTATGTGAAATGGTTTTATTACAATTTTAATAATGCATTGTTATATTATCAAATATAACTGACTCTCACCTTTATTATCTGAAAGATTATATAAATAATTTTTTTTTTGCATATTAATAATACATCAAGATTATCGTCTTTAAATTTTTTAATATATAAATTTGTTACATGTATTTTTAGTAAAAAAGATTATTATGAAGTTCAAACAAGCATGTCATAATAAATTCATTGTACTTAATTTTAAGTCTTCAAATACATCAACGCATCAAAAAGTCTACAAATATCACTAGCAGTATTTGTCGTAAAAAGTAAGGTAGGAAACTGGGTCCCGTCTGTCATTAATGTCAGTTAACCATAGTATATAGTAAATATAGGGCAATGTAATTTTAATCGTTTGTATTTTGAATATCATTTCAATATCTAATTTATCATCTTTAAATTTTGTGTGACTTAATTAAAAAAATAAAATTTTAATTTTTTTTCTTTAAATTTAATTTGTTCTCCACGAATACCCGATTTATTTATTTATTTATTTATTGTGTTAAAACATCAGTGTCCATTAATATATGCCGCGAATGAACGTATTGAGTCTATTAAATAATAAGGGCGAGGTGAAAACCCCGAAGTGACGTACAGAAAATAAATCTGAACGCGGTGGGTCCATTCCTCTCAGTGTTCTGTTCCAACACACAGCACCGTTGCCGAGTCCTCTTCCTCTTCCTCTTTCACTCGTCAAACATTGGGGTTGGATTGGATTGGATTGGATTAGATTAGTGGAAACGAAACTTAGAATCAGAAATGGAAAAGAGCAAAGTGCCGCAGAGATTTCACGGGAAGGTGGCGATCGTGACTGCTTCGACGCAGGGAATTGGTTTTAGCATTGCTGAGAGGCTCGGCTTGGAGGGTGCTTCCGTTGTCATCTCTTCACGCAAACAGGTCGGTCAGGTCCCTCTTTCATCTTTTCCTTTCAATTCCTTATATTTGTATGTTACCATGTTATGTCGCCTACAATATTTAATTTTACTTTTGTTGTGTGTTATTTTTCTTGATTGATTTGATTCTTCTTTCTTTGCCTCCCATGTCTGTTCACTACTGAAAATGTTTTCCTTCCCTTTTTGTTTTTTGGTCTTCGGCTGAATTACTGCAGCGAAACGTTGATGAGGCTGCAGAGAAACTTAGGGCTAAAGGAATTGATGTGTTGGCGGTTGTTTGCCATGTCTCAAATGCTCAACAAAGGAAGAATTTGATAGACCAAACGGTCCAGGTCAGGTTTTCTTCACATCAACTCTTTAATTTGTTTATTTATATACAAATTATCATGTCCAAGTCCAATACAATCGAAGGTTTGTAATCGTTTTCATATCTGCCAAGCAAACCTAACAATTTCAACCGTTTATTCTCTTCATTCATCGATTAGCTCAAGATATTATATATTTATATCTGTTCTATTTCTGGACTCTTAGCACCATTCTATTGTATGTTCATGATGGTTTGTTATCTTGAACTGGAGGCTAGACTGAGAGAGACTTGACCTGGGTTTTATTGAGTGCAATGTTTTGTCGAATCTTTTATTAAGTTTGTATTTTCAGCTGTCGGAATGTTGTTCTTATATGTGGTTGAACATCCTGGTTTGTTACAGAAGTATGGAAAGATAGATGTTGTCGTATCCAACGCTGCAACAAATCCTTCGGTTGATTCCATTTTGCACACCCAAGATTCAGTCCTTGACAAGCTATGGGAGATAAATGTCAAAGCCTCTATACTTCTTCTGAAGGTAATTAAAGCCGCGAATAGTGTTCAACATATAAGAGAGGGAAGGAAACCAAAAAAAAAAGGAATGCAATTTTTCGACATCTTGTCTTTCCGAAAGCCATCTCCACGTGATGAGCTAATATTGTAGTTAGTGTGGTGTATATTGTGTGTTATACACTTCATGATTTATGCAGGATGCAGCTCCTCACTTGCAGAATGGTTCTTCTGTCGTTATTGTTTCCTCTATTGCTGGTTATAACCCTGGATCATCTTTGGCTATGTATGGAGTGACCAAAACCGCCCTTTTTGGACTTACCAAAGTTGGTACTTGGCTTGCAATTGTTCCTTAACAACTATAAAAACTGCCACTTTCTTTTTGTTTTCTTCCCAATCTGCTAATTATTTGTAATGTGCTGGGTAGGCCCTGGCTTCTGAGATGGCCCCAAACACTCGTGTAAACTGTCTTGCTCCCGGTTTTGTGCCAACTAATTTTGCCTCATTTATTACCACTAATGAAGCCATTGTGAGTATTGAGAAATCTTTTTGACCCAAATATGATTTTCCTCTTCTTGCCTTGAGTCTCCTTCACTGTATGATCAGCCATTTAAATGGATTTTTCTTTGTGTACTATTGCAGAGGCAGGAGCTTGAAGGGAAGACGTTGCTTGCAAGGCTTGGTACAACAGAAGACATGGCTGCTGCAGCAGCATTTTTGGCATCCGATGATGCTTCTTATGTTACAGGAGAAACTCTGGTGGTTGCTGGAGGAATGCCCTCGAGGCTGTAACTTACATTTCTCTTTTCCAGTTTTGGTTCGTTCATTTCTATTATGTTTCTGGTTTGGGCCTAGACCAAACCGTTTTCTTTCTTTCTTTCTCTTGTATGTTTCGGGTTTGGGCCTAGCCCAAACGTTTTGTTCCATGTTGGACCCCCTGATTTGGATTTCTCCATCATTGGGAAAATAAATATTCAGTGGTTAGGGATAGTTTACATTTGAATTTCTTCAACTTTTCTATACGATAAGGAAAGAGTTAATGCTCATTTTAGTCCCTCACTTTTCACTCATGAGTCATTTTAGTCCCTCACTTTTAAAATGAGTCAAATTAGTCCCCAACATTACAAAATGTGAGTCAAATTAGTCCCTTATTCCACTTTTATTTAACATTTTATCAATTAGGTGATAATATGTGACATTAAGTTATATATTATCATACTATGTGTCATCTAAAGTAGAATGAAGTTTAAAATAATTTATTTTGGTATCTAAAATTGTACAAAATGAGTCAATTTAAAATGTATAATGAATATTTAAATGACTTATTTTGTATAATTTTAAACATCAAAATAAGTCATTTTAAAATATATTCTACTTTAGGTGACATATGGTATGTCAAGGTATCACTTAATGTTATTAATCATCATTTAATTAATAGAAAATTAACTACAATTGGGTTAAAGGATTAAAATGACTCACATTTTGTAATGTTAGGGACTAATTTGACTCATTTTAAAAGTCAGGGACTAAAATGACTCAATAATAAAAAATGAGGAACTAAAATGAATACTAACTCGATAAGGAAATCTTTTACTTACCTCTCGTATGATTAGTGAAATGATAAGAGTTATCACTTTCTGAGAAAAGAGAAAGAAAAAAAAGGAGGGGGGAAGAAGAAAAGGACATTTCTTGATATGCAAATTTTTGTTAGGGTTACTAACTGTCCATAAATGATGTGAGTTTTGTATTAAGGATGTAGAAAACAAATTAAATAATCTTGCGCGTGTTTGTTTTATATCTTCAGCGGTGCTGACTTTTTTACCCTTTTGGTTTGTCAAAGGCCATTCTGCCAAGCTTCAGCTGAAACAAACAGAACAGTACATTTGACAACATACACAAAAGCAGGAAATAATCAACAAAAAGTTATTGCAAGGCGGAAGTCTTTTCTAATGAATAGGGGGTGGTTAAACTCTTTTGTTTTGTGAATAGACGAAAGTTAATTTTATGCCAAAATTTACACAGCAGTATAGTGGAGGCGTTGATGAATTAATATAAGCAGCAAAAATAAGAGAAATTCTGTAGTCCCTACCTTCTTGCTGTCACCCTTGAGGAACGGTGAGATAAGAGTTTTTGTTACGGATATTATTATGTTCCCCTAATCTTTCCTCTTTATACGCTCTGTTTTCCACCCGTCTATTTCAAATTTCTCAAAGCATTAGCCTTTAATCAGGTTCCACACCTTTGAATTTTCACTTTTTAAAGGTCTGATTCCGTGCTTAGAATCTCTACTTTCAAACCAATGCTTGGAGAATAAGCTTCGATGATCCGCAATTGAAATGCTTAAAGAACCATAGTGTTGCCTGAATCAGCTTGTTATCTTTTAGTTAGTGATCTATTTATTATTGGAAGATAGAATAAAGGAGCCCAATAAAAAAAAGATAAAAAATGTCTGCATGGAAGAGAATAGAAGCCGATACTAAATAAAGTTCATCCAAATCCGTCAAATAAGGTACTGTACCTTGTACCAGTTAGTACCTTAGCAGAAGAAAGTTCATTTTTTCTGTGTAGAAAGACAGTAATACGTAGCAACCACTTGCGCTTGGATCAAACGGTCCATGACTTGGCACTTGTCGACACTTTTACCTCTGCTACGTTATGTGCCACTTGTATTCTAGGACTTATTTGGGTCCCAATAATGGGGTGCTACAGTGAAAGGATTGGGTTATGGTTTGGGATATATCCCAAAGTCTGAGAAGACTGCAGAGTGCAAATTGTTGGCTGAGCTTAAAAGAGTAGTGTTATTGGGACACTATTGAAATATCTATTTAATAAGTAGTGTTATTGGGATACTATTGAAATATCTATTTAATAATTATTGGATATGATATGGTGAATGAAGTGTGTGAAATTTACTATCATATTTAATAATTATTAAATAGATATATCAATATATACTCACTTTTTAAATGTTTAAATAGTATTTTTCGAGCTGAGAGCAATGCTCAAGTCCAATAGACTTTGCACTGTGGCCACTTAATATTGATGATAATGCATGCAAGAAAAGAAACCCAAATAGAAGCAATCAAGGGAGTCAAATTTAATCGAGCAAAAAGGCTCTCTCTCTATCTCTCGCTATGATCAGTTAACTTTTGAACCAAGAAGTCACGAGACACCCCTGAAGCCTCTGTCCTTGAGTTCATCTTTATGCTGCTGAACAACCTAATCCTCCTGATTCCTGATCCATCCTATTAGTAGAAACCGTGAAAAAAACTGCTTCTTCTTCTTCTTTCTTTTTCTGGCAGGACTTCATTTTCAGCAAACTTCCATGCATTTGGTTCCAATTCTCTGAACCATGAAATCTCAGCTTCCTTTATTTGCGTCTCTTATTGTTATGTGCTCCATGTGTTCTTATCCTTCACAGCTTTGATAAACTCTGTCACAATTGCTTGACATGAAAAAAGTGGTCTGGCTCCATACCACACCTTGCTTTTCTCTCGTTATAACTTATAATCCAAAAGGGTCATCTCCGAAGCCGTAAATGAATCATTTTGATGCATGTTTTTGGTTCTTGGTTGGAGTCCATGTTTCGATATCGGTTTATGGCTTTATGCACTTCCTGAAATCAATTCACACGTTTAGAAGGAAAACCATTCCTTTTGACTGTCTGTTCTGACAAGCACAATCACTGCTGTTGCAGAAGAGATAGGCTTCACACTAGAAACCATTTCAAAGCATGCAATTCGCTAGAGCTTCAATGGGGGGCTCATGCTTCCATGGGCTGCGCTTAAGGAGGTCAAAGAGTAAGCCTTTGCCAGATCCTTCTTCATCATCCAGGCCACGGTTGGATTCTGATTTGGAAAACATGGAAAGAAGGAGATTTGACAGCTTGGAATCATGGTCCATGATATTGGACTCTGAGAATGTGGAGACATGGGAGGCTTCAAAGGAGGATCAGGAGGAATGGACTGCAGACCTTTCGCAGCTTTTCATAGGAAACAAGTTTGCATCTGGTGCTCACAGTCGGATCTACCGTGGAATTTACAAGCAGAGAGCCGTGGCTGTGAAGATGGTGAGGATTCCAACGCAGAACGAGGAGAGAAGAGCCTTGCTTGAGCAGCAGTTCAAATCTGAAGTGGCTTTGCTCTCACGTCTCTTTCATCCTAACATAGTGCAGGTAATGAAGGGTCACTCTTGTTGCTTTTGTATGCTTCCTATATTGTCAACTTCTTGTCTTCTAGCTTGGTCTTGTTTATTTAGCTTTGTTTGTGGATTCATCTTTGTGTCGTGTGTGTTTGCAAATTGGACGAGGTCAGTTTATGAGTTAAAACTGTTTTGAGAGTTCAAAATTCTGGTATGCCCTTCAATATTTTATTATCATAGTTTGGCTGTTGTTACAAAGACCCGCTGCCACAATTTTCTGACAAAAGGAGGGAATGTTTGATGAACTTCTCAGTAAACCACACTTAGTCCATTTAGGTGATTTAGCCTTTGTTTACTTTAGGCAAGATCTCGGTTTCAAATTTTCCTTTTTTTTTGGGTCAAATAAACTTGGTATCATTCATTCACTTACCAAGCATACTACCTCCAGAATAAAATATTACAATTTTAAGAGCAGCCTTCGGTCGGTTTCAAAATTTCAATAATTGTGAACGGAAAAAATCTAGTGTGGGGAAAGCTTTTTCCCTCTAGTGGACAAGCCAGTTCTAATAACATCAGTTTGAGCCCATTAGATTTCTTATACTTTTTGGTTTGACCGAAAACAACCTTCGTAATAACAAATGACCAACTTGCTGCCAAATCTGAAGTTTTCTTACCTTCCCTTTTTTTTTTGGGGGGGGGAGCGCACGCCGGGGGGAGGGGAGGGGGGGGGGGGGTTTAACGTGTAATGTGTAGTACAATAATTATTTTTTTCCGGGGGCTTTTTATAAATGGTTTGTCCTTTATACATTGTCAACCAACATTTATATTTGGTCATACTCATTGAAACTATCTTTTATTGCAGAGGTGTGTATAATTCCTTTATTTGAGTGGGGGACTAAGACTTGATCTTTAAATGACTCTTAATTTTACAGTTTATTGCAGCTTGTAAAAAACCACCAGTGTACTGTATCATAACAGAATACATGTCACAAGGAACTCTGAGGATGTATCTGAACAAGAAAGAACCATACTCTCTTTCAATAGAAACAGTACTAAGGTTGGCTCTTGACATATCTAGGGGGATGGAGTACCTTCATTCGCAAGGTGTGATTCACAGAGACCTCAAGTCAAACAACTTACTTCTCAATGATGAGATGAGGGTTAAGGTGGCAGATTTTGGGACATCATGTCTTGAAACACGATGTCGCGAGACCAAAGGAAACATGGGAACCTACCGTTGGATGGCACCAGAGATGATTAAGGAGAAACCATATACTCGTAAAGTTGATGTGTATAGTTTTGGTATTGTGCTTTGGGAACTCACAACCGCTCTACTTCCCTTTCAAGGGATGACCCCTGTGCAAGCTGCTTTTGCTGTTGCTGAGAAGGTAACTATTATATTTCTTCCTTATTTTGTTATATGCTTTGACATAGAGAAGTGCTTCAATTCTCCGCTCAGAATTTCTGATGTGTTTGTTATTAGTCTTTTTATCCATTCCCAATCTGGATTAGCGAAGTTCGTACTTGGGAATGGTACACTCTTTTAAACCCTTCATTGTGTCTAATAACAAAACAGTTATTCTGTTATATAATTCAACATAGGCCATAATTTTGGTCAAGTTGGCCATAGAATATGTGGCCAGCTGTTAGCACTTAACATTGTCATGTTGGTTGGTTAGGACAAAGAAACTCTGTAAGCCATAGAATTACCTTGATCTTTGATCTCTGCCTACTGGATTTCTCTTGTGGGAAAGAAACTCTGGAAGCCATGTTCTCATTTTAGAAATATCTTTCCTTACCAGCTTAGTTTATTATTTTTTTACTTTTTTATTTTTATTTTTTGGTGAGCACAGCAGCTTAGGTTTAAGTATACAATGAGGCAGCACATTTTCTGAAATAAGATGAAGGACATTGTTGAGCTTCAACATCCCGAGTTCATGAGACAACGCACCTAGACTTAGTAACTCTCAAGTAGTTAAGGGTATCTGGATGGCAAGCTATTTTGATCTCTTTGCATTTGACTAAGTTACTCTTAGTTTCAGTGCGATAAATTCCTTTGTCCTGGGTTATTGGTAGTATTTTCAAGATCAAATCAGTACCACTATCAGGGTTTAATTGGTAATAGGCAATAGCATTTGTTTAGAACCAGAGGAATTCAGTAGAAGAAAGCAAACTACTTACTAAAGACTATCTATGGGGAAAGATAAGATACATTTTAAAGAACTTCAGAAGTCCTTATCTGTTGCATAAAATGGTGTCTCTTGTCCTGGATTCCACTTATGACATATTAACAGAAGGCAGAGTAAATTACGCCAAAATTGATAAAAGATTTCCATTTGGTCATGTTGCTTCTGGCCAGATGTTATTGTTGCAAGCAGGTTTAAAACTTGATATAGCATTCCAGGCATGGAAATTAGGAATTGTTATGTCCAAGACTCCTTTTAACGTTAAGAATTGTATACAAAAAGATACATAAAATAAGAAACCAAAGGTGTAATATAATAGTAGGTTCAATATGGGTCTTCCTGTTCCAATAGTGGGAAGCATGGATCTGGATGGACTTTGGAAGTGTTCACCCCTTACTGCCAACAAGAACTCCTTATATAATTTGCCCAACGTGTCAAAAAGTGTGACAGTTATTCCATTTTGGACTAACGGTTCATTAATCTGACAAAACTAGTGCTTGGATTTCCTCCTTTTTCCCTTGCTGATTGCCCTGCAATACATTACTGGAAATTCTTTATGCACCTCACTAGTTAAGCATCATGGAAGGCTTTATGCTTTCGCTTTATAATATTTACTTATTTGAAGAAATACAATACACACACACACACACATAGTGAATTAATGATCCAATTACATTTTGAGGATGCAGAACGAAAGGCCTCCATTGCCAGCGAGTTGTCAGCCGGCACTAGCCCATCTGATAAAGCGTTGCTGGTCAGCAAACCCTTCCAAGAGGCCAGATTTCAGTGATATTGTGTCCACTCTGGAGAAGCTCGATGAGTGTGTCAAGGAGGGCCTACCTCTAACTCACCATTCGCGCCTTGTCAGCCGCAACTTCATCGTTGCACGATTGAAAGGCTGCGTCTCCATGAGCTCCTCCATACCTGTACATGCTTGATTATTCCCCTACCACAAGGTATTGTTGCATTGTCGTCTGTCTCTCATATCATATCATATAACTCGATCGAATGAATACATCTAATATAATATAATATAATATAGTCCATCATAGTTCAACACATGCTTCATGTTCTTTCAACTGTACCGTGTAACCGTAATTCAGATAAATTTCAACCTTTTCTTTCACTTTTAGTTGTGAAATTAATGAGATGAGTACCTCATTAGAAAGAAAAATAATTAATAATGACAATAAAGGCTGAAACAAGTGAATTGTGGAAGCTAAGTATGTACACAACTCTGCAATTGCATTCACAACTCTAGTCCCTAGTGCAGAATCAGTGGGCTTCGTTCAAGGGGAATTGCTTAAAATCATAAAAGGCCACATGCTTAGCTATTTATGCTAGGCTATATATATGCTGTTCAGGCCAAAAATGTGCAAATAACATCGCCTTCGAAAACTAGCATAGCAAACGGTGAATCTAAAAGATCTCACCAACCACCAACTTACCAACTGCCAGAAGTTAACCAAACTCAGCAATACCATCCACCGACCGAACTACTACATTTGACTTACCAAAAACGTTGACATTAATCTCAAAATTAAACAGCACTATTGTTGGAACCTTTCTTAGTTAAATAAAAGTGAGCACACTTGTAGCTTAGTCAACTGGCAGTTTCTGTTTAGTCGAATTAGTGAATTCCTTTTGTGGCAGATATTCGGATGAATGATTGATTAAATTGTCCCTTCAATGGGGATTGAACGAATTACAAGTAAGAGACCGTTATTTCCAGCTGGATAAAATAACAAACCGAAAGTGTGCAGCAATAGACTCTGAAATTGTCAGACAAGATTGCAAAATTTAGCTTAGCTAACTTAATATTTATGTATTAATTGAGATTCATATGGAGTCACAGGTTTGTACCTGTTATGTGTAACTGTAAATTTTGTGACTCTAATTTCATGTAAGCAGTATCACTCACATGAGTTTGGCCTGTCACTCCTGAGAATGCGCTTTTCGTTGCTTTCTGATTAACTTGAGGCCGTGCATTTTTATTTTTATTTTACATACCGAAAACAAACTGCTATTAATTTGTGGACGTCGTGGTGGTGGTGGTGGTGGTGGGAGCAGATGAATGTAGTGAATCTGTCACACATCATATTAAACTATCTAGTATCTCTTTTTTTATAGAGAACGGGGCTTAACAGCCCAAAACTATCTAGTATCTTGAAAGATAGTCATGGCAGTAGCAAATATGGAAAAATTAATTTAATGTAAATTGAAACATATTTTTATATTTCAATCACTTGTATTTATTAAATAATGGTATAGAATTTTGATATTAATACTATATAACATTTATTTCTTTTTTACAAAATTACCAATTTCAAAATATATTACATTTCAATTAATTGGCTTCAAATCGAATTAATTTATGTATGGAAATTTTTTATAATGCTAATGTTTTTTATCCACTGACATGAATGTTGATTGAGCAATTCTTCTATATGCTACGAAATGCTAGGATGCGAAAAGCGACGAAAGGAAAATTACATAGAGAAAAAATAGTTCCATAACAACCGCCAATAAAATTAAGACATATCGTCAAATTTCATAGGTATAGGTTGTCTACTATTTAGCTTTTGTCATATTGAATTTAGAATTTTTATTTTTTAAAATATTTAGATACATTATTTTATGAATAAATAGAAACAATAAAAAAAATTAATTTAAAATAGATGGAATAATATTTTGGAAAATACTGTCATGTTGATTTCGTTATTGAGATTCATAATGGATATGCTTTTCTGCACACAAACATGCTCCGTGTTATCCACTTAACAAGGCACCTTTCGGCCAAGTAGTTAATTCACCGTACATCATGGCTGAAACTAATGGGGCCCCTGACATAAAAGCAGAATATTAATTCACGGCTGATTATGAGATGCGACTGGCAATTCAGACTGACCACGGTGAAATTTATACAAGGCATTACTTTAACGAAAAAAAAAAACCCTTTAAAAATATTAAGATATTTTTTCTTTTCAAAATAGAATTTAATTTTAATTTATTTACAATATGGAAAAAGTTTATATTCTAGTTTAATTATATATAGTGATTTTTTGGGAAGTGGATAAAGCAGCATTTTTCCCCCCAAGAAAAGCTGTTTAAAAAAAAAGTTCATTTGGGTAATTTAACAAAAGAATTATTATTTGAAAAAAATTATTTAACAAAATAATTTGTCTTATAATTGAAAAAAATTATTATTTGTTGGCAAATCCCTAAAGCTAGATGAGCATTCTTTTTTAGTTTTTCTACAAAAAAATCTATTTTTTAAAATTTAACACTTAAAAGCAATTATTTTCTAGCAATCCAAACAACAGAGATAAATTTAAAACCACTTTTCAATTAAAGTATACAAGCATAAATTTATTTTTAGATAAGTGATTATATAAATAAGTAATTATTAAAATAAGTATAATTTTGCAGCTCCAAACATTGTCAATGTCACATCAACTATAATAATTGACTCTTTTACCCGTTATTTAAAATGTAGATATTAAATTATTCATATGTCTTAACTCAATAATTTTAGTTTTTAGGGGAGATAATTCATTATGTGAAAATGTTTTTAGATTGATAATGTATCAAAATTAAATTCTTTAAGATGTTTAGTGTATTAAAAAAATTCCCACCCTTAACTCTTTAGCAAGGACAGAGCCAGGAATTTTGGAGAATGAGTCAAAATTAGTTAATATATATAATATAAAATTAAATTAAATTCATTGTTATATAGAAAACTAAAATGATCCAATAGTTTTCTTCATATAAACTACTAGTAAACTAGCGTTTGTTTTGCCATCCATCATCTATTTTCTCTTAAAAAATGAGTTAGTAGTTTTCTTCTTAGGCATTTCTTAGACTTAACAAAAAAAAAACATATACCAATGCATCATTTAATTTAATATCAAAATAAATTATCATAAACAACTAACTAGCAATTCTAATAAGTGAATAAAAAAGTTAATAAGAGAAAAATCTTGAAAAGAAAATTTCAGAGACATTTATATATTTCATACTTTTAATTGTATATATTACAGGCTTTTATTATTTATTATATATGGAGATGATCAAGTTGAATAATTTATATGTTTTAACCCCTCCCCTTCCTCTGGCTATGCTCTTTAGGATACTCATTATATAAACAATTTGAAAATATGAAATATTGAACATTTAATTTTATTAGAGGGATCTTATGTTAATAGAAGTTAAAAAGATACCAATTCAAATAAAGTAACAGTAATTTAAACATTTAAATCTTGCATTAAGTTTTATTTTGAACGATTAAACCAATTCGAGGATGAAAGGTGGTGGATAGGAAAATAGCAACTTTCAGCAATGTGGTTTCTTCAATTGAAAAGGGAATGAATAATGTTGGGGGAGTGATCCGTTGATCTCTTTACCCAGTATAACCAACGGTGGTCTTACTCCTAGAAATTGCAAATAACCCCCATTCGTTTTGAAAAGTATTTGCCAAAAGAGGATTTAAAAACTAGACTTCCCAACACTAACCAACTTCAGATGGATATGGATGCTCCAATTTTTTTTTTCGTCATTTGCCACAACCACCAAGTGCAAACCTTGTCCCAAAGGCACGAAAACCCAATTGGCAAAGTCTTCATTTTGACACGCTTGGTTCTACCCAAGAACCCAGTGCTGGTTAGAACATAGACACTAGTGTCAGTGAAGGCACAATAATATGCCTTAGTAAGCTCAGATCTTGCCGGCGTCGGAGATCTGAATGGATAATTCGTAAAAAAATTGGATTCTTTTTCTTTTGTGTGCATCGATTTATAGCCTCCCGAAGGTGGTGATCTTGCCGTTGCCTCGGTGACAACGATGTTGATGGTGGCATTGGGGTGCACGGTGGAGAGTAGTGATCGATGATATTACTGTCGTCCACGAAGGCACCAGAACTTGGTGACATGGTGGGTTTCACTGTTGGCACAACAGATTCGTCGACCACAGAAAAGCATAAGTTCAGGTACGATTTAGGTGCATAACGCAACGAAATGACTTTGTAGGTCACTGGGTGAGGGACTAAGAATGCAAAATTAAAAAAATGGAGATACTCTTTGACAAAGCTAGTCCAACACAAGGGTCACAAAACAAGCAACGGACAGATTTCGCTTTTGCATTTATCCATCAGTGTATATTGTTTAGACTAACTGAGACTAACATTGGTCCCATACGTGGTAGCGACAATGGTTTGATGATCTATCCTACAAGCAATCATTCATAGCTTTTATTTTGGCACCATATTATCGTATTCACTTATGGCTGAGTACTGAGAAGAAGATAGAGTGAACTCAATAGTAAGTTATGATATTTGCGTTCATGGGATGTAGGATCCCGTGTTTACTTACACCTCATTCATCAGTAGACGAGAAATGTATCCCATTTAAATAGGGTCTACATTTCATTCAATGATGGATGAGGTGTGAGTCGACACGATGTCCCATAATCTATGAATATAATTAACATTTTTCCAATAGTAAACCCCATAGCATGCCGTGGTTTTATCGTTGTCAAACCTATCGACACCATTGCAAGCAACCAAAATAACATTATCATCACAATTCGACCCTATATATATATATATCAAACCTGCGCCCAATGGCCTTAAATTCTTTCTCCGTTCTTGAATAATTATCCATTTAAAAAAAGTCTAAAAATAATTATCCATTTAAAAAATTTAAGTAACATTAATTATTTTTTTTAATAATACTCATATTAGATACTATTAAAAGAGGAAAAGCATATAATGGAGTTATTTTTAACTTTTCTAACTTTAATATTTTCTCAATCATTTCCTTTATTTTCAGTATGCATTTAAAATTAAATAATTATTTAAGAACAGAGAAAATATTATACTGCTTAGTCGCCTCGATTTTCACCATCCACTTTAGCATGTCGTATGGAAAATTAGTAGTAGATTGTATATGCATAATGTATTAAAACAAGGTCAACATAAATATGAAAAAATAAATACGATATATGCCATTTTACCCTCACAGGTAAATTTTTTATATGCATAGTATATCTTAAAAGGTTTTTGTTATGGTGCCCTTGGGATACTGATATCCTTTTGAATTTAAGGGTTCTGATTTAATCATGAATATTTAAAATATTAATAAATTTATTTAGTGGGACACGTGGAAAATTTTCAGCCACAAATTATTTAAAAGGCATCAATACCCATAAATTTTATAAGGTATCAGAAAAATCTCCACCTTCAAAAGAAAAATTAAATGTATTGTAATACTCGATGAACACGTGTTAATAGATAAGTTTTGTACAACATTAGGATCCCTTGGGACCCACCTATATTGCCAAGTCCTGAATTTCATTAAATCTGGATCCTACACCTCATTGGAGGGTAATATGATAGAGCCACTTTCTTGGGATCAAAAGTTCCGATAATTGTTCCCAAAAGAAATATGAGTTAAAGAGTGATTTTTAATGAATTTTATGAAACCTTTAAAGGGTTCGATTTTATCCCTCAATTTAGAAAATCTTGAAGATTCAGGAATTTGAACTAAAACCCAAAATTTAGATTTTGATTGGTTTGGATTTTGAATGTTTTGATAATTTATCTGAATCCAAATGGGGGGTATTTCCTTATTTATATTTTTGAGTGGCAAACTCATGGCCTTATCTTTAGTCATTACAAGTATGTTTTATGCATGATGATTATTAAATATGGTATTAGAGATGAAAATATGAATATATATCAATTTGCAAAGCTATGATTTTGAATATATAGCATGAAAATGAAATTTAGTAAACTATGGGACCATGAGTGATAGATTGATATGTTGGGTGCTATGAAAATGTTTTATATGTTCATGAAAAGATTTGTTGCAAAATGTATGATTTAGCAAGATGTCAAATTGAGAAAAATAAATAAAAAAAATAAATATGTTTTTATGGATTTTGACATTATTATGTTTTCAAGGTTTAGATTTCAAGCTATGTTTTATAATATTTAGTTAATATATTTATATATGTTAGAGAAATATAAAACAAGAGTATAACCCAGCTCTACGAATAAATACGTTAAATGATTGCCAAGTTTATGATTATGAACCTTAGTGTTTGAACTATAATTTCATAGTTATCAAGTTTATGAAAAGAGGTTGGCTTGAGACATGAGAATTTAGAACTTTAGTTTTATGGTACCAAGAAATACAAAATTCAGTATGATTCCTAGCAACTTCTAGATACATATTCTGCGGACTTGAAATTAGAATATCTACAAGTGGTGAACCATTGGGCTTGATTTTCACAGCCACGGTTATGCTAAAGTCATATTGTTAAAGTTATATGAATCCAAAACTCTCAAAGTACTAAGAATTTAGGGGCTTATGTTCGCGAAGGACGAAACATCCATCCTTTAGTTATGTAATTTCAGTATTGTTGTTTTTAGTTACTTCAGTTGAGTTATATATCAATGGTATTAGACAATCATAGAGGCAATGGTATTAAACACTTATGGAGACAAATCTAATAAACAACCATGGAGGCAATCTTAATGAACAGCCATGGAGGCAAACCCAGTTAACAGCCATGGTCGCATATACAAAAAATGCGACCTAGTTAGGTGCCCACAGTTTGTCCGCGAGGGATTAGTATGATTTTCAGCATGTGCTCTTGTTCACGAGGAACTGAGCAACCATCTTACAGTTATGATTTTATAACTTTTAATATTATATATGTATTTATCATGTTCAGTAAATGATTTCATGATTGATTATGAGTTTAAAAATCCTCGGGTATGGATTTACAAAATGAAAAGTATTTTCCTAGCTACTACGTATATAAATATCAAATAATTTATGATTGTTGCATGTATATTGCATTATGTATATTCCGTGGTTGTCCTATATGGATGATAGGTGATAGCTCACTTAGTGAGTACGTTGACTCGCGTTTCTCCCTTCCTCTCATAGTTGCAGGTTCAGAGGCGGTCCAGATTCCTGTTCCATAGACGCAATTATTTCTAGTTGTGAGTCTTACTTTGCAGTAAGGCCTTGAGTAGGATTATGTTAGAGTAAAGTACTCCAGAAGATGTGCAGGCAGGATCTAACCTACGCATATATTTTAAGATATTGTAATTATTTTTAAAGTTCATGTATCTCCATATATGTTTTTAGAGTTTAAGTATGGGTTGGAAATGTGAACTGTGATAAACGATTTATGTAATGAACTAGGAATGTTTTAATGATTTAGTTTTTAATTGTTAAACAGATTTTTAGAGATTAATTAAGAGGACTTTAGAGCTTTGTATATTAAAGTACTTCAGATTTATGATTTCAGGAATTCGGTTATGGATAAAGATTTAAATAAAGATTTAAAAGAAGCTATGTTTTAAGAATGAATATTTTGATAAATTATGTATTTAGAGAGACACGTCACCCAATAGATTTACGTGAAGATGGGATTCCTCACGTGCCGGTTACATTCCCAAGTCGGGTCATGACATGTATAGCCTTCAAATTTCGGAACATTAGTATCCCTTGAAAGTTGAAATAGACTTGTTAGGGACAAGATGGAATTGTCCAAGTGAAAATTCTTAATCTTACTTGATGCAACAAATGTTATAATGAGAGAAAAATTTAAGAAAAGTAATCTATTTATTTTTGCTATTATCTAATTTTTTTTTCCCTTTGTAATTGCAATACTTATTCACATAGTTTTGTATTATAACTTGTAATTATAGTCAATTAAGATATTTTAAAGTTGCAACTATAAAAATTTAAATTCAAGAGTGTGATTGATTAGGGATAAAAGTCAAAATAAGTTTTTTCGAATGACCTATAAGTGTAATTGAACACATGAATTCATTCATGGAATCTTACCTATCATTTTTATCCATCAAACAAACAAATATCAATAGTACAAATAACATTTATTTGAAATCATTATTTTATTCATCTATCGATTTACTTACTAATACTAATTCATTTCCTCTTTCTTTGGAAAGCAAAAACCATTGTAAATATTATTTTTTTTCATAAGACAAATGCTCAAGCCTGGCCAAATGTAATGGTGAACAAAACAACAGTGCCAAACAAACAACACAATTTCAAAAGAAAGTTCAACAACGCAAAGCAAAACAAAATACATGAGAAAATCTATATAACATGTTGATCAAGGAGGCACTTATTGTTGAATAAATTTACACTTAGCACACTAACACTTATGCTTTCATTCACTTTGAGCACACTAGCTAGAGCACTTGCTTTCACTTACACCTTGAGCTCTTCACTCAATACTCTACTCAAGCACTCTTGGTTTTCACTAGCACTTGCTTTCTTGAGTACATACATAAATGCTTCTCAAGCCTATTTATAGGCTTTGTATGCTGGTCATAATGGAGCATGAAGTAGTTTCTAGGTTCTTCTCCTATTCTATTACAAACTAGACATTTCTAGAGCCTTGCTACCCAAAGACTCATGCTTTATCTACAAGTTTCAAGAATATTCTAGTGTAATATTTGATCTAGAAGTTTCTTACTTTTCTTTAATTTCCTACACAATTCCATAAAGGCTTAGTTATAGAAAACACTAGAAACTTCTATTTAGTGTTGATATTTTCATATCTCCTCTTCAGCACTAATTTTCTTACATTCCATACTCTTTTCAAAATTTAGAAAATTTGACATTGCATAATCCTTTCATGGGGATTGATCTTCATATGTTGCATGCTTCTATCTTCATATGTTGCATGCTTCTTTCTTTCCATAACTACTGCAATATTAGTGTCCTTCTGACTGGGCTTTATTTGCCTTGTAAATCTCCTGAGTTGTGGTTGTTTTTCAACTTCTTCTCTTACTTCTTGTTCAAGCTCTTCTCGTTCCATTTGCTAAACTCCTATTTTCCAAGGGCTCTTTGTATGTCTGTCTACCTTATTTGGACTTGGAGATTGTTCTTCTACATTGCCTTTTTACTCCCTCATCGTTTCTTTTATCATGCCTTCAATATTTTTAGAATCGTGTAGAATTACTTGTTTTTGTGACCACTAAGAGGAGTTGTCATTGAACACCACATTTCTTGATGTATAACATTTGTCTGTTGTGGGATCATAACATCTAGATCATTTTCTTTGACTATCGTATCCCACGAAGATGCAACAAATGACCTTTTTATCCATCTTACTCCTTAGGTGATCCAGAATAAAGACATAGCAAACACATCCAAATACCCGAAAATGAGTTACCGTGGGTTTGAGCTTCCATAGCTTCTCAAACGGTGACACAAACTTTAGCTTGGCTTGTGGAAGTCGATTGATCACATATGCTACTATTTTCATACACCTGGCCCAGAATCTACTTGGGACATTTTTGGTGTGCAACATGCTTCAACAAATCTCAACTAGATGACGATTCTTTCTCTCTGCTATGCCATTTTGTTGAGGAGTATTCAGACATGTTATCTATCTTTGTATTATACACTCCTTCAAGAAATCGTATAATTCTTTGGAAGTATACTCTCCCCCATTGTCTATATGAAGGCATCTAATCTTCTTTCCAACTTCACTTTCAACTTTCTATCTTTGTATTTTACACTCCTTCAAGAAATCGTATAATTCTTTGGAAGTATACTTTCCTCCATTGTTTGTACAAATGCATCTAATCTTCTTTCCAACTTCACTTTCAACTTTCACTTTAAACTCTTTGAATTTTGTTAATGCCTCGGATTTTTCCATCATAAAGTATACCCATACGTATCTTGACTAATGATTTATGAAGGTCACCATGTATCCACTAATTGAAGGTTGTTTAATGGCTCCAGCCACATCTGAGCGAATCATCTCTTTAGCTTGAAATTTTGAACTTTCGCATGGAAGTTGATGAGCTTGCCATATTGACATCTAGCGCGTATAATGTTTCCTCGTATTTCCAATGGAGGGAGACCCTTGAGCATCATCTTCTTCATCATCACTTTCCACTTGTGATAGCTCACGAGCCCATGGTGTTCATGCCATAAATCCACTGTCTCGTTCTTTCGAGTCTTATCTACATAAGTAGATTTTGCAGACATTACGTAGATTGACTCTAAATACCATCCTTTCAGCACTGGAGCCTCAATAGTTTTTACCTTGTCATAAATCTTTACATCTTCTTGGCCAAATATCACATATTTCCTTGACTTTGTTATTTGTGATACTAAAAGTAAATTTTTCTTTATTCCAGATACGTAATAGACATTATTTAAGTGTACTTGATCATCACTGTAGCAAGGTGAGATCATTGTTTCCCTAACATGAGTAATTGGAAACCTCGAATTATCTGCCATCACCATAACTCGATTACCTTTGTACTCTGTTGTGCTTTCCAACTTATTCTTATCACCTATCATCTGATTGGAGCATCCTAAATCAATAATCCAATCCTTATTATAATCGACAACTAACAGACTTGTTACTGCGAGTGCCACTTCTGTCTTTGGTAACTCCGCAAGCTTCTTGTCAATCTTCTCAAAACTTATTTCTTCTTCCTGGCAAATGTCTTCTTCAACTGCCAGTGAAAGCGGAAGCGTCCCAATCTTCTTCAGTGTCATTTCCTTTTTCAACCTGAAGACTTGATGTTGCCACGTTGCTCTTTGTCATCTTTTTTTTAAACCAACAATCTCGTCAAAGTGTCCCTACTTTCCGCAAATGAAGTAGGCATTATCACCTTTCTTTGCCTTTTCAAGTTGGGAATGTCCTTCTTCATCATTCCTTGACTTCTCACTTTTGTTATTTAAATTCCTTGACCATTTGTTTGGCTAACGCCTCTTGGCCAGTCAACAAATTCTCTAATTGTAAAAGGGAAAGTTGGATAAGCCAACCTTAAATTGCAGCAATAAAGCCTTTATATTTCGGTCTTAACCCATGAATAATAATTCTTTTCATATGCTGATCAGATATTTTACTATCTGGATCTACTTTAGAGATTTCTTGGCAAAGATTTTACTTAGCGAAATATTGATTGATTGTCATGTCACCTTGTGTTGTTGACAGGAGCTCGTTCTCTAGGAGTTGCAGCCTCATGTCATTCTTCTTTGAAAACAACGTTGCAAATATATCCCATGTTTCCTTCGGCGTTGATGTTTTCCTTATGTGCTCTAGCATATCATTCTCCACTATGGTCTTTAGCGCAAACATTGTCTTCCCTGCTTTAATTTTCCACTTTCGCAACGCCTCGACTTCATTTGTAGAAGGTGGTGTAGTCTTACTTACTCCAACAACTTCCCACAAGTGTTTGCCTTACATGTCTGCCATGTATTATAATTCTAGGCGTTGAGCTTCCTAATTCCACCAATCACTTGGATATCTGTCATACTAACTTGATGAAATATTCTCACTACTACTTTGGTCCTAGACTAATAGTATCACAGTCCTAAATTGCGATTTTACAAGAGCTCCCCAGAACTAATAACCCTCTCACTCGAAGCGATCCCAGACTATCAAGCTCTGATGTCAAATTGTTAAGCAAGGAGGCACTTAGAAATAAAACTCTTTTTATTGTTTATTGAATAACTTTACACTTAGCACACTAATACTTATGCTTTCA
Source organism: Dalbergia cultrata (assembly GCA_031216105.1). Taxonomy (NCBI): domain Eukaryota; kingdom Viridiplantae; phylum Streptophyta; class Magnoliopsida; order Fabales; family Fabaceae; genus Dalbergia; species Dalbergia cultrata. The sequence goes on from CM062347.1 coordinate 59,966,922, forward strand.
CTCACTTTGAACATACTAGCTAGAGCACTTGCTTTTTCTCACACCTTGAGCTCTCCACTCAATGCTCTACTCAAGCACTCTTGCTTTTCACTAGCACTTGCTTTCTTGAGCACATACATGAATGCTCCTCGAGCCTATTTATAGGCTTTGTATGTAGGTCATGATGGAGCATGGAGTAGTTCTAGGTTTTTCTACTATTCTATTACAAACTAGACATTTCTAGAGCCTTGCTACTCAAAGACTCATGCTTTATCTACATGTTTCAAGAATATTCTAATGTAATAATATCTAATCTAGAAGTTTCTTGCTTTTCTTTAATTTCCTACACAATTCTATAAAGGCCTAATCATAGAAAACACTAGAAACTTCTATTTAGTGCTAATATTTTCATAACATGAAAACAAACATAGATAAAAAAAAATTAATAACAAAAGCTAAGCAAAAGACATAAGTATGCGTAGACTTTACCACTAATCCCCTCGACATTGCCATCGAATTACTAATAGAGACTGGAATGGACTTGGTCCATACATGATACTAGAGATTGAAATAAATGATGATATTTTGAGTCTTATTAAATTTATATATTGAATGAAAAAACGGGAGAGCAGAGCAATTAAGCCGAAGGAGATGGAATTGACAAATTTGACCGGCGAGACGATGATGAATGTGGATAGTCTTTTTAAGACTAAGCGAAAGCCAAGGGCTGAAGAAGACATAGCGAGTCAAAGATATGGAGTGTGGAGGGAAGGTTACGCTTAGGAAAGCTATTAGTCGTAATCACATTCACATGCATACCGTGCGAGCATAGAGATTGAACTTAGTAAAAGGGGTCATGAGCCTATGACAACAAAAGCCAAGTGTCATTTGACGGAAATGGGAAAAGGTAGACAAACAGGACGAGGTTTTTTTGTCTTGTTTGGGAGTTATCAATCATCTCCGTAGCTGTAGCTCATAACCGACGTCCAACGATGCAACTGCTGGAAAACTGTGACGTTTAACTCACTCCTGCCACAAATGTGTTTCTTCATTGGAGCTCAATCGTAAGCTGTCGCTCACATAGAACTAGTAATATTATTTAAGATATGCACCACGCTCCTGTTTCAGTGGAGGCTATCGATAGAAATAGTAATATTATTTAAGATGTTCTCAAATAGTATGTGGCAATCAACGGTTTGATACAGGAGTTTTCTAATGATATTAATGTTGCAAAAGTGATAATTTCTTATTATTGATCTTAATGGTGGAACCCATGACATATGATATAAAGAAATTAATCATGAAAAATTATATATGATAAAGTCATGTGAAATTTTAACATCACATGATCTATTCTAATAAATTTTATATTAATTGCGAGCCTTTTAAGTTTCTGAAGTAATAAATGCATGAAAAACTTCCAAAATTCACTACTTATAATTTTTGAACGGGTAGAAAACCTATATTAAATTCACATAAAAAGGTCCATATTAAATTACAACCTTTTCCACCTTTTCTTCAACAATTGGATACTATAAACGGCAAACCCAGGTGCCACTTTAATTTGTTGAGGGAACAGGATAGGGGAAAAAAAAAGAAGAAGGAAGAAAACGCTAGAGAAAGGTAGTACTTGGTTGAGACTTAAATGATAAGGGGAAATCACCACGAGAGATTAATGAATATATTTTTATTATGAGAACAAATTATCAAGTGATTATTTTGCCAAAAAAAATCAAGTGATTAATGGATAATTGTATTAAAATTGGGTGGCATTAACTCGTATTTGAGAATATTAGTTAAAAATCAAATATATATATATAACGTATCATTTGATAAAAGTGGTTTATTATAAGAGTGAGAGATTCATATATATATAACGTATCATTTGATAAAAGTGGTTTATTATAAGAGTGAGGGAGTGAATCTTGATCTTTGGATCTTACATGAATGGTCAAGATTAAAACATAAAATCCTATGACTTTTTAAATGGGCATGTGAATATTAATTACTATTAATCAACTTTTAATCTTGACAATCCATGTATAGTTATACAATTCAGATTTGCTTCTCTCACTTTCATAATAAATTACCCCTCTCATGTGATATACCTCTATATATAGTGCTTGAGTGTATTAAGGACAATAATAATAAAAATAAAAAATTGAAAAAGAATGGAAAAGTAATATTGTTAGGTTTTAATTCATTAAATATATTGGAAGCTTTTGCTTTGTTTTATAGATTAATCAGTGTCTAATTTTAAAAGTACTCGTTCATAGAATTCTATATAAGAATATTTAAAATCCAAAAAAAAAATTGTTTGAATAATTAAAAGAACTTAATTATATTAAATGAATATTATTAATAGAATATATTACGTGTTTCAATTAATAATAAACAAATAAATAAAAGATTCATTGCACTACTCTAATCCATTTCAAAATTGCATGCAGGTTTTAATGAAAAAGTGTAGGGTGATAAGGTGGCGTGACTGGATTAAGTAGAGCAGAAAGGTATGGGAAATAGGGGTTGAAATAGAATAAGATTAGGTAAACAATAAAATTGTGCAATAAATATATATTATATATTTTATTATTATTAGATGTGATGAATAAGTAGGATGAGTGGAGACCACTTATTATATCTAATAATTATATTATTTATGGTGTATATTTGTTATGTAAATTTATTATACAATAAATATTTTTCGGTGGAATATGTCCCAAGGGAGTACTACTTTATAGAGTTCTGGGGGATTGTCCCCCATTGTTTATTTATTCGCCGAACACAAAGCATGGAGATGCACACTTCACAAATTACCGTCTTGCAAAGTGTGTCAAATATTTGGCATTTACTAGTATATAACTATCACGCTTACTCAGACAACTGGCAGAGAGAACTTGCAATGTACTTATGGAACAACGATGCAACTAAAGTTCAAATTTGTTCTGTATACAATTTTATTTGGTGTATATATATATATATATATATATATATTACTCGCCATTTAACGATATATTAATATATTATTAAAGGATATAATTCTTACAATAATAATTGAGACAGTGACAAATAATTTGATTACAATTTCATGTGGAGGTTTGTATTTAATAAGTTTTAAGAGGTTATGATGTAATAATTGAAGGGAAAATGCAATTGTATATGCTCTAGGGAATTGGCGAATTTTCATGGAATGAGGATTTTATCCCCGTCCGCACTCATCCCGTTTAATAAATGGGGATTCCGTTTCATTCCCATAGGAAATACATTTATTTTCATTCCCATTTTTATTATAGGTAATCTTAGCAAATACCCACTTGAGTGGGCTTTTTTTTATTTTTTTTAAATCATTCCTAGGTTAAAGCTGCATGAAGAAGGTTTTGTAACACAAGGGTTGAGGCCTCAATTTTTCTACTATCGCAAGTTAAAAGTTGATTCATGCAACATCACATGCATCTCATTGGAAACGAAGAGCTGCTGATCATTCTTTACCTGCCTTTTATTAAGGGCAGGGCAGCAAAGAGAAAAGCCTCTTAAGCTTTCCTAATGACTAAGCTATCCGTGTTTATGGAAATCTGTTATTAGATACATTGAATTTTGAATGTTGGACAGCTATTTCGATATGGAGATAATACTTTTTAAAATTGAATCGGTCTAACTCAACTCAAAAACTAGTTTAAAGGATGAAAATTATCTTAGACTTATATTATAAAGATTATTTAAGCTTTATCTCTAAATGATGTGAAATTTTAATAATACTATTAATGTTGAAAGAGAGATGCTAGGCATAGCTGAAACATAAAGTCGTTGTTGTTGCATGTTTCGCATCACTTTCCACTTAGCTGATTCATGGAAATAATTTTTGCGAGGCATTATACCTATAGAAATATATCCTTAAAGCAATGAAGGAGTTTCTTTCCATACCCTTATACTCGTGTTTAACGACTATAATTTAATTATAAACTTTATATATGTGAATAACCTGAATTCATATGATACACAATTAATTTTTAAGTACAAATAATTATATAATACTGATACTCTTAAATTTTACAAGAATACTAAAGAAATGTCTTGCACTGAATTAGCATAGTTATTGAGATGCCACTAGAGGCAAATTAATATGCATCTATCTGTAACGGATTAAACTATAATAATAATAGATTGCAAAGTCGAAGAAGATATTTCGAAAGAAAAATGCGCGCCATCAATCAACCACAACCATTGTGAAACCATTTCATCAGGAATGGGACAACAAAAGCAGTACTTGTCACGCACCCACAATTAAAAAAAAAAAATAGTACTGGCCACAAAAAGCATGAAGGCTCCCTCATTACCAACTGTGACATATAATGTAATTAACAACCTTTGTTGGGTATAAATTGTATAAATATTTTCCAAACAACTAATCCATCAACTGCGACTATACAAATATATGTTGAGCCAAAAAATAAAAAAAACTTGCATGCGTAATATCTGCATAGGATTAGATGAAAAAATACGTCCACTCTCAGGATATGCTTGTGAATTTAGATTTTTGAAAAAAAGAGAAGAGAAGAGAGGAAGAGAAGAGAGAGAAGGGGAATAGAAAACTTATAATATAATTTTACACTATAAATTCTTCATTCTTTTCCTTTCTCTTTAAATTATAAACTCACAAACACACTCTTAAGAGCCTATTCTGCCCTTACTACTTTCAAACAAAATTATCTTTTAAATTATTTATTAATTTCACATTTTAATAAAATAAACTTTTTTTATTTCAATAATAACCTTAAATAATTAATGATCATTAATATAACCTTTTCATTTCTAATTATTTAATATTCTCTATAACTAATAACCATTAAAATATCTTAATTTATATAATATAATTTTCTATAAAAATATTCTATTGCCATCTCATCTACCACCTCTTATATTTATTCAAATTTATCATGTATTGTAGCGGAGAGGGAATATATAATACAGTAATTATCTCCTTATCATTTCATTCAGCTAAATACCGCCATTGAAAGAATAAACGACCTTAGAGAACACCGAAAAGAGAATTTGGACGGTAGTGGAGAGACACTGGACCTTTTTCTGCGTCTTTCGCTTTAATCGAAGCCATTGCTTTCGCCGACCTCGTTCTTGGCGACACCTACCAGTCCCCGTCTATCATCTCCTGTTTTCTATATTGTATATAGCCTTGCAGTATTATAAAAATAAATGTTTACAACCATACATTATCGAATTAATTAATTTACTCTACAAGGGCATATTTTTCCGATAAGCCCTGGCCTGGTATAAAAAATTGGATGCGCAGTGAATTCAAACTGAAGCGGGAGCGGGGCAGTTATAGGAATCAAAATTGGACCACTGTATGTGCGTAGGTGCGACGTGTTTCGTCGTCACCGGCACCTGCAACATTGACATAACCGACCCACCGCCCGATTACTTTGAAGCCATACAAAAACGTCGTGGTCTATATTCCCCGGGTCGTTTCCATTTTCAGCAGGACGCGACGTCGTGTCCAACCTAACAAAAAGATATTTTACTCGCACTTGCCTACTAGGACCTTATGAATAAATAATAATACGAATCACTGCCATTTAGGTGACAAAAGAAAAAGGATTATAGCTCGACACTAAATATCCTTAAAGAGACATTAGTATTTATTAATGCTCAGTAACTATTTCTTAATACTAAGACAAAAATTACTGTATACAACAACCTTCAATCCCTCTATTTTTTTATTTTTTATTTTTTATTTTTTATTTTAAAGAATAACATCACATATTTTATGGTGTCAAGATTAATCTCTTAAAAGTACCGCAAATACCAAAAACAAAAATAGAACTGCTTTAGTCCTAGTCCGGCTTTACTACCATTTAGCAAATGTTCATAACACGAATAATGCAAATGTTAACCAGCTTTAAATATATAGTAGTTCATGCTTGGATTTCCCTTTGCAAAGTCATTCTTAAACACAGTTTGGTCGGTCAAAAGTTACGCATGATAATAATCAGGTGCACCATTTGAACAAGGAAAGGAAAAAAATCAAGGGCTTAATTCCCAATACATTTCTGTGTATTCCTTCTGAAAGTTCCCTCATGGAAAAAGAGAATTCAAGGCCGCTACAGTACAAAAAGACTTCCTCAGGAGAAAAGGTAAAAAAAAAGTGAATTCACTCAAACAGGAACATCTAATTATCAAAGAAATTCTTGAAGTAACCTGCAACTCATCAATCAGCAGACACAACAGACAAAAACCAATGATGCTCTCAAAGAGAAACAAATTAACCAGGCCAGTGAAAGAAAAGCTTTTTTTTTTTTAGGCTCAAATTAAAAGAGCGCATTCTGCTAGAGATTGAAAGAGTGAAACGTGTGAAGAAAAAAAACACAGAATATATAGGTCGGTTAATAAAAATGAGTTGATTGTGATTATAACAAAACTAATCTCCTGGACAACAAAAACCATACTATCATTTCTTTTTATGCATCGCAAGGTAGTGATTAATGTACAAAAAGAAAACAAAAAAATAGGAAAATAATAATAATAAAAAAAAGGAGAAAGAAAGGGCAGGGACTAAACCTACCTTAGCTCTGCCTTTCTTCTTCTTCTTCCTCTAATAAATCATTCATCTTAATTAGAGCCCCAAGCACCCCAAATCCTTTCTCCAATAAAACTCACAAATCTTCTGACGGACCCTTTCTCATCACCTTCAACCACATCACTGCCTTCACCAACTTCATCCTCACCGCCACCACTATTACTAGTCTCCCCCTCCCCAACCGATTCCGACTCATCAGACGGGGCACGCGGCGAGCCCACTGAGTCAGGCCGTTTCAACTCGGCGGAGGACTTACCCTTGTTCCTCTTGTCCTTCTTCCTGCTGCTCTTGGTAGTCTTTGAGGTTTGAGCCAACCAATCCTCATAGGCATCGATGATTTCGTGTATGAGTTGGTGATTGGGGGAGGAGTCCCATCTGACCCAGTAACTCATGTAGCAACGGAAGCAGCTGCAGTGGAACAGAGGGGGATGATCGCCCTCCACGACAACCTTAGCCTTCTGGTTGTTGTTGTTGTTGGTGGCGGTGGTGGTGCGGCGAGGGTTGGCCGGGGAGAAGGTGTTGTTGGAGGAGATGAGGTAAGCAAGGACCTCCCTGTCTTGTGGAGAGAGGGCGACAGTGAGGGTGAGGATGGCGGCGGGGAGGAAGGAGAGGTGGTCTGATATTATTGGCGGCGACGGATGAACCGTCCCTTTACGGTACAGCTTCTTCATCTTTTCTACTGGACTTCAACCTCAACTTGTTGAGAGAGAGAGAGAGGGGTAAAGACTTGAACCTTCAAGGGTAGATGACGCTTTATTCTGATTCTGAGCGGAGAGAGAGAGAGATGAAGAGATGCTATGCTATTGCTACGTGTTATCTGATATTGAGATGTAATAATAATAATAATAATAAAAGTTAATCTAATCGATACCCTTCGACATTGTTTAAAATTTAGAAAAATAAAAACTATGACATAAGTTTTTATAAGTTTTCAAGATATTAATTGTATTAAAACCTGGTAAAGTTTCTATTTTCTGCATCTTTGACTATTACTTTTTAACCTTTTAAAGTTAGCAAAATCTTAATAATAATAATAATTGTTCTTACATATAGCTCTGATAAAAAAACATATTATTTATACTTATAATATATGGGATAATATATGAACATATTTTTATTTTTCTTTAGATAGGATATAAACTATATTTAATTTGAATTTTACATCTTATCCGTAATAAATGAGAGTATATCAATATGATATAACACTATTTGCTATAATAAGGGTGAAGGTGTCCTCATATATCCATGCATCGGGTCATCTAGTATATGTGTAAAGACACTCTAATACTATTGTCCGTAGTTGAATAAGTGAGAAGGGTTTGAGAGTTGGGAGTGAATGGTACAATGTTAAAAATTAGTTCTTCTTCTTTATGTAAAACGAAAAATGATATTTTAACATTCAAAAAGTGGGACATTCACTTTTTAGATGTTAAGATAGCATTAGCCATGTAAAAAATAACAATAGTAATTGATTTTCCATTTTTTTTTTACCGTATAGTCATTAATGTTCAAATACCTACTTACATATGTTTATATCTCACTTTTTGTTAATCAATAAATTATTACTATTGAGAACCATTAGAAAATGAGAGCAACCTGTTTAGTTTGAGACAAAAAAAATATGTGGTTATTAGCCAATACAAGATAAGTAAACTAGCTTCCACCTGCTTTACAATTAACTTTCCCCAACGAATTTAAAAGTAGATACCAATAGGTTGTAAAGCTCAGAAGGGTTTTATATATACGGTGATGATGCCAATTGGCACGTTTAGAAAGTTTATTTAAACGACGGGTAAAACATGCATTATATTGTTGCTTACCACAACCATCGTGCTCTTTTTACCAGAATCAAACTATTAATCACCAAAGTTTATAAGCGGGACAGCGACTCTTGTGAAACCTTAATGGAAGCTGATAGATGGTGGTGCCATCGTGATTAAAAGGCATGGGATGCTTGCAACATTATTGCCCTAAGATGCACTTCTGGCGTTAAAAATTTGAGATGCTTGATATCTGTCAGGTACTTCATCTATCTTCATTAACCCAAATTGTGAGTTCCACATCATCCTATTGGGTACAAAATGCAATATTGAAACCCAATAATTTGCATTGTCCAAAACTAAATGAAAAAGCGGCAGATGAAGGAAGGTAACAAAAAACTACTTGGGATAACACTCCAGAAAATGGAAATTTGGTTCTCCATGCATAAATCACAATTAATTGGCCACTGATTTTGTTAACGGGTTAAACGATACATCCTTTATACCGCAAATCTTGGCTTGGAGGGGATTGAGTTCCAACTTCCAATAGGTTCATGATAGTGTTCTCAAGTCAGCATTTTGGTAGAAACTAGATTCCAGGGACTCCCCGAAGATAGTTTGGCCAACCAATAACGATATAATTGGCACATGAACTGGTCCAACCAGAAAGAAGACGGGAAAAAAAAAATGTCGAGCAACACTGCAACTATGGTCTCCACTAGAGAGAAATAACATTGAGAGATTTTTGCATGAACAAAGTCTAACATTTGATAGTTAAATACATTTATAATAAAAATAGATTTAATCAATTTTATTCTATATACACTCACATATTCATTTATGAATTTTATTAACTTTATTATAAATGCACTAAAGAATGAATAATTTGAATTGTATATGTACCATAATAACCTGAGCAGCTAGTATTCTCCTTGTTTGTTTCTTTCTTTTTTCATCTACCAAAAAAAAACTGTATATGTACCAAAATTTTTCCATGTCATTTGACCTCATTATGTACGGGAGTAAATATTATGAGCTTTTTCTGCGTGGGGTCGCTCCTAGAGCTCAGATGGGAAATAGGCATCAGGGAATCACGTCTCTGACATGTTTACTATTTTTACCACATGGCATCACATGTTTACAGTAATTCACCTCAGCCATCCTCTAAAGTCAGAAAAGGCCCTAGCAGCCTACGTTTAGGCTAAATTTAAACTCAGATATCATCAACCATCATAATCGTGAATCGTGATCATTATAACCTATGATTTCACAAGTAATAATTAATTAAAAAGCAGAAAACTTAAGCCCAAAGTAAATTGTTCCACATCCTAAGGCGTAAAAAGAGCAAAGGCATGGTGATTTCAGAGAGAGAGAGAGAGAGAGAGAGGAAGGCAAAGCTAACAGTATCTATCCCACAAAGATATGAAATGAGCAAATGAAATAAACTAAGCAATTTTGGATTCTAGTTTAGTATTGACAAAATTGAATGCAAAAAGACCAGCTGATGAGATGGTCCACATAAGGGGTCCATAAACTTGAATTGTTGAGTGGCCTTATGGGCAAAATCCAGGCGAAATAATTAACCAGTAGGAAGAACTCTGCAGGCGTGGCTTGATCCATGACTCCAGATGCCGCAGCTGCTCATTGTTTATTGAGTCGCCAACCCAATACCAGGATAACTCTGCAAACAGAACTAATGTCAATATCGGTAATGGACACAACACGAGGGAGTCATTGGATAAATAATTGAAGTACTTAAAACTTAGAATTTCAGCTTGAACTCACATCCAACACCAATTTTTTCAAGGAACCGAGGACCTACTTGTCCTGCCTCGAACAGTACAGCTCTGTCATCCGTTCCATGGGACCATAGTTTGGGTGTCCGCAGATATTTATATATCTATACTAGGTCAATAAAAATAAAACAGATCATAAATTCATACGGTGGAACTCAGTTGAATCAAGCATTATTACTAGGACCGGGTATACATATTATAATGTCTTCACAAATTAATACTAAGTTGCTCTAGTTTTAGGCTTATGGCTCATACGAAAAGTGATTCAAATGACATGCAAATATTTAAACATTGTGGATTGTCGTTTTTCCAAGGAATATTTTATGTGACCAACCACAGGCCACGATGAGGAAAACCAGCATAGTTTCTTTGTTGAGTCATGTACATAGTTGTGTACGTAAACGGAGGAGATTAATACTGTGTGTATGGTTCAACAGCATTGATTTTAGGTAGAATTGATTATGTTATAAGTGATTATAAAATAAATTGATTTATGTTTAGTAATTACTCTAGTAGTGACTCTGAAAAAAATGAAGAAATTTTCACTTCTTCCAAAAATTGATTCTAATTTATGATAACCAAACATGACTAAAACAAACAAAAAACAATCGATTTTCCTACCCAAAATCAATTTTGGGGTCCTCCACGGCAAAACCAAACATACTGTAAAACAAATTGGCTGCCGGTGACCACTTTGTGTTCCATCTCCCATCTGAAATGCTCACAAATTCACAATTACATCGTAAACGAAGAAAATGGACAGAGCGTATAGCTAAGAGAATGCCTGGCAAAAAAGAAACAGGAGAGAAAACAAAGATGGCACATCATATTGTTCCAGAAGATTAGTACCCTCTTTGCCTCGGGTGCAATTTTAAGACTGCACCTCCCAGAAAATATTCTCACGTATTCATGTGTTTGTTTTTTTTTTTTTCAGTCAGGTTTGGGGGGATCAAACTCGTGGTCCTACCACTGTCCCATGTGCACCTTCAGCAAGGCAGTGGGTTTAACCATTTGAGCTGTGCCCCGCGTGCGGTATTCACGCGTTTGTTAGAGTGAGTGACTCAGTTGCAAGTAACGAAAGCCGCGGAAGGGAAGGTCCATTTGGTGTTTTGGAACTGGAGAGATGTGGATAAGGTCTTGAGGGGTTCGTTGGCAGAGCCCGAGTCACCCAGACCGTGAAGCTACACTCTTTAGCTTCGATCCATGGACTGTGTTACCCAAAAAGACTGTCTTTTCGAGGAGCAGAATGTTCAGAATGGCGCTACTTAGTGTGATTGTAAAGGCACACAGTGGGCTTTATCGATAGCTTAAGCATCATCTCAGTTCGTCCATGGTCATCTTCAACTACCCTTCTCTTTTCTCAATTCCCTCACCGATCCCAGCCATTTCCATTTTTATATGCTGCCCCCATCATTTATTTAGTTTAAAACACTCTGCAAGATTTTCTAAGAAAGTAGTATTAACACATCTTGATTCCAGAGTTGATGAAATTATTAAAAGTTTACAAATGAAGGTGAAACTTAAATATAGGTTAACGTTGATAGTAAAAGTAATGTTACATTGAGAGGAAAATAAAAATAAAAAAAATCGTACACTCATAATCAGACTATGGTTTTGGTCTCATGCCTCAAAGGGATCTAAGGAAACATCATATTCAGACTGCTGCATGATAATCATCAATAGTCTGTTTCATTGCATCCAATTGTGACATAACAAATTCGACTTTCTTGTAGCAAATCTCATTGGCTATTCTTGAGCCATAGTCACACTTCTCAAATGGACGATACTCACAAGCACTTTTGATTTCATCACGCAACGCCACTTGGATGTCCTACAAGATTTTGGGAAAAAAACAAAAAAGTTAAAGAGAGCTTAACAAAAAATTACAGCACTCCAACTCTCAACAAGATTAAACACTTAATTTAAAAATTTTGAGCATAAAATTTGCAATGATAAACCAAAACAAGAACTAAGTGCATTAATCACAAGCTCGCATTACTTATAAAAATTCACAGCTTCACGTCACCATTTAATCCAAATAACTAACCTTGCCAACGGTTCACCATTTATGCTACATTTCGGAATTCCATCTTATTTTAATCTATAATAAGAATATTTTGAATGTATTTGATATTCTTCCATTTATGTTTCCTACCCTACATCAATTCGTTTCATGCCTTTCCTAGAATGCAAAGATCAAAGGAGATGGTCTTTCACAAAAGTTCACAAATACTGAATATTCACACAAGGGAAAAGGGCAAAAGATTTGATACGTGATAAGCAGCCGCCGTAGTTTTAAAGTCCTCGTAGTCAAATCTTATTGTTTTTCAAGTTTGAAATGATGTTGCAAGAACTGGTACCAGGTAACAAAAAGAACTGAATAATCCCTTGAAATTAATAATAAAACTGATATCCCAGTGCCAGAATAGCACATTCAGAACAGTATAATCTGAAAAATACAAGTATGAATTGCAGAAACTACATTACTAATTTATATAAAATTAATCATGGAAATAAGAGCACTTCAATAAGTAGTTTTACTAGTGTGTTTTCTTTTATGGACTTAAGCACATAGTGCCACTTCTACATGTATAGACAAAACAGTAAATGAATTTCTGAGAGACAAGGACCTTGATTAATTGCATGAATTCAAGGCAGTGGTTTTGAACCAAATCTTTCCTGGGGCCCACAGGGCTTGCAAGCTCATCCATGACCCCTCCTGCAAGCTCCAAAACCTTGACAATTCTCTGCCAATGACCAGGAAAAAAAAAAATATCAATGAAAACAAATTGTGATGTTCTGTCATTCCCAGGACATTACTTTTTAAATGTTTCAATTTACAATATTACCTTTTCCACATTCTGAAGTCGCTGCAAAGAAGTTGTCTGACCCTGTGAATCCATGAATATTACTTCCTTCTGTTTTGCAATTTAAGCCTGAAATTTAATAATCCAAAAGAATAGCAAGACCTGATAAGCATCAACTGCACTATTCACAATTTCATAGCTTAAATTACATTAATTCGCATCAGCCAAGAGAGTTAGGGCACAGAGCAGGTGTGGTGACAGAGTAGATTAATTTTTCATTACACATCCCCGCCCCAATTACTTGCATGTTGACCCATTCCCCACTGGGTTTTTTATTTTTTACCCCATACCCAAACACACAGGTCTAGATCTTCCCTGTCCATGCCCTGCCCTGATTTTCATATTTGTAGTGATTTCTCTTGTTAGGAAAAATTCAGGATTCTTGCATTTAGCAGAAATCAAAATCCCATTGCACATATCAACTTAATAATAAAAATATTTTGTTGCTTTAAACTCATTCCAAACACAAAGCAAAAACTTTCTTGCTTAACTTCTCCAATGATCACAGTGTTCTATCATCTATGATTAAAGATTTAATTGGAGCCTTTTAACAAACAGGTAATGGGCATTGTACCCATGAGGCATGATCACAGCAACCTAACCCTAGTAATTTCTTCTGTGATTTATCCCGTATTATATATCATTATATCAAGTAGGAACTACAGAGACTAAAGAACACCTGGGATATATACATTTAGCAATTGCCACAGACATCAATTACGAAGTGCTTTTACAATAAGTGGGAATCTGTAACAAGTATGAAATAGAGTCCAATTAGGAGAATTATCTTAGTTAATCGTAAGTAGTATAAATAAGGACTTTAGGTGATGTAATGGATAACCAATACATGATGCAACACTAGTTTATTATTTCATTGATGGATTAAAAACTCAGATTCACAGAGGAGTATTTCTCGAAAGCCCTCAATCCCTTTCATGTGCTGTTTACTGGGCAAAATATTATGAATCAAGATTGGAAGGTCAGGAACAAGAACTCAACAACCTTTCAGCAACTGCAGCTCAGAATCGATATCCAGATCCAGAAAATCAAAAATCGTACAAAGGTTCAACACAATTTCATCAACAACAACTCAGAAACAGCATTTCAGCCATTACAAATCATCAACAACAACCATCACGGATCCAATTTCAGATCCAAAATCAATACTTCAGAAATCTAGATCAAAGATTGAGATCAACCACAAAGTTCATAACAGAAACACTCACAAATGCAAATCCAACAGAAGGAGAGGGAAGCTGCAACGGAAGCACTATAGTCGCAGACAGCGATCGGAGCTCCGACAGCGGTATTCCGAACAGAGGCTTCAACGATCTAAGCCCGCGCACGGTGGTAGCAACCGCATCGAACCCGCTCGCGGTGGAGGTGTCGTCGAGTAGCGGAGACGAGGGGGCGAAGAAGAGGGCGGCGGAGAGGAGAAACGGAGGGCGGCGGTGCCGCCTCGGTTCGTGTGAGCGAGCTTCAGCAGGAGAAGGAAGAGGGCGGAGCAGCGGCGGCCGGCACGGAGAAGATGGTGCCCGTCGACTTCCCGGGATGGGGTGCGATGGAAGCAAGGCTGAAGCGGCCTCAGCAGCGGTGCTGATTGCTTGAAGGAGATGCAACAGAATGCCCTCAACCCTCAGCACCCAAGGTGTGTTATGCTAATGGGCCAAGCCCATGACATTAATGGGGAAAATAATTTGGTTTTAGTACAAGTAAAGATATGGGACCAATTCAATTCAGCAAGGGGAGCTCTTTAAATCTGATGTGAAACTCAAATGTGGGCTCAGTGAGGAGCTACGTTTTGAAATAAAAGGCCCACCAGATTCATCTTCTAGAGAATGGGACCTGGAGGAAGTTATATATATATATAAAGTGGGCTTTTATGACTATGTCGTATATTTGGACACATCATAAATTATCTGTTATTATTTGTTGGATAAGAACTATTTAATAAAAATAATAATTATATAATGAGTAATAATAAAAAGTTGATGGTGGACTCAAACATATAAAATTCATCCTATACTTTGTCATATATATAATAAAATAATATTTTTAGGATTAATTGTTATTTGTGCTGTATCTAGGATTTCAAGTGTATTTTTCTTTTCCACCAATCTTGAGAGCAATGTCGAAAGATAATATAACAAATATGAAATGGATCTAAATAATCCAATTAAAATAATTACTTTTGTTAATAATAAGTAGTATAAATAAAGATTTTAGATGATATAATGGATAACTAATACATGAAATGAAATATAATTTCTCCTATAATATTTTATCATTTTCTCAGTTCTCCCTCTAAGCTCATAATTCTTCCCTATCCAATTTCTTCCGTGTTACAGAATCACGGCATCACAGTAACATCCCATTATCAAATACAAGCCAGCAACTTATCAAAAATACTAATTTTCTTTTGAGTTGCAAAGATATGAAATTGTAACCCAAGGTTCATCACGAAACTTCTTAATCATTCAAATGGATGACTGGCTCTCACATACATTTTTGCATGTAATGGCTATCATTGCTGATAAGTAAGATGAAAAGAAGGGGGAAGGGGGGGCGAGCTTACTGGTGTCAATGGCAGAGTAGGGAGGGCAGGGAAAGAGAGGGGGCGTTGTGCAGTGATCTGCAGTCTGCGGGAGGGAGGCAGCAGAGACGACTGAGATAGTCGGTGGCCACCATGAACTGCCGGGAGCAAGATCGGTAGACTGGCGGCGTCAGATCAGAAAGAATGAGAGGCCAGAAGCTCAAGTAACTCCAATCCCCTACGCTTAATATTTGAGTGTTTTTCCTTCTTTTTAGTTTTTTCCCTCATTTATTTATTTCATTAAAATTATTTTTCTATTATCAGAGGCAGCTATTAATCTGCCATTCAATCTTTCGTATATATTTTTTTTGTGATAAAATGGGCACGAGAATAATAAAAATAAATAAATTAAATTTAGTGCTTAAATGATTAAATTGAGTATATTTAGTACTAAAAAAATTTCATGTTAAATATATTAATCCTTAATTAGTAGAAAGATCATATAAACATTTATTATTTATGGTATTAATGTACTAAAAGTTAATTTTTTTTTCTAGGACTAAAGATTAATATATTAAAATTTTATTTAATTTTTTTATAAACTAATATGTCAAAAGTTGATATATCAGAGATTAGTGGTATATGGATTTTCTATCAGAAGATTATTAATATATTAGGTGTGAAAATTTTTAAGGATTAAAGTCTATGTATTTAATATTTCAAGGAATTAATATGTTTGATATAAAGTTTTTAAAGACTAAAGTGCTTATTTAATATTTCAAAGATCAAACTATGGAAATGAAAATAATTCGAGAGCTTAAACATAGATTTACTCTCTTTTTTAAAAAAAATTAGAGATGTAATGAGTTAAAAAAGTAAAATAAGAATAAAAAATCAAATTACTATTTTTCTCCCTTCTAAAAAATAGCTATTTTCTCTCATTAAAAACGTTAGGAAAAAGTAAAATGGAATGTTTTTATTTTATTTAAAATTAAATTATAGAAGTGATTATCTTATTCTATTCTAATTTTTGAAATAAAATTTACCTATTTAAGGAAAAATAGTTTTGTTTTAAAAAGTCTAGACAAAATATCCAAATAGGCCCCTCAGGTTTATATTAGGGAGCAAATTAGTCTATCAAGTTTTAAAAATCCCAAATTAGTCCCTTGAGTTTAAAAAAAATAAATTAATTAATTCTCCATACAGTGTCGTACAATGTACGGAGATAATAATTTGTTCCCCTTTTTAATTGTACAGAAGAATCAATTTGTCCCTTTTTTTTAAATGTGAGGGACCAATTTGGACTAACTTATCTCCAACACAAACCTCAAGAATCAATTTAGAGTTTTAGTCATATGTCTATTATCCATCCTAACAATTTTCAATTTCTTAAACTGCTTCCCGTTTCCTTGTCATTTTGTAACGGAAAACTTCCCTTTTTCTAATTGAAGTTGTTCTAATTAAAGTTGCAGTCTTGACGATGGAGCCATGAAGGCAATCCCAATGCATACATGATTACTCAGTTTAATTTAGACAAATAATTCCGTTTATAAAATTATCATCATGTACCTTTGCTATAGAAATTGTCCATTAAGTCATTAACACTGTTATAATTCCCTTTGCCCAGCCGTATGGCTTTGGCGATTACCAAAATGCATCACTGTATTATTGGACCACCGTAACTAACTACGTCGCCAAAGCAGTTAGGAGACAGTGACAGACATTTCAACAACTGTGTCAGCCAGATTAGTGTGCTGTGTACTGCTTAGCACATAATTTGAAGGCTCTATCAATTAATTGCCAGTTTGCCACTTCATTTGAAGAGAATAACACTAGGCACTCTACAGTGATTTCAACAACAGTTATTAATCTCCAGTAAATAAAAAAAAAGCTATCAATCATTCTTACCACTCCTACTCAAAATGCAATATTACAACAGAAACATTTTGTTCTGAAGCATCTTTTGTTCCCTGAGCTGTATAATATAAGGCACTTCACAAAATCATTTATGAACAAAAATCACCAAAGCAAAACACTCTCTATGAACATATAGCATCTATATGACCACTATGATTGCATTCGCATCCCAAATCCATCTGCATCAAATGCAGCGGTCAAATGGCCAACTCTGAAAGCAGCTTTTCCCCCATAGTCTTCCCTGCAATTGTATGGATTCTTCACACTTCGTGCTTCAAATCCAATGGACCTTTGAGTAGTAAATGCATTCAGAGACAAAGGGTATAAAGCCTTCCAAGTTGCAACCTCATTAGTTGTTCGCTTGTAAGAACTAAACCACTTGGCTTGCATGTAGCCATTTCTCCTCCAAGGAGGTACGTGCAGGTCCATGCTTTTCATGGAGCCCTTGATAGCAGTGCACATCAGCCTCACAACCCGCTTGAGCTCTTCCACTTTACCCACAAATACCGGAGGGAAAACATTGAGCATGGATGAATATTGATTTGTGGGACGAGCTATTTCGAACTCTGCAGCGAGGGAGACCTCAACAATGTAGCGTTTTCCATCAAAATTCACATCCACGTACTCATAGTCACCGCCTGGGAAACTTCTATTTTTCTCCCACTTAGATTTGCAAAGCCCTGCGTATAAGGTAAGAAAAATTATCAAACAATGCAAGACTCATATATAACTTGAAGAAGAGAAAAAAAAATCAATAAGTAGCACATATAAATGCAATGTGTGGTAACAACAATGTAAATTGCGCTTTTGATTAGTTTTTTTTTTCTGAATACTTTGCTGCTGGCTATACTATTTCCATTACAGGAAAGTAGCTATAAAGATCAAGCTGAATGACACAGTGCGGTATACATATCGTATCATATCATATATGGCAAGAACCTAACCTATGGCAATTTCAATATGCTATTCGGACGTTCCATAAAAGATTCCCCTAACTCTTATAAGTTTGTGCCTGACTCACTTTGAGAATAGGTTTTTCCCATTTGATATATCTCAAAAATGGGTGACTCAAACAGAACATATTCGCATATTATCTTGATTGCAACATATCGGATATGACTGGAAACATTTTCTCCTTTCAATTGAGAACCGGTGGTAACGCTATTGATTAAAGCAATGGAATCATTTTGCACATATTATAGGACAGACACTTTAATTTCAAATCTGCCAAAGTGAATTAAATTAAATTTTAGCTAGCTTTGTGTAGAAAACAATTACAAAGAAACTAAATATGAAAACGAATGGTAATTGGTAACAAATTAATTAATTTATTAGGACTAGTATTATTGCATAGATCAGAATAGCACTCACCAGCATCTAAACCCCTCTCCCGCAAAGAAGACATGAAGCGGCGTTTGAATCCCGCCGGCGAGGGAGCGGAATTGGCTTCGAGAAGCCCCCATGCAGCAACTTCAGCTTCTTTCCTAATATTTTCTCTGGCATTCCGATCATCATCGGCTTCACTCCCAGCAAATAATCCCCGCAGCATCTCCCTCTTCTCAGAATCAGACCACTCGAGATTCTCGTCAAGGTCGTCGTCATGTTCCACTCCAGCTTGTTCACCCTGCTGCTTCTCACGATCTTCTTCTGCTCCTCTGATCTCATTCTGCTTCTCCATGAACGACTTCACAAGATCTGACAAATCAGTAGATGAGCTCGCCGGCGAGTGCTCGCTCCCGCTGCTCTCGCACAGCCTCACACGTGCCACATCAGCGTCAAAGGCCGCCGCTACCCTCTCAAACCTCACCGGAATCCTCGCCGCCATATACATATCTAATTGTTAATTTCACACTTCACTTCCTTTCCCTTTTATATTTGTTTCTTCTGAAAGAAAGAGAATGAAGGAAGAGCTAGCTGAAACGCATATATGCGTAAAAATTAAAATTAAAAAAAATCAAACAAAGAGATAAGAGCAATTAGTAATTCTGTGCCTGTGAAGGCGAGGAAATTAAATAAATGGTGGTAGTGGTGGGGGGTGGGGCTATGCTATGTCGTTGATATGGTGAAATGGTGTTTACATAAAAGGAGGATGATTACTGAACGAGTGATGACAGGATAATGGAGTAACAATAACTGGAGCTGAAATGGCGTCATATTTATACATACGATATCTTAGTCACAGCTTGACTTGCGGAAACAATTCAGAATGAATCTGGTCCTAATTACATCATTGCTGTGAACCTAACAGCCCAAGCGTCTAGGTTCAATTTGTCATATAGCGTTCTGTGGAGATACATTGGTGTTATTTGGTTTGTATTTACACTCAATTTAGCAATCTTGGATTTTTGTGTGGTCTCTCCTCTAATACTCAATTAAAAAAAATATTATCTATATCCATAATATATATAAAATATTATATTGATCCATATTTTATCTATCATTAGATGGATGTAAACTCTACTCGAATGAAGTTTATATCATATCCAATTAGTGATGAGATATGAATTGATACGATAACTCATATAAATTGAACAAAAATAATACAACTCAATATCTAAACTCTTATTTTTCACCTTTAGTTGAGTTAGGTGTTTATTTGACCCCACTTATATCAAAGAGCACGTGTGTACAAATAATAATTTAGTTTATTTATTCAAAGATAGAGAACAACTTTGATTGAAAAAATAGTTTAATTTTACTATAGTCTTGGCATACAAAAATTGTACCTTCCCATCATAATAATAATGATAATAACATATTGTATCATTATAGTATTTTAATAAGTTAAGTAACTAGGAATGAACAATGGTGAAATATATAAATAATTTACGAAGTGATATGTTTAAATCTTATTATTATCAATATACAAAAACAAAATACTATTCAATAAGTTCCGCTTTCTGCAATAAAATAATTGATATCTCATATAATAAACAAAAAAGTTATTCTAGTCAAAATCGAATGAAAAGTTGAACAACAGTGTTATTGATCGTCATTAACTTTTTTAATGAATTTTTTCGGTGCTTCGATTTTTTAATGAAAATTATACTTAATAATAATTTCTATAAGATAATTTGGTTAAATTATTTATGATGGTTAAAATTATTGGGAAAAAACTTTGAATCGATAATTAAAAATACTAAATATCTGTTATTGCTCTTTCATAAAAGTTTTTTTTATAAAAAATTAATATCTCAAATGAAATTAGAGTAAGAATCTAAGTTATTTACACAATTTTTTTTCCTTCAAGAAACTTAAGATATTATATTCATTCTAATGAAAAAATTCTTAAGATATTATATCCCTCTTCTGATTTGACGACGTTCAACAGAGTTTTGTAACTCAGGTGCCATGCTACTATGCTAGGTTGAAAATTGAAATGACGGGAGTGTCCGCGTGTGACCCGCCAAGTGGAGAATGGTCAGTAGCCGACTACCATCACATCCACGAAGCACAAATTGCCACGTCTCTTGCTACTTTCTATCCAAATCCACATTCGTCTTGTGTGTTCTTTCCCTTTCATGCGATGTGGAAATTGGCCGCCGCGTGCCATCTCTCGAGAAAGAGTTGCTGCTAGTGTTATAGTGTTGTTATTTATGTATGGAATGACATGAGGCCAGGTTCGATGAATCTATCTCCAGTGTCCCCGTTCTTTGGGTATTAAGTATTAACTCTGACTTTGCTACTAGACGATGATCTATTTCTACCTTCGTCGCAATAACATCCATGTACTTTAAAGTCGATTTTCCTGTTATTGCACTGAGATTAGAACATACCATTCATGAAAGAAATTAAAACTGCAGAACAGAACAATCTCATTTCTTAAAAGCATTTCTAAAAAATTACTTCGGTTCAAATCTTAACGTTTAAGAAAGTTTACTCGTTTGGCTATTTCAATTCGATATAGGATGGGCTTTGAAATAGTAGTAAATTGACTTAATTAACAAGGTAATTTGTTCTATAATGTTTTTATGCACTATTCATTGCATTGAAAAGTAAACTTCATTTATTTTCAATTAAAGAAGGAATTATTCGGTAGGATAGGATTGACACTGGTTTAAAAAGATCGAATCAACATTGTACTGTCCAAATAGTTGGGAAATCTATAGGTTTGACTGTCTCAAAATGAAGAGTTCAATAAAATGAAAGTGAAATACTAGGTAAAAAATAAAAGGAAAAATGAAATATTAATCTTCTTTAGATCATTAGGTGAGATTTACACACTATGAAAATTATTGATCTAAAGATAGTCAAATTTTTACTTTTTTACTTTATCAACTCATTTATTTAGAGGAGCCTAATCTGAAATTCAGCACTTTAAACATGTGGCTTAAACATCAATAACTGCACAGAATCTTATGCATCATGCCATACGTAACTTGGATGACTTTTTAACATTTTTTCTTGTTGAGCTCAATAGTTATGAACGTGTTTGCTATAAATGTATCAATTTTGACTTGTTTATATATGTTCATGTACGGTCTAAACTTTACACAGATATCACTTTCATTAGCTTAAGTGTTCAAATATCTTTTACATCCACTATCTTTAGGCGGTCAAGTAGTCTTTCCTTGTTCCACCATTCAACTGGGCCTAAAGCTACACGAAAAAAAATGCCAATAGGGTTTGTCGGAGCAGATTTGTTGCCAAAATTAAAAAATCCAACAAAAAAAATGGAATTTAAATGTTAAGATTGTACTAGTAGTCTATGTACTTAAGTTTATGATATATTATTTATTTTTTAAAAAAATTAAAATGGTTCATGATGTATTCTTCATACGATGATATGATAATATATTAAAATGTGTATGTGTATAATGTTGAATTATCATTCAAATTCAAGTGATAAATATGTTCGCAGTTATAGGATTTGGCATAAATTTGGCTTCTTTTTTTTCTCTCTTCCTAAAATTTGACTTTATAAATATTTTCTTTTCTTTCGGTCTTACACTTTATGGACTTCAAAGCAAGGCAAGTACCCAAAAAAGGTGTTAGATTGGGTCATGATTTGGGCCAGCACAAGCCTGAAGTGGAAGTTTTCTTGAGTAGTGAAATATTGAGCCAGACCATACATATTACCGACCCGAGCCTATGTCATAGGCTCATAGTGCCATTTTTGTTTCGTGCTTTGTTTGTTAAATACGGCATATAAACCTCGCCGTTTCGTTCCTCCAGTGAGTCCAGTAGCCGTGTAGGGTTGGCATCGTTGGGAGTTGGGGAATAATGGATTGGGGGTTGCGCGTTGTAGATTTGTGATTATTTCACGTGTTCCGTTGCGTTGCGTTTTCCTTCGCGGCCGAGACGGACACAGGAAAGAGGCAGCAAAGCATTGGGCGGGTCTTGGAGCTGGCTCCTTCTTCTATTTTCATTCTCAGAATCAGAATCAGATTCAGGTTCCGATTTCTGCTTCCTTCTCTTTTCCAGTTTCACAATGCTTCCCCGTACATTCATTCATAATAACTAACTATCATACAAGTTGATTAATGCCTCCTGCTTCTTCTGTTACTGTTTTTTTTTTTTTGTGTGAAAAGAATAATAATTCTCTGTATCTATGTGTCTGCTGCAATTTTCGTAACCCTAAAGTCCACCTCCTATCGACTTGAAATCAATCAATCAATTAATCTTCGATTTCGTCGACGCGCATCAGAGTTTCGCTCGCTCCCAATCCGGTTTCCCTTGGATTCCATTCCATATATACTTGATATGCTTGAACTTGGAATCATCAAAACATAATTGAAAACGCGGAATAATTTATTTTAGTTATTTTTCTTATTCCCTGTTCTCCAACCAATATTGATCTTTATAGGCTCTCAAGTGTGGGAGAGCTAAATTATGTTGTGTTTTACATTTTATGTTGATGTTTACCATATTTTCCTTGTGAATGAACATGTTTATGTGTGCAACTATATATGGGCACTACTACCTTGCCTTAATTTCTGCCACCCCAATAAACAAGTTGTGTGACTGATTGGATTGTATTGTCTTGCCACATGTTTTGCAGGATCTTTTTTGCTCTGCAGCTGCAAAATACATACATATAAATTGATCATTAGGCTGCAGAGGAGAATGGCAGAAACTATATCTGGCTTCTGGGGTCCAGTCACATCAACTAAAGAGTGTTGTGAAAAAAACTTTGTGCATTCATCTTACATTGCGGAATTTTATAACACCATTTCCAACATTCCGACAATTCTTTTGGCTCTGATTGGTCTTATAAATGCTGTTAGACAACGATTTGAGAAAAGATTTAGTGTTCTTCACGTATCAAATATGACACTTGCCATTGGAAGCATGTTGTACCACGCCACACTGCAACATGTGTAAGTTTTTATCTCCATCATTTTCTTTATTAGTTTATAAGTTAATGTTTGCTTTGCTGATTGGCTCCATTTTATTTCAAGTTACTTTGCATCATACCAATGATTTTTTCAGAAATGTTTGTTACATTATTGGAGAAGTGTTTGCAAGGCATATGTTGCAAGGCATATCATCATTTCCTAGTCAAATGTTTTCGTGGAGAAATATTGGATCAGAAGTGTGGAATGCCTTTGTTTTTTTTTTGGCTCATCATAAATTTACTCACCTAAAACAATTCCTATTTTGCTTCTCAGTGCATGAGTGTTCCCTAGAATTATTATTCGTCAGTAAGATTTTTCCTCTGAGAATTATATTAGGTTGCTATGGTGTGCATCCCTTATAAGAATGGGTGTAGTTTGTCCATCAATAATTCAATGTCTGTCTGTTTTGGATGACTATTTATCGTTCAGATGTTGCGCTTTAATTTAGGCAACAGCAAGGTGATGAGACCCCTATGGTATGGGAGGTGCTGCTGTACATGTACATCCTCCACTCTCCAGATTGGCATTACCGCAGTACGATGCCCACCTTTCTCTTTCTGTATGGTGCAGCTTTTGCCATTGCTCACTCAGTGTTCCGATTTGGTATTGGCTTCAAAGTGCATTATATCATTCTCTGTCTCCTATGCGTTCCGAGAATGTACAAGTATTACATTTACACTCAAGATGTTTCTGCCAAGCGGCTTGCAAAGCTATTTGTAGCTACTCTTGTATTAGGCAGTTTGTTTGGTTTCTGTGATCGTGTTTTCTGCAAGGAGATATCCCGTTGGCCTATTAACCCTCAGGGTCATGCTTTGTGGCATCTCTTCATGGGTTTCAATTCCTACTTTGCAAACACGTTCTTGATGTTTTGCCGTGCTCAACAACGTGGTTGGTCGCCAAAAGTTGTTCACTTAATGGGTGTTTTACCCTATGTGAAGATCGAGAAACCAAAAAGGCAGTGAGAGAAATATGTAGCAAAAGAAAGAAGCTTCTTTGTTATATTGCATTTTGGCGAGATAAGCTGTGAGCAAAACCATGTGTTATCTAGTCGGTTTTTGTTTTTTCTGGTTTAGATTGGTTTGATTGATTGTTACATGTTTCGTTATAGAAGTAGGACATGTACCATATTTATCCCGTGGATACTTTCTTAAGCCTGGACATTTTTTGGCTCTAAAATTTTACAACCACCAAGAACATTCTATTGTAGTACTGGTCGTCAGGCTGAGTGGGTCAATCCTCACCTTCTAATTGTAAGGTCGTGTAGCCCTACCTTTCATTTTTGAATTAGTTACTAACTTCTTGTTGGAGTGCTTAGATATCGTACATAATTTGCTGTTACTTTTACAGGGGATTTTCCCTTCAAAAAGTTGGCACCTTTGTTGTTCGATGCCATCTATGAATCTGTACCAGTGGGCAAGATAGGTTTACATTCTTGTGTTTATTGCTGTTGGAAATGTAATTCGTATTCATGGGTTATATCTGGTTACATTCATGGAGATAATACGAAGAAACGATTTTCAATAAACTGCTTGCTGTTTTATAGAGGGAGAAAGATTGCTCTCTATTTGTGGCTGCTTGAAAGATTTAAGTCCGTTTCTCTTGAACATTGGAATCTAGAGGCCTTAGACCCGATATCTCTTAATCTTTTCGACGCAATTATGATTGGTAAAGTGGGAAAAGAACTGTGAATATCCACAGTCCAGAAGAAAGAACAAAGTAAAATTTTAGGACCTAATGCTAAAGCAGGGAATATATCCTGTCCTAAAATTTGTTTGAAGTTTAAAAGCTATAGTCTGCATTTCTTTTCACAATATTTGTTACATCTGATGCCGACACATGGAATCAATAGAAGAGATTCAAAATGGCGGCGGAGGGCCTCAAAACCAATATAAATGAATACGAAACTTGTCTTTATTTTCTGCTCTTTGCCACATGCATATTGTAAGATCTTGAGTAAGCAATGGCTTCACAAGCGAAGCCATCATACGAGACGAGAATAAGCGCGGGTGAAACAGAGAATGTAATGATGGCAGCAAGATACAATATCATAGGCACACATCTTAACAGCTGCCTTTAACATTATTAACTCGTTGAACTAAACTCAACTCAACTCAACTCGCATGTACAAGGTATCTTTCCGATTCCCCGTTTTAGAAGTGAATGGATAATAGACCTGAACATTTGATCTTGCAAAAGTTCCCCAAGCCTCCTGTATAGGGCTCCTTGTTCTTGGTATTAGAGTATGTAATGGGGATTATAAATCAGTTCAAGTTGGTTGAATTTGAAAAAAAGGCACCAACAATTGACAGAGGAATCTCGAAGCTAATGCAATCCAGAGCAGGAAACGAGTTGCTTAAGGAGAAGAAGAAGTGTGTGCGAGAGCTGAGAAGAGGAAGCAAGGTACTGCCTGCTAGAAATTCATTCTAAACAAACAGAAAATAAATAACAATTTGTGTGACTTATTTATTGTGACTATTTTTGTTTATTTTATTCATTGCGTGAGAAGCTATTTTATTTTACTACCATTATCGTTGAATTTTGTACGATAATTGATCTTGTCTTTTTGTCGTGTACAATAATTGATTGATTATGATATCTAATTAAAGAATTTGTTATGTACGGTTTGGTGTTGGTCTTTTGGCGCAGGAAGAGAAATGCCTGCATAAATCTTTAAAGCGAGACAATGGAAGAAAAAGAAGGGGTACACGTAGAGCGACACCTGTCTTGCTTTGTTCTTCACATGCACGCCAAATTTATTCAAAATTTTAAAGACTGGGAGACATCATCCTAAGCTGTTTAGCATCTATGTTTGAGAGTTTCAAGTATCGTAACTCAGCTTGTTGTCAAGCATTTACCTAATTAGGAAGCCATCCTTGTAAGGTGTGATATTGTCTTTGACAGTGGACCAGGAAATATGAGGATAATACCATGACATTGAAAACAAAATTGTTTATTCGTATATTTTTTGTAGTAAATATACGTAGACTCCGTGCGAGTAAAATAGAGGGGAAAATGTTAAAAAAAAAAATGAACTTTTAAAATGATTTTACCCATGACAGTGAATATTTCTAACTATATGTCTAAAAGCAATGTTCAAACACATCACTCTTTAACAAAATAATTCCAATTGCTTAACAGAAAATAAGAACTTTTTTATGGCAAAAAAAACGGTAGTATTTTATCCTTTGAAGCATGCTCACAAGTAGCTTCTTGTCATCTTGAATGCATCACAGTTAGCTTCTTATTCTATATAGTAATTAACTTGCGACAGAAGAGAGAGCTTCATATATGCAGTTCTGCAAGGCATGACGATTAACGGATTAAGCAGCCATTATCCTTGGAATAATATCCCAACACACACACAGGGCACTGCAATTCATTGTGTGTCATGGCAAGAGCAACCTGGCCTTGATCAAATTCTAGAAGAGATGAGGAAGAGTATCCACAGCGAGTCTGACAACAGGCTCCTCTGTTGAGTCAGATGAATTTCCTCCGCAATTAGGTCCCACTGGGGAGCCACATGAATCTTCACCGCCAGAAGTAGTTTCCTCTGATGATGAGGCCTCTTTGCAATAAGGCTCATCCGGGGAGTAAAATATGACATCATGAGGAAGTTTAAAGCTCACACTCTTGTGTGACTTCCCACTTAAGCTTCTCGTAATTGATGAACAATGTGAAATTTCTTTGCTTTCTTCATGAATATTATGATGATTCAAGGGTCTGCCGAAGTATAAACTGTCTTTGGCTTCACTTAGCAAAGATCCACGGCACTGACTCAAACAAGGGTGCACCTTTTTCTTAGACTGCTTAGATGCATAAGAGGGTTCTCCTCTCTTGAGGTTGAGGGATGAGTGATCTGGCTTCATCCCAGGAGAAGCTTTTATCCAATCTTCTAGAGTCACATTCTTCTTCTTATTCTTCTCAGGTGCCCTCTCCATCTCTTTCTTTCTTATCATTTTCTTGGTCATGCTTCTTCTGAGCCTTCCTTGGTACTCTAGACTCAAACACTTGGGTTTATTAAACTCCTTGAACGATGATGCTGTCCCATCTTTAGCACCAAGTGACTTAGATTTTTTGCCTGATGTTGGGTGCAATAGAGTGCAGAGCCTTGCACCCATCAGGAAAAATCAAAGGAGGAATGACTCTGAAAGATTAATCTTGGAGAAGAACACAATGAAATCAATGAACTGAATAGGTATCTTTTACGGGTTATAAAGGAATTCTGAGACGGAGAACACTAGAGGAAGATATATATGGATCTTCACGATCACATTGGCAGCTTGGTTATTGTCGGTGTTGTATTTTTCTAAGTACTCCTTAGGTCTAGAGTCTACTTATCTGCCAAATCGCTGCTTCTTGGAATTTGACTTCATCTTCTTAATATTTTAAAATTTTATTTTCGGCTCTTTGGATGACAGGACAACAATGTTGGTACAAGAAATTTGATTTTAAAATTCTCTGTCTTCATGACTGCAAAGAACTCAGTTTCTAGGCTGATCCTCTATACAAGAAATTTGATGCAGTCTAATTTTGACAAGATTTGATGGTAAAATTTATGGTGTTCAATCACAAAAGGACAAAATACTAACAAGAGATGCGTAATTCATTTTCCATGGGGACATGTTAATTGTACAGTACCAGTTGTGTAAAATTAAAACCATTTAAAGAAACTTACAATCAAACAAAAGTCAAATTATTTGAGTAGTGTTGTGTTGTATAAATATCAAACTATCGTTCAATGGCTAAGACTTATATCAAGTTCTTTATATCAATTATATCTAATTATCAAATCAAATAATGCCATGTGCTTATTTTTCTTGAAATAAACAACTTAAAATTAAAAAATATCAAGTTGTTATTTTATGATTTGAGAATTAGATCAAATGTATATGGAAGAACTTGATCTAAATTTTGTTCTTTATTAATTACTCAACATAATTAATTCAAAATTTACAAAGATTTACTCTTGACAATAAAATTTAAATTTTTTATTTTTTTAAATAATCAGGCTTCTCATATTCATCGGAATGTCCACTAAAAATGGAGAGATAGTCGAGACTCATCTCCTTATTCTTAAGTAATGAAATGTAAAATAAAACTCATTAAATGTTACAATGTTAAAAAATGTACTTACTAATTTTGTTGGGGTAATTAGTTTGTCAAATTTAAAATTCCACATGTGATCTCTCAAGATGTTAGTCGCTACCGAAGCTGTTTTGGCTTGAAATATTTAAAAATAAAGAAATTAGAATATTTAAGATGTTAGGGTTTGAAGATAGACAAACATACTATTGAGACACGATCATTTTAATCAAAAAGTTAATAATATAGTATTGTGGGTCTTACTAAATCAAAACAATTTAACAATCCACATATAATTTCTGTTAAATATTGAAATGAAAATGGAGAAATTAACGTGTTATCTTCCATAAAAAGTAAAAATCACAAGAGACTTTTAAGTTTTAAAATTATAATATTAGTGAGAGACGAAATTGAGGTTTTAATAAAAAGAAGTTATAAACAACTGGATTCTGAGCAGAGAGAACAGAGCTGCAAGAGTGGCCATGCAGCTACACGACACGTGGAGGTGCTGCTCATCATAATTATACTCAAGAATCAATTTCTCCGCCTACCAAAAACGACCCAAGAAAAGAAAATTACACTTCTGACTCCCCCAATCCCCACAACTTGAGGCTGAGGGGCCCATTAAATTGCCTCTTCCACCTGTCATTTTTGCCTTCTGACCATTTACAAGATAATATGAAAAATTGAATTAAGAGGTGGTTATGTACACGGGTGTATGAACTAATTGAATAATCTCAATTCATATGAAGTGCATCATAAGTCACAATAGCACAAGTTAGAACAATCATCCCCCTACCCCTCCCTATATTTTTTGGGGGGTTTTGAGGGGGCTTAAATCCACAGAACGATAACAATACAAAACTTGTCAGCGCTTCCTAAATATGGTGCTAAGGTAATAATATCTTCTTTTCATTTTATTGCTCGATCGTCCACACCACAACCAATCGAACAGTAGTAATGCATTGTTACCGATCTCTTAAGATAACATAACTGGCTCCGTTAGCAGTCTTCTGTATCTTAGAGATTCTCTTCAGAATCTCTGCAAAAGCTTTTTTATCCTGCACATAGCAAAACAATCACAAGGTGTATATTCAACCTTCGTAAAGAATAAACAAAACACTATTTTAAAATTCGATCTATCTTACTCCTTAGGTGCCTCAAGCTAAAAATAAGAAGGTGCAAATTTTATTCTGACAAACTACATAGTCGAGATATCCAGCAGAAGGAACAAGACGCTCATTCCCCAAATTACCATATATTGTTAGATGGCAATGGCATCACCTTATTCTGACACTAGCGAGTCACAGATTCATTCTACATAGTACTATTAAATGTTCTGTTTCACCCCAAAAAAAATTGTTAGCTCTACATAATGTGATTTAGAAAATTATTTCCAAGAACCTGAGAAACAAGTTCTACCCTTCTACAGATATATATTTGACTAAGGCTTCATTAATAAATTTATATTGTGATCGGGGGAATGGGGGATAGAGTATACACAAATTGGTTATAAGAATGGCCAAGCAAACAAAAGCAGCTTCAAAGAAGGTAAAGCAAAATATTTTGATACTTACCTCTGAAGATCTTAGTCTTGCTTTAAATTTGGCTACAAGATCTTGTGTGGTCACTGGAGTCTTTTGCATCAAAACAGCCCTGATTTCTTCCTCACTCACAGGTCCAGAAGCTGTGATGGAAGACCCTGCTTTTGATGATGGTGCTGGTGTTGTACCCTTTGGAGGAGCATTACTTTTAGATGCAGAACCATTTTCTTCTTTGACAGTTGATTTTGGTTCCTAATTCAATGGGAAGAGGATAAAGAAGATTTTCAGTAAAAGTTGCAGGAAAACCACTATAAAGAGCTTTCATTGAGTCTCTGAAAATAAGAGCTTTTCAGCAGAAGTTATATCCCATTTGAACGCATCAAAACAAGCTAAGGCTGACCTAATCAATCACTTCTGCATTGTTAAGAACATAACCAAGCAGCTAAATTTTATGACAAGGTAAAGTAGTATGCATACTTTTTCATAACCAACATTAAATAATATGATGCCACACCCTTCAGCTTTTGACTTCTTAAGAAGTCCTAATTATAGCCAAACTCTTTCAGCATGTAACAACACATGATTGATGGTATTTAAAACTTCTTGCCTGAGAATCAAAACTAAACTATTATAACAAAGGGCCTTAGTAAGCAGGCAAGCTCAAAAAATCAATAACTTACATTTTCTGTTTTCACCTTCTTTGGTTGTGCACCATTAGATGCTTTTGGCTCCTCATTTAATTTCCTCTTCCCCTTTGAAGACTTTGAAGTAGATGGAGTTCCCCGAGCAGTTCCTGCTGCTGCAGGTTTTAAAGGACTGTTGTCAGCAGGTTCTTCCTTAGGCGCATCCTTCTGCTTTGCAGCAATCACTGGAGGAATGCCAACCTCGTCATCCATCTAGACAAAAGAAAATCACCAGTTAATGGATGAAAATTGCTCGAGTCTACGCAAGATTTTGTACAGTTCACATGAAACACAATCTAATGAATCAGCCCCTTTCCCTTTTAGAGAACTTACAAGTTACAAGGTCACAGCAAAAGCAATCTTTACTCACCAAAATTGATTGTAGTTTGCACTAAGCTATCTTCCACGTTATTAGAGCAACAGAACAATTGCAGGCGCATCTACCAAAATAAATAAATAAATGGGAAAGTGGATAAAAGAAAACAAGGAATAAAACACATACATCTTCATCATCATCATCATCCTCAGCCTCGGATTCATTCAAACCACTAGCTCGTCCAAGCAGCATCTTCAGCTCTTTCCCAGACTTACTCAGTCCTCCCCCCTCTTCATTATCTTCATCCTCATCATCATCATCCTAAAATTACATTTGAAAAGGAAGGTCTAAGTCCACACTACTCCAAAAATCACAATAGAAATTTCCTGACGAGTACTTATTTATATAACACCTTAAAGTTCAATAAAATATTTAATACATCAAAGATGCATGTCATGAAGGCTAGTTCCTAAACTGGGTTGAAAAGCAATTGAACTTGCATGAAAAAAAGAGTAGAACGTCATCATTGAACCTAATAAGAATATCAGAAGAAGGCTGAATAGATTTAGCATACATCCACATAAATAGGAAACCAAGGCACTCTTAAAATGAAAATGCAGTAAATACCTTAAAAACCCCTATTTCAGCCAACTCCTGACTGGAGTCACTAAACCATCTGCTCTATGACAGTACACTTTCAGATGAATGTCCTCAACAAATGGTCTGAATGTTTATCTTCTTTAGCTTTTTCAACCAAGAAAATTATTTTTCTGAATTTGTGCAAACTTTCTTCTAATCACAAAGATTAATTGTATTCACTGTGAATATAGCCTATGCAGATAAAGAAAAGAGCATAAAGTGTGGTAGCCACAATATCAAAATCAATTTTAAATCCTAAAAAACCATACAAAATATATTCCGACACAAATGGCAGCAATGATGACAAAGATCATCAGTAGAACATCCAACTTCTAAATCAAAAACGGAACTGAAAGCTAACCTGCTTGATTTCAGGAGGAGCAGGAACTTCAGGAACCAAATCTTCCCTTTCCTCTGGATCATTGCCAACAGCTTCATCATCATCAGTGAAAATCTCTTCATGCTCCCAATCATCACCTAAAAGATATGTGTAAGCATAATTAGCAGAAAGGATAAACATACACCAGATGAGATGTTGCTCAATATTTCAACAAGATTATAGACTATTAAAAAACCAAAAAGAAACTTCTATCAACGCCTTCTACATTTCAAGTTAAACTTGAACTGAATGAGAGCACTCTAGCAAAGGATGCCAATGAGAAAATACACCACTACAGATTACCAGGACAACTTATGAGTCAAGGTATAAAACTAACAAGTACACCCACACTGGTGTTGATAAGCCTCGTGTTCTCTTTCTCTAGTTAAACTGTCCGAACCATCCATGGCCAAAATAAATGCCTAAAACTAAACCATATGAAGCCTCAACTCCCTAAATTAGATTTTGCTATTTACTAGCAAAGCTATATCCTCCACTAGGCAAACAAATATAAAAACAGTGAGGCAACCAAGGGTGATACTGATAATTAACGGCATTATAGGACTCCAAATAAATCTTAACTTACCCTTCTCAATATCATCATCATCCTGATCATGGTCTCCTCCTCTTGGACCTTCTTCATCATCATCACCAGCCTTTTTATTAAGTCCAAGTCTATTCTTCCTTGCTGCCTCCTCTTCTTCATCCTCCTCCCCCTTATCTGAGACATGACCTTCATCATCATCACCAGGCTTCTTTCGGGTTTTCCCTCCAGCCGCAATGCTTTCCTTGTCTTCCAATTTCCCACGTTCACCAAATACAGCAGGTCCATTATTTGCAGCTTTCATCATCCATCTTTCATATCCATCTGCAGTTTTCTTTCTATTCCTCATTTTCTCTTCTGCTTCCTCCAAAGTCAATTGCTTATACTGTGCAACCTTGTTAAAGTTGTACCTTAAAAATATATAAAGAACCATGCCGTATCACGCGTCTGGCTACTGTCTTTGAGTGGCAAGCACAATAAGAACAACAAGCTAAAATCTTTTTTTTTTTTCAATCGAAAAAGAAATTTTATAGGCAGAAGAGAAGTACAAAAGGACAACAAGCTAATATCATAGGAAGATTCTCACAGGCAAACAAAATCCTTATTCCTAAACATAACAAGCATACCAAGAACCAGCAGGGATGGCAACAAACTCCTTCCTTTCCATCATGAGGAGGTAATATGTAGCTGATTGTGCACCTTCAAGATGACCCTGGTATTGGGACTGACCTGTTTCGTCCTCCAGGAGCCAAGGCTTGTTCTTGTACTTCTCCTGTGTCACACATTAAGCAATTACGCAGGAAATAAACGTCTGGTATTATGATCTATGACAATTTACTCGCAATTACACATTTCCATTCCAGGATGACAAAAATATAAGCATCTTTTAACCTCATCCGAAACAGTCCATATAGACTATAGAGTGACAAATAATGTGCCGCGTGTTCCTTAGTGTAGCATATCAATGTGGGAAATACGGTGCGTAAGCACTCCCCTTAGACTTAAACAAATGTAAAGCCGTCATGGTGAGGACTAAAGAATAGATTCAATACCCGCAAAGCGTCAGTAAGTTGGCGGCTCTGTAGTCCATCCTTCTGAAGGGACCACTTGTTTTCAGCGCTTTTCTTCTTCGAAAAATCAGGCAACCCAGTTACGAATCTTCCAATGAAGTAGTTTTTGTCATTGCTAGAACTTGCACGGACATTATATTCCTGTCAGAAACAACCTCATTGACCATCTGCTTCCAATAAACAAGGACAAAGCGACACTAGTTCTCGCAAAGCTTTCAAGGAAAAATAAAAAACGAAAAATGTAAAATACAAGCTAGAAGCTAATTGGATTTTCAATTTAAAGACAAGAGAAGTCACCTAACGACTGCAACAAAGTGAAAGCAATTAGAATGCCCTAACACGATTGTATAGCTAGCTAGCTAGCCTAAGCAAAGGCGAGTAAACAAAATTTTCAATTTGCAAGAATCGATAACTGGGTGGGAAAGGAATAGCGGGAAGGGAAGATAGGTTAAAGAAATCGAACTCGAATCAAGCGAGTAATGGTGGCGCCACAATCGAAGCACTTGGCCTTGTTCTCGGCCATGGTCTTGCCGCAGGTCAAGCAGAGAGTCATGTGCTTGCAATTGCTTCCGTAGAGATCGGTGGTTGATCCACATCCGCCGCACGACGCCTTCAACTGCAGGTCCATCGACATTCTTCCCTCCCTCTCTCTCTCTCTCTCTCTCTCAACAACGCCCCCAAGATTTTCTTACCAACCAAACAAACCACTCCGATTCCCAAAAGACACACGGAGCAAGTCTAGGGTTTCATACTTTCTAATTTAATTGCCATTTTTGGTGCGCAGCTTCCAATATTTCAACTCAACGGCGCGCACCACCGATTTCTGATTATTATCTACTACAACGCTGGATCCATTTTCCGATCTTCGTCAAGCATTCGTTGCTTTTTCTTTTACTCCTTTATTTTATTTTTACCTTGCATGTTTGCATCATTCGTTCTACTTCTTTTTTATTTATATAACACGGCTATGCGAGGCGACGGGCGTAGGTAGAGTTGGGCCGGGCTTTGTAATTGGGTTGGGCTAGGTGCCAAACTGCAGGATCTGTGACTAATGTTGATGGGCTTGGGCTTGTCTGGGGCTGGGGATGCCTAATTTAGGTCGATTTCACTGTTTTCGTCATGAAAATAAAAGTCCCTCATCATTAATTTAATTGTGGGAAAAAGGGGAACAAAAAATTTTGGGCAGTACAATATGTGAAGGACATTTTTTTTTTTTGTCTATAAGATATTTCTATTTTAAAATATTGTCACGAATAAGAAACTCCCCAATGATTGTCAAACTTTGATTCTTTTGTTATGTATGTAGGTGACGTATCATTACATCCAACACTTGTTGGTTAACAGTTGAAAAGTGGATCTTTATTATAGTAGGGTCTTTATGATGATGACAAACAAAAATTGTGGAATTTATGATGTTTGACCCTTTATTCCGCCCTACATTACTTATCATGAGAATTTTTCTTCCATTCTCTCTCTCTCTCTCTCTCTCTCTCTCTCTCTCTCTTGTGCATTAATAAGATTATGCGAATATTACATTCCACTGTGAACTAAACATGGGACGTCTGATTTTCTTTTGTTTTCTGAAAGTAAAACAACTTGTAATGATGCCCTACCATAATAACGCTAGCCTAGCTATGTCGTTTTCTCCTCTTCCACTCATACGAAAGGCATGCGAGATCAAGGTGAAAAGTCAAATAGAGCTATATATATATATATATATATATAATCACTTTATTATAAAATAAAAATATTATTTAAACATTTCAAAATTAATTTCTAACAAAAATATTATTTAAATATTTTAAAAATAAATAATCACTTTATTATTATTAGATAGGATGGTAATCCCTAATTATATCACTCACCCATTATATGTGATAATAATATAGATATCTCAATAAACACCTATTTTCTTATATTTAAATAACACAACTCTACTGTAAAACTGCTTAATTAAACTGAATTTAGAAATTAAAAAAGAATAAATAAGTACAGAAGCGTATCGTTAAAAATAATAATAATAATAATATGCACAGAAATGAAAAAATTGTACGGTGGTTTGTTGTCTATATTTGGAGAGGAACACTAAAGAATAGTAGCCTATTTTGGATAGGCAGTACACTGAAAAATTCAAAGTGCTTTAATGTTACTTATTGGTAGGTCCGTTCATTCATTGCATAGGATATAGTATCTCTTTTGTCAATTTTAGTGCGACTGATCTAGGATCTCTGAGCTAGCTTGCTAGCTAGATTGAACAGGAACAACCAAAAGATTCAATTTGGCGAGAGATTGATAAAACAACATTCTTGTAGCTGACATTTCGATTAATATACGGCATTCGTATTACTATATTCATTCATAATAATAATAACTATTCACTTAAAATAGCACGATAAGTAATATTTTAATATTTAAAAATAAATATTTAATTAATATATTTATTTTATTATTATTAGATATAATAATAATTTCTATTTTTTTAATCAATATATCATATTTAATGATAGATTTACTTTTACACATTGAAATATCAATGCTAAAAACAGCAGTCACGTGCTCATCACTTGAAAGCAGGCAAACTTCAAATCACTGTAACCATTTTCCACGAACTCGGCGAAAGCAAGAGACTCTGTCTTGGCCTTATCAAACATGCCAGACCTAACAAGCGCGGGGACAAACAGCAACAATCCCGTGGCCACGACAAACGCCACCGTGAGTGGCAATGAGACCGCGTTTGGCAGCCTCCACTTCCCTTGGAGCTTCTTCTTGATGGCAATCTCGAGAGCCAAACACACCCCTTGGAGGAGGAAGAAGCCCATGGAGTCCCACGAAGGTTCCCAGCACTCCAACGTGGGCTTCTCCCTCTTGACGCAATAGAACACCAGCTCGTGCATAAACCCCGAAACCGCAAAAGTAGCAACCACTCCCGGAAGTGGGGCCCACTTTCTCCCCATCACTCGGCTCGAGGCCTTCACCACCGGTTCGTATACGGTGGGGTGCAGGATGCGGTTCACCGTGATGTTCCACCTCCTCCCCCAGAAGTCTTGCAGCGAGGTACTCAGATAAGGCTCGTCGAATTGTGGGTCCAACTGTATATGAAGAAGCTTGCGAGTTGCTGCGGAGAAGAGTGCAAAAAGGATCTCCATGGCCGTGTACATGTGGAGACTGTACAAGAGCAACGTGAACTTTGGGTGGAAACTTTCCTTGAATTTGTAGAGAGGAAGAAAAGAAGCACATAGAACAACCATGATGGTATATCTGAGAAGGGTTTTTTTATCGTTTGCAATTTTTTCAGTGTTTGTTGGGGAGTTGTGTTGAAGCCTGATGGGAAGGCATGAGAGGAGGAGAAAGTGAGGGAGAGGGAGGAGGGGATTGGAGGAGAGGGGCCCTTTGGCGAAGGCGAAGAGGAGGAGGTTGAAGGTGGAGAGCCAGCCCAGGAAGAAGGAAGAGGGGCCTCCGAGGTGGGCGGAGGTGAGCCTAAGAGGGAGGAGGAAGAGCACGACAATGGCTGGCAGCAGGGCCATGAGCCTTGCTGTGCCACCTTTGGGGACCAGCTTCCCAATTGTGTGGCTGTAGCACAGTGTTGCCGTGGCTAGTGTCCATACCATGATGAAGTTATTGATTTCTCCTTCTATCATCTCCATTTCGTTTCTCCCGAAAAAGAAGAAGAAGAAGAAGAAAGAAACTGTGCTAATTGACTTGAAATTTAGAAACTGCACATGAATTAAGCAAGATATCTATTTATGCAGAGAGCTAAAAGGTTGTCAGTTATTACGCTACACCTGTGGCTGCTAATAATGAATTTGCCACCTTGTTGTAACTCGCTTGCAGTCGCAATGGTGTTGATTTTACATTTTACTTTTTACAACAATTTTACTTATGCGCTAATTACTTTACATGCGATAAGGATACCATTTTCTTTCCTTTTAGGGAAAAGTAGCATTACCTAGTAACTTGGCACTTTGGCAGTAATGTTAATAATAACTTAGTATTAACTGTCACCATGTCCCTTTTTCAGTGATTGTGGCTGATAATGATATCTAGAAAGTAACGTGATTCGATCTTAAAGCTAGCTAGCTTGCTAAGACTCGTTCTAAAGAATCCAAGTTGGGTTCTGTCGGTTTGCACTAATGCAGAGTGAGGATTATCCTCTGCAACCACAGGCAGCCGAAAGAGACAAGCACGGAGACATTAAATAATCAGCAGCACTCCTGCATGTATCCATATATATATATATATATAGCACTGATTTGATGAAAACGGACAGAGCAAAATCTTAGTTGGTTATTTGGTTTTTGTTTCTATTTTTTAATTTTCATTTTCAATTTCTAATATTTCTTTTACAAAATATCTGAAAAATTAAAAATAAAACTGAAATCAAACAGCCGGAGCGATCGTGTGGCACATACATAGCACTCCTTTCAACTTCCTTGTATTGATGAATCGTTGAAATTTTATTGGGTACAGTTTGTCAATGCACTTTTTGATTGGCCCGTTCTAACGCGCCTTCGTCTTGTGCAGGGCGTTGAAGTTTGAAACATTTTGTAAAGTGGACCACTAAATGCCTAAAACAATTCACGTGTCTGTCTCCTAAAATTAACTAATTAAGGGGTGATGCGGGAAGTATGAAATAGATTTAATATTTATTTCTGAAAAAGACAAATAGCTTCCTACCATCAAATTCCCCCTCCTCTTTTCTGTCCCCCAACACCCAAAAAACCAACCTCCCATTGATCTTGCAGCTCGTTTCCGGCTCCCCTCATCGTAATACCACATCATCTTCAATAAGCTTATCTTTCCATACCTCACTCCTTCTTCATAGAAAGAAAGATGTTACTAATTATGAAAAATAATTTATAACATAGTTATAAATATAGAAAAAGATAAAACAAAGGAGTGGGCCTAACAATATTAAGATAGGTAAGGAAAATAATGGTGGTGTAAGATTCTTGTTAATTTTTATTGTACATCAAACATTTTTTCTTATAGAAATAATTATCGCACCTTTCATATACACCCATATATCGCAACACGTATAATGTCTCTTTAATTTTGGAAAACCACATGTAAATTTTTTATTGTAGTCCTCATTGCATAACACAAAGGCACCTTAGAAAGCACTTTAATTTTTCTTTATTTGATACTTTTTTTTTTTGTATTACAATGAGCTACCGTATACGCTACCAACTTAATTTGTTTGATTCCAAAAATAAAATATATAAAGTGAAAAATATATATATCTTAACTCGTGCATCACGTTGAGTCGTATGTATATATAAATAATTCGTGTATCATTTGGAATACCTGAATTGAATAGGCAGAATAGCTTTTGTCTGTTCTTTTTAGGTTTTCTGTATAATTTAATCTAGGAAAAACAACATGTTGTTAAATAAAAGAAGGATGATTTTGCACCACACTGTTTGAAACTATGTCTAACGGAGCACTTTTTCGAATAACATATGTTTGAAAATATTTTTCTTGCAATGTTATAAGAATTTAATTTATTCTTAGACTGTTTTAGAGTGAAAAATCGACTCTATTTCACACAACAGAATCAAACTTGTGTTTTCATATAATATGTACGACCCTGCGTAAATTAAACGATGCTAAATATAGTATTAATCAATCAAACGATAAATACGTAAAAAACCGGGGAGGCCTGCCCAAAATTCTTGTGACTAAACCAGGAGCTGGAGGCGCGCATTGATCATGAGCATCCATACATGTACGAGTTGCACTTTTCACGAACCCGCATATTGCGGCGTACTCCTGAATCCCCCTCCGGTGGCCATCACACCGAAGAAGCTGAGGTCAAAACAGCCAATAAGCAGTGACCACCACAAAACCAATGGTTGCACGCCCTGACACCATTCTCGGCAACCGGCACTTACCGGCAAGTTTCTTCTTCAGAGACACCTCGAGGAGCAAGCAGGAGCCATGAAGAACAAATCCAACGTGTTTATGACTTTTTGTTCCTTCGCATGAAAGAGTTACATTTTAAGTGAAAAAATTGGGATTAAATTTGACTCATTATTTATAAATAATGATTATGTGGAATTTTTTACATTGACGTCTAATGATTTTAAAGGGAAAAAACATATAAAAAACAGAAAAGAGTCATGATCTATATTCTGGTGATAAAGAGCTAACTAGCAAGTGTCAGAAGATTATATACACATGCTAAAATAGAAGAATATTTTCATATAGATTACAATGAGGCGGATTCAATTTTATACATATGGAAAATGAAAAAAGTATGATTTTTTTATTTTTTATTTTTTTGCGTTTAATCACTTAGCAGTCATGCAGATGATTTTTTATACACTCGTCTACAGCTAGCGGATCTGCTCACTCTCCTACACCATTTGATGTACAATTTGGGCCTTCTCAACATCCATGGTCCAACTTGAGGGGGAGTATATCACAATAAGTTATTGGGTTGGTTGGTTAGTTAAGTTTGTTTATGTATCAGCTAGTAGTCCCCTAATTTTCCAACTTTCAGGTACTTTCTATTAGACCTTACAGCCGTTGTATCAATACTGGTTTTCTGTATCAGTCAATAATCAATCAATACTCAGGATTGAATTCATTTTCTTCTTCCCTGTACACACTCTAAATTCCAACCTCTCACCTCAAGCTTAAGATGCAGTAATCAAAATCTTCATAATGTTTCTAAAACTAAAATAAAATACAGAAACCCAAATAACAAAAGAAAACTTAGTGGCACAAAGCAAAGAGCAAGAATTAGGAGAAACACAGAATAGTTGTGCAAGCCAAAGGGGCAAACTCAATTTTATTGACAAAATTATCTACCAATTGAATGATACCACTTACTTCCTCCAAATCCTCTCATCATTGTTAAGATTACTGGTCTCAGACAGGATTATAAATAAATAAACAACGGAAAAGAAACGCGTAAACACTGAAGGAGATTTCAGATCAAATAACAATGACTAAGGATTAAATATCACTCGTGGAGAATTCGGTTGATTCCTAATGCCAGTCCTTCCGAATATCGAAAGTATAGTTGATCTCCAAATATGACTTCTTGTCATCGTCAACAAACTGAAAAACAAGAAAAAAAGGAAAAGAAAAGGGAAGTCAGGTAGTGCATATCCGAATGGAAGTCTACTAGAACGAAAATTATACATTAATACCTTGTAAACAAAATGATTCGAGAATTTGAAAAATTGGCTCTCTTTTTTTGTGAGGAGAGAATTTGAAATTTAAATAAGTGGTTAAATGTTTGCACATGAAGTCTGGCAACAAATTTATTAGAACATTTATTGATGTCTGATTCACACCAAGAAGGCATTGATTCATGTTCACTTCATTTCCAGAACAAGTAACAACATCAATTCCATCACAGACAAGAATTTAGGATAAACTAGTTTCATTCATAAAAAAATTCCCGCATAGCTTACAAATCTAACACTCATATTCAAGCATACTCTCCGTAAAGTTGGTAAGGAAACAATTGAATTGAGTGTATTTTGAACAATGTTTATAAATCACAATTTTATTGTAAGTGGGCTTGAATATGAGATATTAAATCAGTATTCATGCAAAGATTTCTCTTTTCCTATGCAGTACACATGTGGAACTCAGGAAATCAACTGACTATTTCAGGCTTACTTCCATTAGATTACTTGTTTACAAATTTCTTCTTTTAATAATGTTTCATGCAATTGCAAAGTGAGATAGTAAATGCACAAAACCTACAGATTTTAAACGAGTCTTAAGTCTGTTTCAAAAGTAAGGAGGAGTAAGATCACCAATTTAGAGTGTGTTTGGCTGAGGTAAAAATAGGTGGAAATTTTCATGGACGAGCTTCATCTCCATGTATAAAATTTCCACCCCATTTTTACCCTTTAGCCAAACACATCCTTAGTGTTCAGGAAGCACAAATTATGTGCTAAAATTTTAAACTACCTTAGATCTAGCCGAGTATTGGCCCCTAGCAAATAGCCCAGATGGTGTTGTCTCTTCAGGCATCTCATGTGTATAAGGCTCTGCTTGGGGGCTGAATGTTCCAATCATCTCTTTAGTGCTGTCAACTGTAAGTAATAAGGCTTAACAGTGAGTTAGTTAAGTCAGTGAAAAATTTGATCTGATTGGTTTGGCGTGATTTGAGTGATAGAACTTACCCTTGATACCAGTTTTCCACACAGTGTTGGTGTATTTGAGGCCTGAAACGATGTTATGGCTGACCTGGAAAGTGAACATCAGCCTGTAGCGGCTACCTTCTTTCAAAGTAAACCACAAACCGCTGGGATTTCCTGACTCTGGTATTGGAAGAACAATATCAGGTCTACCAGCTGTTTTTATTGCAAGGCTCGAGATCTTCACCTCTGGCTCCAGGTTTTCTTAGTCATTCATAAAACATTATTAAGAGTTAGGTCAACAACTGATGAACAAAATCCCATACCAAAGGACACTCGTTAGGGGAAGCCACAAACAGGGAACAAGAAGGGAGACTATCCCTTTGTAGTTCACCGATTCAATAGGCATTATAAAATAATGTCAGAAATATTCCCAGTCACAAAATTTATCATTTATCAGTACACCATCAAAATAGTATAATAAAAAAGGAAAAGCCAGTGATATTAGGGCCAGAAAGCCAGAAAATCATGAGCAACCTGAATTTTAACAGTGTCGATGATGACAATTGAAATGACTTATTCAGGTCTCAAAAGGATGATACAAATTCTTTGTTTGTCTCTCTTGTGAATCTCTGACCAATTCACAACATAATTAATTCAATTTGAGCACAATGATATTTGTTCTGTTTAAAGCTTATGACTAGACACATTCTCAAAATCTTATTCTAAATCTTCCCGCGGGTAATAAAAATAAAATTCATTGAAGCTGATTTTGCAGCCGTCTTATACGCAGAAGCTCATGTCATGTGAAAAAGAAGAGACAGA
Organism: Dalbergia cultrata; assembly: GCA_031216105.1. NCBI lineage: Eukaryota > Viridiplantae > Streptophyta > Magnoliopsida > Fabales > Fabaceae > Dalbergia > Dalbergia cultrata. The sequence goes on from CM062347.1 coordinate 60,009,888, forward strand.
AATGAAAACAGAGTGACCAATCTGATAATACAGGGAAGCAAGAAGTAATTACCTCCAACAGCATTAATGTCGACACTTCCAAGAAGCTGTTCCTTCCACCTCCTCAAGCTCTCATCATCCTAATAAGTCCTCAAGCAGAAAACAAAGCACAGATCTTTTAGAATAACAAAGGAAAGAAAAAAAGCAACAAGAAAGAAAGCAAATTTTAAATGAACCACCTTATCTTTCTCGAGCTGCTCTTTCAAAGTGAACAGAGGGCCCAACTGAATATTCCTGTCGACGCCATCGTCTTCGTCCTCGGTGAGAGCAACGGAGCTCTCACTCATGTGCCTGCTGAGGCTGGGGCCTTGTTCATCGCCGCTCTCGTCATCGGTGGCCGTAGATTTCCCTGCGTGGTGGTGAGTTTCAGGGGTAGTTGCACCCTCCTCCTTGTTGCTGCTCTTGTCATCAAAACCCATGCTGTTCTCGGAATTCGAAGAAGAAGCCACCCCAGCAATAATGGCCAAAGACATCAACCCCTCAAATGGCAGTGTGGCCACAGAAACACCTACCCACCCACCGCCACACACCCCAACAACCACCCACTTGCGTGCTCCTCCAACCACAACCAGCTGTATGTGTGTGATCAACCTTTTACCTTGTGGGGGGTGCAATTGCAAGAGAGACTTGTTGGGCGGGCTTGAAAGAGAGAAAGAAAGAAAGAAAGAAAAAAAAAAAAAAAGAACGGCTAATTGAAATGAGAAATGAAAAAAGGATTGTTTTTTTCCTCTTTGGACAGGATGGAAAAAAGAGAGAGAAGGAAAGGGTCGTGTGGTGATCCGCAATTCAGAAATATTCAACGACAAATATGGGAATGGGAATGGGAATGGAAAGTGTCGTCACATGGTGATATGATACACTCCTCTCTGAATGTGAGAGAGAGAGAGAGAGAGAGAGAGAGGGGGGGGCTCGTCTCCTATCTCATCGTGAAGGTCACTCTTCTCTTCTTGTGGCACTTGTGTTGCTTGCTAACACGAGCTAGGACACACCTCAATTACATCATCTTTAACGTTTATAATAATAATAATAATAAATGTAAAATGAAACGCATTTAAACCCCCCAAAGAGAGTACGAAGGCAAAAGAAAACGGCAACTCGTGTATATGAATGAAAAACACACCCATGAGAAGACATTTGACAATCATGGCCTAAAAATTGAGGTTTGGTGAACTAAACATGGATTTTGACTCCTTCAGTCCTTTTTATGGGTAATACCGTTATTATCAAACCGTGATTGGTTTTCATAAGGTGGAGCCCTAAAGAGGAAAAGATAATAAAATGAAAGGGAGCCACGAATCATGGCTTCATACATCCCCCACCAAAATTATAGTTAAGGGGATAGAAATAATAATTAAAAATTGCATTCACTCTGCCATGTTTCAATACTAAATTGTCATGTTAGTTTATTTGATTTGATTATATCCTCTACTATTAAGTGTTTATAAGTTTGTTTTGTGGCATTTGACCAGAGTATTCCCTCATGCATCACTTACAAATAAAATGCATAAGACTTGCATTTAGGGATATCAATTTTATTTTTTATTGTTAATAATGGCAAAAGAATTACTTTTTTCTATTTTCCTTTTCTGTTATCAAAGTTGTGTAGAAGGGAAGTGATGGAAAAAACACCTTCACAAATCAAATAAAACATTACCTATGTTTAATTTTCCTTAGTCGATACTGGACAATTTTGTATATTCATGCCCAAAAAAGAGAAGAATCTTTCAGTGATCTTTCATTGATCTAACTGTTATTAAAGACCTATATTTGATTTACATAATTGGCTCTCCTCGGACGCCAATGGAGTAGCCTACCTTCGCTCTTAGCTTTCTGTTTGTCTCTTTTCCTCTTTTCCTTTCTTGACTCTGTACACCAAACAATAAAAAAAAGACATATATTCAAATCTTATGACATAATCAAAAGGAGGCAGAGGACATGAAATTTCATTGTGGTAAAACTTAGAAGTCTAACACCAAAAAAAAAAACTCAAAGATGCATTTGCTCTGATGAAGAAAGGGCTGCGACCTATCACTCTAGGAGAAGTTCTACACATTCTATTAGCATAAGGGTTTTTTTTTTTGTGAATTTTATAGTAGACCTCTTATATTTGAATTCATCATAGACCTCTATTTATTAATTGTTAGATCAAACCATCTAACAAAAATAGTAATTATCTAATAGTTAATAATACAAAATTTATAATGAACCCAAGCATAGAAGATGCACATTATAATTTCCCTTCTTTTTTCAACTAATATACTGATGACAAACGTTGATTTTATGGTAGGCCCGCAAGAAATTTTTGCAATATGTGCAATCCAACAGGACACATTAAGATATAAGTTATGAGCTTTATGGTGGAAGTACAATCTTTCCACCCAAAATGGAAAAAGGAAACAATAATATTTAGTGTATAACTAAATTTGATAACAAATATACACTACACACCTTATCACCATTGGATGTAATGTATAATCTCTACTCATCCACTTATTCATCAAATCCAATGATGATAAAGTGTGTGGTATGCATTTATTATACAATTAAGTTATACACAATCATTACTCAAAAGAAAATCTAATCACTGTGTAAGATTGCTTGCAGTCTCTCACATTTTAGCTGGAAATAAAAAAATAAACAATAAGTAGCCAACTATTCAAAGGAATAAACAAGTTCCATAATTATTTCAGAACGGATTCACTTCATTATCCTAGAATTTATTGGCCAACGTGACTATGGCTCGATGTATGAGCCCATTATTTTTTGTTGAAAGAAAACGAGGACAGCACGTTGCTATTACGCAAAACTAACTCCCACAGATGATCGTAGTCACTTTTCCTCCAATAATCGATAACATGAGCCAGGCAAACTTGCACCGTGTTGCTATTCCGGAGCAAGAACTGTAAGAGTTTTGAACTAGTGGGCTATAGAAATACTGCTTATCATCATAGCAATTCAAGTATTTAATGCAACAATACCCAGACCATAGTTATCAGAACCGGACCGGTGATCGACTCGGTCAAAGTACTGGGTTATCGGGTCATTGGTTCAACCGGTGGGTCACTGGTTCAACCGGTTGAACCGGATTTAATTAAATAAATATGTAGAATTATAATTTAATGTAATTTAATATGTAATATATATATTTAATGATGTGTTAAAGCACAACAAACCACTCAGCCTAGTGGTAATGATGCTTGTCCAGCGCATCATGGCATGAATGTTCCTGGTTCGAATCTTGCAGGTGGCATTTTGAATCAGTATTTTAAAAACTAACTCAACCAAATATATTACATATATAACAAAACGCATAATATATAACGAAGACAAAGATGGCGTAGTGGTGTTGCAGCGCTTCCTTTCCCAGACGGTCACAGGCTTGAGTCCAGGCTTTGATGGTTTTTGGATTTTCACGGATTTATCAAGGATTGCCACGTGTGGAGGCTTGGGCACGCGGTTCACTTCCGGTTCGGTCAGTCAGGCTCGGTGCGGGTCAGAGGCGGCTCGGCCGGTTCAACCCGGGTTTGACCAAGTTTGACCGAGTCAATGACTTGGCCGATCCAATGCGCGAACCGAACCGGTCCAGTGACCGGTTCACCGGTTTCCGGTTCGAACCGGCCGATTCGGTCCGGTTTTAATAACTATGACCCAGACTGCTTTTAATATCCAATACAATAACCAACAGGACATTTTTTCCCCATAGATAATATAACATTTTCCTGAATAAAAACAGCTTACCTGGAAAAAAAAAACTCCTGTAACCTAGTAGCCGGTAAATACAAGATATTGGAGAGAGAAGGTTTCACAATTTCACCTAATCATCCAGTATCTCTACACACAAAAATCTATCAAGCACGTGTACACTATATATTGAAATTATAAAGAAAAAGGTAAAAACTATAATGCAGTATGCAGACAATCAATTCATCTTACAATAAACAAAAAGTGAATTTGTTGACCTTCAAATGCAGCAGCTAAAAAAATCTGAATGCTCACGTCATTCTGACGCCCCAAGACATGCAAATTTAAACTTTCAGGCCAGCTCAATTAGTTTTGTATATCTTTGTTCCATGCCCCAAGACATGCAAATTTAAACTTTCAGGCCAGCTCAATTAGTTTTGTATATCCTTGTTCCGTGTGAAGTCCAGTAGTTGATAGAGACAGCCATAAACCATAAAGGTAGAAGGTGGTCTTAAATGTTAAAATTATGAGACACAGCTCATATGACAATTAAATAAGCAAATAATTCAATGACAGGCCATTCCATGTGAGGATTGAATTCCAAATATTAAGAATTAAAGAGAGAGACAGAGAGAGAGAGAATTACCTGATAGGTTACAGAGAAATGAAGATACACGGGGCATCTTTGTTGGGCCATTCTTGAGGAGCTTGTAGACCAAAATAGTATTCAGGCCGATGAGAAATCTTGTCTTCCCACTTGATCTTAAAACTTTCAAGCCTCTTTTGTATAAAATTTAATAAGACAACAGAAAACCAATCCAAATGCAATTAACATTACAATTTAAAAGAAATTAACCATCATCGAAATCCAGTAACTCCCAACACATTTTGTTTCACAGCAACAAAATTTTCTATTCGATTGCAAGCTTTTGAAGGAGCATACATACCTGAGCACAATTATGAACCCTAAGTAAATTCTCAGGATAACAAAAAGGAAAACAAAAACTAACTGTCATTGGAGTGCCAAAGGAAAAACAAACTGATTTACAACAATAATTGCCACACTTAGATTTGCATATAGCAAAGGTGATGAACAAAAGGGAGGTAATATAAATAGCATTCTGCGTCAACAGGGGTAATGTCAAAGCTGTAACAAACTTGTTACTCACTAGTCACTACCCCATTTTCTTACAGCATTCTGTTTAGCAGAAGTGGGCTGATACTCTTCCTTCTTGAAAAAGCCATCAAAATCAGGCTGACTACTGGTAGAAGTATTTTTCAAGACTTGTGATGTTATGAAACCCAATCCATTTCTCACTCCCCGCAGTGCATACAGCAAGGGATTGAAGATGACAGCTATGATCAAATCACCTTTTGCAATTAGGAGATACTGAAAATGCAGAGAGAAGGGAAAAAGAAGCTTTTATTGCATTATAAATGATTATAAATATATCGGCAAAAGAATTGAAAGTGGAATCAGGACCTTCTTACCATAAGAACGATACCAAGTATAGTAAGACTTGCTTGTTTTGCTTCTCGCCAAAAGTTATCATCGTTAGACCAGCCGAACCATCTACCCCAGCCAAACCAACCTCCTCCACCGGCGTCACCTCCACCTCCTAGCTCCTCTCTTCTCTTGATTTCTTTATCCCACTTCTCAAGTTCATTTTTCTTTCCACTTAGGGCACCTTCTAGTGCTTTTCTAGCTTGCTCCTACCATCACAATTCACTTTCAGTTCCCTATTCCTTACCATTTTTACATCAGCTTTTGTTCTTCCAAATGATTACACATGAAGCATGAAGGAAAAGGAATTGAAATTCACCATTGCATTATGAGATGGCCTTGACATCTAAAGGTAATTTGACAAGGAATGGCATATTGAAATTCAGTTGCAAGGCCAATACATAATAAGTCACACATGAATTTCTTGAAAAGGAGACCTTGCTCATTAGATTACGTAGCATCATGATATGATTATTAATGACATGTGAACAGGCAAAAGTAGGATGTTGATACAAACATAACTGTATGGAATAAATAATACATATCCAAAGAACCAAGCCATGGTAATGCAATTTCACTAGTGTGATCACTTGGACAGAAAATGTGCATAACGGGGATTAAGAAAAAGGTAGTTTAATGCAGAGTGTAAAAAATCAAGTAACCCTAAGTAGTATCCTATGTGGTATATGCTATAACCTGCCAAAATCACTGGATAATTCTATGAGGGGAACTGGGGAACTTCCTTAGTAGGAACACCGCAGTCTTTAAATTAATTTCAATCATTGATAAGGTTAAAAATAATAATAATAATAATGTTACACTGGACACCTTCAATCCAACAAATAAAACTTAGCAGAAGTTAGTTTAGAACTATTATCAAACTGTTATGACCAGAACTCATTACGGCTGATCACGGAAGGCGCTATGCCTAGTTAAACCCGGATTCCTTCGCCAAAGTCCGAGGATTGGCAGTATTGAGTCCAGGAGGACCCCAGCTCCTCCCATCCGACGTTGACCCGACATATGCTCGCAACAGGGACCCCAGGTGGAGCGCGGCTCAAATGCGTGCCCAGCATGGATCCTCCCTGACCTTCTAGAAGGACCATCCTGACGATTCAAATACTATCCGTACCCTACAGCTCAGCCCTAAATTTCCCATCTTGGAGACGTTTCCTAGGTATCAATAGGATAGGGAAAGAGTAATAGTGGTAAGTCTAATTTTCCCCATGTTACCCTCTCCTCTTTTGGCTGCAACTAACTTGAGCGTTGGAGTCCTTTTTGTAGGTAACCAACCCGGCGCCGCAGAAGCTGCGAAGAGAGGAGTGCTCAGCCAAACCACCACCCGTTTCACCGGACACCCTCACCCCCGGGTTACGGTACGTAACAACTATTATTCCCATGACGCAATTCATGCAACACTACTATAAGCTACACACATGACATATGGCATTAGCAGAAAAGGAAACAAAAAGGGAAATTAACTAGTGTAAAAGAAACTTTTGTTTTGAACTCCACATAGACCGCTTCTAAACTTTTTAGGCAAACCAAACAGTACAGGGCTTGAAATTGAAATGCAGATATGCAGCTACGAATATTAGCAACAAAACAATAATTAACTCGTTGAGAAACGAAATTGGGAAGTAAGTTTGGACTTGAATTACGATAAGCTTGATATGTGGAAGAAAGGCGAGAAGAATAGAAATAAACCTGTCTTTTGTTGTCAGAGAAAAGGCAGAGGAACCTGCCGTTGCACCTGAGCGTGCTGTGCAGCAGCGAAGTCCAGTTTTGGTTGATAGAGTCTTGCTGCTTTATTTGCGTCAACAATCGGGAGCGCCTCCTACTTTGGATTGGAATTGGTGGCCTTAGGTTTACAATCTGTGCCATGTCTTCCCTTCCCTAGTTCCTCACACTCCCACCCCGCGGCGTTCCTAATTTCTATCCATTTCAGTGCGAAATACATCTATTTATTTAATTTTGCCACTTAATACCTATACTTAGATGAATTTGGATAGTATAATTTATCAGTTTTTTCAAATTTTTTAAAATTTAAAAGTCATATTTTTTACTTCTTTAATATTTATATTTGAGAAGTTAAAATATCTATTTTCTTAAGAAATATTTTCTAAAAAATAAAAAGTAATCACTTTTGTTATTATTATTTAAATATAAAATAATTTATGCATAAGTTACTCTTGCATAAGCACCTACATAAATTACTTTTCCAAATAGGGCCTCAAGCATCTAACCACGTGTTTGATTCCCAATGGTATTTATGAAGAGAGTTTCGTGATCAAAGATAAGACTCATGTATGTGAGTTTTACTTCCCAAGAAAATTAGTCATTCTTTTTTACAATGGATATAGTCGGTTCATCCAATAATTTTAGAGCTTAATTTTTATGAATTATACTATCATACAATCATATATTAATAGATAAGTAAATGTTGTTATATCTGACATCCACTACTTAAAAAATCATATAAATAGAATATTCTAATTACATAACAGTGTAAAAACCTTAATCTTAAATTTGACATATTTAATTTCAAGTTTGGACATTGAAATTGGAATTGTGATGGATTTTTATTTCAATTAGAATTGACTTAGAATATTATCAAAAGCTGCAAATGAAACATAATATCACCAATGCAACTTTTATGAACAAAGCTATAAATTTGATGGGCAAAGCTATAAATCATCTATCAACTTAACTTTCCTGAATAAAGTTGTAAACCCTTAATCAAATGCAATTTTTCTAGCAGAAGCTGCGAACCCTCAATCAATACAACTTTTCTGAATAAAACTGCAAATACATCAATAAAACTTTTGTGGATAGAGTTGTAAAACTTCACCGCAACACAATATTACAACATCATCATCATCACCATAATCGTCAGCGTCTTCATCATCCTCACCCTCCATCTATAATCTCTTAATTAAAAAATAGTTTACATAATCAATAAATTTTACCACCATCTCAATACTTAATAATTTTTAATTCTAAATAAAATCTTAAGAAATCTATCCCATCTAATTTTCAACAATGAATATAAGGATTACTATTTTTTTTTTGTAAAATCTAATTTATTTTTTCTCCAAATCCTATTTTAAATACTAATCTTTTAAACAAATATCTAATTTGAAAAAAAATCAAATACCTAATTTAACCAAAGATCAATAATCATGATTGATAATTACACTGGAATCAATTGTAATCAATTATATTTATTCCTATAATTAGTATATTTCTTACATAAATAAGTTAAGTAACAATTGCTAATCAAATTGAAGTATTGAAATATATTATAATTAATTATATTTATTATCATAATCATTACAATTGACATTATCCATAAATATTTCATTGACAAAAAAAAAAAAAACTATTCATATCAAAATAAACAGCATGAATGAAGAATAGTAACAAAAAATTATTCATTTTATATTAATTAAAATTAACCGTACTTATTACAGAAATAACATATTATCTTTTGGTGCAATGAGAAATTCACGTATTAATATAAGTAAATATAGTTGATAAAAAAATAATATGTTATATTCTATAAATAAAGATTTAATAAAAAAAATTGATGAATAATGATTGATAATCTAATATACTTAATTATATTTATTACAATCATTATAAATGATGCATTCTTTAAAAAAATTACTAAAAGATCTTATATTATTTTTTTATGTCCAATATAAAGTATTATTCTTTAAAATAAATATTTAATTTAAAAAATTAGTATACATGAAACAAGTACCAAAAAAATATTACGTTACCACAAAAAGACAACCTGATACATAATTATTTCAATCTTTTTTTTTTTATGTCAAAATCAATTATTTAATTATGTTTAAATGGATTTTAAACCAACCTCGTTTCGTTGAATCAATTTTTATTATATTTGAATTGACTTTGTTTCGATATATGATGAATTAATTCTTTAATTAATTAAAGATCAGATCAATTTCAATAAATAAATAACTTTAATCAATTAAAATTTTCTAATCAATTTGCTTATTTGATGTCATTTTAATGAAATCAAATAAAAAAATGTCTAGAATCAAAATAATATTGATGACTAATATCATTTAAAAATCAACACTGTAAACTATAATAAAAAAATCAATTTTTGATTTTTAATTTCAAACGGACATAAGATATCCTAATGTCATAAAAAAAAATGTATATAATATTCTTATTTTAAAGCATAGACAATATTAAAATATCGAGAATCCTGTAAAATAATTAATAGTGTAATATTGAAAAATAGATTCAATATTAAAGGATTATTTAAAAATGGACATATGACGTAATTTTAAATAATACTAATTTACAATAATAATATTAAGAAATTGATATAAAATAATATGAAATAATACTACTGATAATGAAATTTCTTATCTATCATCAATCATTTAATTAAAATTAAGATAGTATCAAAGATAAAAAAAGAAATATATTTTTCATTTAAAATGGATATATGATATTCCATTATTTTAAAAAATGGATGTAATATATTAAACTTTAAGGATCATTGAAAATAATTAGCAATTCAATATAACATGAATATACCACTAAAAAATAATTTAAAATTTGACATATTATATAATTTTAAATAATATATTAATTTTATAATAAAGGAATTCTTAAAACTCAGTTGAAATTATATATATACATAGAATAAATAATGTATAAAAATCTCTATATATAATGTAATATTTGTACTAATATTAAATATAGATATAAATTCATGATGTAACTCATTTAATATTTATGATAGAAAATGATAACTCCAGTTTATGGAGTTATTTAGCTTCTAATTTGGCTTGATATTGTATGCTTTATTCTTAGTTTTCTAAGTGAAACACTTTAAAATAAGAAGAATTGGCTTGTTTTCATCTTGAAACTTTTGTGAAAATTTAATGTCATAAATCATGATTATTGAGATCCATTGCAAAGTTCAAATTAAATTCTCATTTGAAAATTTTTGACAATGAAAATTGTAAATATTTGAAGCTTGAAGAGAATTCAATTGGAATCCAAGAGGAAGGAAGGAAGTAAGGAATGAATAAAATGAAGTTTTTGTTACTGAGTTGCAACCTGATCTATTGGGTTGCAAACCTACTGGGCACATACAACATTTAATCATTTTTCAAGTTGGGTCGCGACCGGATGTTTTTACCATGTTGCAACCCGACGCGCTCTATGCCCATTTTTAGTAGTGTTTTAAACCAGTCTTAGGGTAGCAAAAAAGGAGTTCATTTTCTGCCTCTTTTTAGTTTTTTTGTTTTTTTTAGAGAGAAAAACTTAGGTTTTGAGAGAAGCTAACACTAGAAAAAGATTGAACTTGGAGATTGAAAACCAAAAACTTGGAGGAAGATTGAATCACCATTTGTTCTTCTCTTCATTTCTCTTTTTGTGTCTTTAATGCTCATTATATTTTTTGAAATAGTAATTAGTTTGTTTATTGTTATGGATAGCTAAACTTGTAGTTAGGGGATCCTTTGGATCTCTCTATGGATCTTAAATGTTTATAGATTCACTTGTTTGAATATTAATAATATTGATTTTGGTTACCAATTTCTTATATATTTGTCTACCACTTAAATTGATTTGGGAAATTCCCTTGAACTAAATAGGAATAGGGATATTTGACCTTGGTGATGGGTAATGTTTGTTTTTTCACACTTAATTGGCTTAGATGTGAAGATTAGTTAATGGGATAAAAACATACCCATTGACCTTGCATAGTAGATTCTTGATGTTAGTTCTCAATGGGTTGATTTCACACTAATTCACAATGACACTCAGTGCTTTAGGTGAATGAGACATAGTTAATTGACCTAGACATAAGGTTTTAATTATAATTGGTATACTAATAAAACCAACTTGTTGATGTTTAATTGAGTAATTCACACATCCAAATGAAGTAGAGGGTGAAAAAGGTCCCCTAAGCCTTTAATCTTGGTTGTCTCTCATTTTTAGTTTAAGTTAATGTTTCCTATTTACTCATTCTCTCAGTATTTTCTTTTAATTCTCATCAAATCAATTTTGCTTAGGCCTGAACACAATAGTTTTGTTGCTAGCATACTTCTATCCAATCCCTGTGGATACGATACTCTTTCACTCACTCTTATATTACTTAAATGACCCGTGCACTTGTGGTGTTTTACCCTCTTTTGTAGGCGACTATCAAAAAGCATTTAATATTTTATCTGTATAGTTATATATATAATAATTAGCTAATATAATTATTGAAAAAACTATCATTAATATTTGATAAAAAAAAATATATGAATCTTTTAGGTGGAAAATGAATTCACGTGAAAATGACACGTGGAGTTTTCCTTATCTTGAAAACTCTCTTTTATAAAATATCAAATATTAACTATATTTATTATAATTATTATAATTGATACATTCTCTGAATAAATAGTCAAATTAAAAATATCTGGTTGAATTTTTTTTCCAATCATATATCAAATATTATTATTGTGTAAAATAATTATCATTTCATGTATATAATCAATCACATAAAATAGGAGCCTTTGATATATATATATATATCAATGAATCACATGAAATAAAAACTAAACAATCTATAGCATCTTAGTAAATATTAGAACTTGTCCATCAATAGCCAATAATAAGCTAAACTCAGCAATTAAAAAAGGAAAATTAACTTTCAAAATAATAAAATAAACTTAAAAAGAATTTCGTTCTACTACACCAAATAAGATAAACTAAAAAAAAATACTTGAAAATCAAACAATAGCAGCAACAACAACTATCATGTTATCAGCAACAATAATAAGAGTGCAAGTATCTTTTTTTTTATTAATGAACTTGGATTGTAGAATGCCATCCATCATAAGTCACGATCAAGGTTCTGAAACCTGGACCGTGCATCGAACTGATTAGGGTAAGAGTTCAGAGGTTCAGAAAGTCAACCGGGGGTCCAATCGAAATATAACTGGTATATAATAAAACACACACACACACACACACACATATATATATATATAATAAAATATATGTCATAAATAACTAAACATTAAATTAGGCATCAACAAAACCCATAAATATAACATAATTCATCTCTTAATCAAAATAAACATTATTCATATGGATCAAATCTCTCAAGTTACTAATTTTTATACCAGAAAAGGAAAAGAATTAGGAAAAATGAGATTTTAGGTTTTTTTTAAAAAAAACCAAAAAATAATCCCAATTTTACAACTTTATATATATATATATATATATAAAACGGGTTTGAACCGGCTAGGTTGGTTTGCTTGGTTTAGTGGTTCTTGGCCAGTTCTTTGTCCATCAATTTTAGGAACCAATTCGAACCGAATAGCAGGGAGGTTCCCGGTTTAACCGGTCCGGTCTGGTTTTCAAAACCTGAGTCACGATTACTTGAAATGAAAATAAAGAATTATAAAGAAAAGACATGGAAGAATAAGAAGTAAGAAACCGTCTCAAATTAGCACAGTTACTAAGAAAAACATAATGAGATAACTAATATAGAGTGTAGGGAATGAAAAAGATAAAAGGAAAGACATGGAATAATAGAAAGAAAATACAAAACATGACAAATTAACACAATTGGCAAAACCAACAGAATGAGATACTAATATGAAATGCAAGATACCATATATTTTATAGTTTGTTCATATATATATATATATATATAGCCTACCTTTTGAAAGTTTTCATGAGAAAACCAAATATTGATCTTGTCGTTTATCATTCATGTTAAATGATCTTAATAACAATAAAAAATTTAAATCATAATATTTGATAGTAAATCTCATATCATAAATTATAAGATGAAATTAAATTAATTTAAAATATTTGATTGGCAATTATTACTAATAAATGACTTGATATGATTAACTTAATCATTGGCTTTTCATGGGTGGATAATCAAATGTATAGTTGAAAGACATGTCATCCTTTTTATTTGTAAAATCTGATTTTAAAATTGTATAAATATGATGATTAAATACACGGTGATGGTTGAATTGATTGCAGTGATAAAATCCATTTATTTATTGGAGTAAAATTTATCAATTAGGCAACACCGGTTTAATTTTATCCCGTTGAAAGTATTAAAATTGGACAGTTATTTTCAACAAAGAGAGTAACATTTTTTTTTTCAAGAGTTTTGACTGAGTAGCATTTTTCCAATAAAAATAAGGTCAAATCGAAACATGTCCGTTAACATATAAAATGAAAAGGAGGTTCATTTACTTGGTATTTCCCTCTCATGAATACTTGGTTGCATTTATTAAGTATGGCTAAATTGGGCCATACTAAGCTGGCTAACCAGGGAAAAATATTTAAGTGTATTGAGGATAAGAGAAAATATGTATTATAATTTTTTTATTAATTGATATATAAATTTTATAGGTTATTATTATCTTTTATTTTTCTTATATTTTTAATATGATAAATAATTTGTTAACCAATAAATTAAGCAGATACTAATTAGTGGATTAATAATTTGTCTCTGTACTTGTGTGTTGGCCGAGTAGAAGATCCAACCCCACCAATTCCAATTTCCTTAATTAGTTGACCAAATTCCCCTAATCCTTAACCACCCATTCCCATGGATTCCCCCGTACAAGCCCATGCTCAATTTTCAAACGGCGCCCTCCCGTTCCTCTCCTCTGGAAGAAACCGTAATTGGCAATCCTGTAATTTAACATTGCTTCCACTTTACCCCACCTTTCGTCACAAAGAGGAAACGGTTTTCATTTGGGTGCTCCACTTTATCCACTTTTCATCCCCAACATCTGTCACCCCACCATCTTTAACCTCTAGATCAAGCTACCACTGCAAGTTTTCTCTTTCCATTTTTTTACATTTTTACCCCCAACCACTATCCGTGACGTTTGATTCACGCTTTTACTCCTGCCTATCAACACTCAACACATGGCTAGTTCACAAGCTAAGGGGGTACAGTTGTCATTTCACTGCGAAAAGGCATTTCTGAATCTGGACAAAGGGCATTTTAGTGATTTCGGTGTTATAAAGAGAGAGATAGACAGAGACGAAGAGAGAGAAAGAGACAGAGAGTGAGAGAGAGAGAGAGAAGAGGAAGAAGAGAGAGATAGAGAGAGAAGGGGATAGCCGTTTATTCTGTTGGGTTGGTATATGAAGGTGGTGTGAAGTGAAGAAGAAAAGAATGGTGTCGGACCAGGAAATAGCGAAAGGGGTGGAGTCACTGCTGCGTCACTCGGACCCAAACTCAATCACGACGCTAAACGGCGTCGTTCAGCAGCTGGAGGCCAAGCTAGGGTTGGACCTCTCCCACAAGGCCGGCTTCATCAGAGACCAGATCGACCTCCTCCTCCGCTCCCACCAACCGTTCCTTCCTCCGCCCTCCAAAGACCATTATGCCCCTCACCCTCAACCACATTTCCCAACCACCACCCACTTCCCTCCCCATTTTGCCCTCCACCCCCATGATGAGATCAACTTCCAGCAACCCCAACCCCAACCCCACCCTCACCCTCTTCCGTCGCAGAGTAAGGCACAGGCCTTTTCCTCCAATGCCGAAACTGTTGCACTTGCATCTCCTCAACCACCCAAACAAAGGTGGGGGCTTTTCGGTTTCCCTTTTTTGCTTTTCATGAACTTGTATACTGTTTCTTCTTTTTTTTTTTTTTTTGTCGTTGTCGCGCAAACTGAGATCTTAGGTCCTAGGTTCTTTTGTTTGCTTCGATTTCGGGTTTAGAGTTGTTTGCTTTCGTCCGAGGTACTGTTGTGATATTTTCTACCGTGTAGTAGGGGTATGGTCCCATTTCTGGAAACTGCTAGTGGTTCGGGTTTATTTTGCTATTTTTTTTTTGGGAAGCCATGGTTATTTTTTTGGTAAAAATTTTGAAGATATACCCACTTGTTTTTGTTACATACTACTCACTTGTTCTTGTCATGTCACTTTCCCTGTCATAATTTTAATTTTACCATGTTCTAATTATTTTGTTTATTGGAAGGCCCCTTCTCTCTCTCTCTCTCTCTCTCTTAGAAATTAGAAACTATTTATTGTTGTTTTCTAGCTTTGTGCTGCTGTTGTTTGATTTTTATTATTTATCCTAATTTATTGACCAGGAACATTTTGTATGACAATTTTTTGCATTCTGTTTTTTTTTGGGTCATTTTTCAAATGCGTTGTTTGATTATGTTGTCCCAATTACCACTACAGGTAGAGAAGAGACAGCTCGCATATATTTCGTATGAACGTAAAACATACTTAGCGTTGCTATAGTGTGACTTTCTTCAGCTTTCAGCTTGAGATCCAATATCTAGGAGAGGTTATTGCATATTGCTCATGTATTGCATCCAATTGCTCATATTTGCTTTAAAGTCAGTGTGAAGGGACGGGAGCAATATCTGTACCATATTTCACGCTCTAATAATTAGCTTTGAGTATGCAAGATTTTTTATAATCTTTCTGTAAAAGGTGTGGTCAGTGACTATGTTATGGGATTAATATATGACATTGTGTGTTTGTATCATTTACAAATGAAATAACCAGTGTTCCAACCGGAGGCAAAAGAAGAGGCGGTGCTGGTGGCCTAAACAAAGTTTGTGGGGTTTCTCCTGAACTTCAGGCAGTTGTTGGCCAGCCAGCATTGCCAAGAACTGAGGTAGTGTCTTGACCCAAACTGACTTAAAATCCCCTGTTTCTTGAGTTTGTTGTTGAAGCTTTAGGTATCTTTGGTTTCAGTTTTCAATTTTCATTTTCAGTTTTTCAAATTTTATACAGAAAATACTGAAAATCATAAGAACTGCAAAATCAACTTTTCAGTTTTTATTTCTAGTTTTCAGTATTTCTTTTACAAAATCCTAAAAACTGGAAACTAAAACCAAACAAGCACTTAATTTTCATTTATTTGAAAAAGCTGTTGATTCAATAGAATCTTTTGAAACACCATGATATGTTCAATCCAGATTGTGAAGCAGCTATGGGCATACATAAGGAAAAACAACCTCCAAGATCCCGGTAACAAAAGGAAGATCATTTGTGATGATGCTCTGCGTTTGGTATTTGAGACAGACTGCACTGACATGTTCAAGATGAATAAATTGCTGGCTAAACACATTATCCCACTTGGACCTACAAGTAAGTTGTAAATAGCTAATTCAAAAATGGAAGACCTTTGCTACTAGGGATTCTGTTGGCTATTTAATTGATTATTTATTATTTTATTAATCTTCCTCTCTTATCACCTCAGAGGAGTCACAAGCTAAACGAATGAAGGTTGAAGCTGAATCTACTGTTGAAAGTGCTGAACCTGCTTCATCTACTGTGATAATATCTGAAGCCCTGGCCAAATTTTTGGGTACTGGGGAAAGGGAGATGCAACAATCTGAAGCCATAAGACTTGTTTTTGAGTACATAAAGGTTAACCATCTGGAGGTGCGTACCCAATAGCCTTGTCCACAACTTTGTCCTCTCTCTCATGCATGCCTGCATACTTAGACATGTTCCACCCTTGAGTTTGACATTCCAGTACTTTTATGTAAGAAGATCACGGGCTCTTTTGGTGGGCTGCAAACTGTTTGCACAAGCAATTTATAGTTTCTGAAATCAAATTGTGATTGAAAGCTGAAAATAAAAACAAATTTAAAGAAATGTCTTAAGTGACGGATCTGTTTAGGTAAGTTACAAAATGATTTAAGAAGGTAGGTTTGTAGTCCTTCTCATTAAGAAAGTTCTTTTCTTTGAGCTTTTCATGGCGTCCCTAATTGTTTTATCTACAATTGCTCCGTCTTATTTGTAGGATCCTTTAAATGCGATGGTGATATTATGTGATGCAAAGCTTCAGGAGTTACTTGGATGTGAAAGCATTTCTGCTTTAGGGATACCAGAGATGTTAGCACGCCATCATCTATTCAAACAGTCCAATACCTGTTAGTGCTGATCAGTTATTATAATATAAGGTTAGCCTTTTCCTCTTGATTTTTACATTAATGCATTTCCCTAATAGTTCCTCTTTTTTTCCCCCCCTCTTACGTCTTTTTCCAAAGCAGTTTCTTCAACAATATCATGACTATGGAAAGAAGGATCTCCTATTCCCCTTTCAATTGTCTTTTTCTCTTACTACACGACTTGCAGCTTTTCACTGTTTGTATGTTAGCTTGTCACTTGTCAGCTTGAGTGCTTGACTCTTAAATTCTTTCTGATACTCGCTGCCTCATTTTCCTATATGAAGCTCGATGTTGTCTGCTGCTATTATTTATCCAATTATAAATGCTAAATATTCACGAGCTATTGTCATTCACGGAAGACTGCAGAACGTGACCTTTGTTATGGCTCTGCATAAGGAATTTGACTAACAAATGGTTCTTTTTGGTCCTTGTTTTTCAATTATTGCAGGGCATGGTTCGTGTGGAGCCTTAGTTACCTGTTTCTGCTTGTTGGGTAGATCATATAGGAACTTCTTACTTATTGCTGTAACTTGTTTCTTTTATCACTTTGTTCAGTGACGTATTTAGATTGTATGTTGTCTGACGACGGTATTAGGTTATATATATGTGTGTTGGACTAGGCAGTGCAGGGGGAGTATATTGTATTTATGATATGGCCCTTTAGGTTCCCTGTGCATTTTATTTTGTGAGTTCTCAATGTCTAACTGACCAAAAGAAACTGAACCTGAATTACTAATACTTTTGTACATTGAGATACGCCAGATACATTGAAATGCACCTTGCTGTTCAGCCATAATTGTAAAAATCTCTTGCTCATACTTAGTCCAATTATAGTCTTGCTGTTGCAGCTAATATTGTTGTACTCTGACGCAATTGTCTCCAGATCATTTTATTTTGCTCAACCGTTTTGCATACCGAAAATGCTTAGAACTTTTCCGACTAGAAGGGGAATTAATTCCCCTGATTTATGATTTATGAAGCAGGACGCGGCTTTCCATGAAGCACCAAATAGCGGAAGAACAAGAATGGTGTATTAACAATTCCAGCACCATCGAGGCAGGCCATCGTTTTCTGCATTAAATGACACGGAAAAATTTTGAGGGAAAAAAAATGGCTAAATCTTCTTCAACAAGAGTCCTTTAAAAATTTTTCCTTATATTATTAAGTAATTCTTTGATATTGCATCAATGATAACCCATGTCATTGGTAAGTGGAATTTTAAATTAAGAGAATTTTTAGATTATTACTAGTAGGATATAATAAGAATTTGTCTATCTCCGCTCCCTGCTCTCTGGCAGCGATTTTGTCTGATCATATACCACACAACTTTTATATTTAAAGAGATTGATATCTATGTGCGGATAGTTTCACTTGTTATGATTTTTTTCCCCCTAAATTCTACTGTTGAATCGTGTAAGATTATTTTACTATTATATTGGGAAGAACTTCTCTAATCCTACATTTTTTTCATCATTGAATCAAGTTTATAAATTTATTCAGCGATTCTCTTTTTTATTTTGGTCGAAAGATTTAACAATTACTACAAAATTCCTCTTCATCTTTGGACCCGGCTCGGGGTTACAAGTTCCTCTCCTTCTGTCAAGTTTTATATTGAGACGCAAACTTGCCCATTGGGCTATTTCCTTGGAAGTTCGGTACCGTTTCAGGCCTGCATTTGTAAAAGATTGGGCATGACCCGGCCCATTATCTCAAAAGCCGGGATTTGAATTTGATAACGTGGAACACAAACAAATTGCACCAGCATGACAGGCTCAACAATCAACCCTATTCAAACCAATGCGTTCCGTAGGTGTGAGGGAGGAGAGGGATGCGGTTTTGGATGAGTATTAGATACGAGAATAAATCTTCTCATGTTAAAATTTAATATGATGAGGTCATGTGTGATGTCTCACTATTAATTTTAAATATGGAATCCAAATAAGATATGTGATGTTAAAAATTTAAAGATGAAAGATTAAACTTGACTTTGTCATAATGAAATTTGATATCAGTCAATCCATTCCCGTGTGCTTCTTAAGTTCTTTTATAACTATAATATTATCACTGTTCATGATGAGATGCTTTATAATATGTACAACGGGTGATACAGATGGATGGATTTCGATTTGATGCTTCAAAGGAAAAATACAAGTACCGGTGGTTTATTGTTGTCACATGTTTTCAAATATCAATTTTACTGCTTGAAAGCTGTGAAGTCTCAAAGTTCGCGATTCCGTTGTTTGTTCATATCTGTTTGCTAACTTAGTTGAAAAGACTGATGGGGTGTAATACTACTTGGACTTGTGCTGCGTATTCTAATCTATTATTCAACCATACGAAAACCTTGCATATAAGCTATAGTGAATAGCATCACCGGCCCCCGGGCGAAGATCACGCTTTGGAAGATCCAATTCTCTGTTATATTTGGACTGAATTGCAGACATTACAGAATACATGAATCGACATGATGTGGTACAGGCTTCTCGTGCCAATCCATTATATGTTATCAACCTAAAGTTTCGCAGATTTGATGTTACATGTTTCTGGAACAATCAGGCAGTTATTTGCGTGAAGCTTAGAATGCAAATTATATTTCCCTGTTCCAACTAACGCTCTTTTTCGGTCACTTGTTTCGTTTGTACGTGTACTACTTCCTCACATGGGTCGATAGCAGCTGGCGAAGTAATGAAAACCTGCTAAATGGAATACTAGGAACATATGTAGTGTTACATGATTATTGGAATTTGGATTGGCAACTCTGATCAAGAGTGTTAAGGATTCAACCGAACTTCCTTAATTGGCTGAAACTTAGCTTGGGGTGTTAATTTAGAGACAGATTGATAGCACAAGTCCCACCGCGATCACAGCTTTGGCATGGGGACCTAGGTTGTTGCTGATTTTGGACACAAACCAACAAGCAAAGGCGTTCCATTCCATCCCCAACAAGGATAATAAATGGGAAGTTCCAAAAAGAAAGATCAAAAGGAAAGCGATATTATTTGCCAGCACGTCGTTTTCCGAAAGAAAAGCATGTCTCCCAAAAGCAGCTTTGACAATTGGCCCCGGTCTCCGCGTTCAAATTCATTCATTTATAAGTAGAATCGCATAATCAAGAGTTTCTACTGTTAACCGATGTTGACTCTTAACACCGCGCTTGTAATATAGCTAACTTTATAGTTGAGAAGCACTTGGCACCAACACACAGTTCAATTTTTCTCTCGAGTTTTGGTAAAGTGTTTCTCTTCTCATTTTATTATTGGTATAACATAACTAATTTTATTCATTCAAAAACAATCCTGATTAAAATTGCAACCCATTTTTTTTCGAATAAGCTTACAGTTCTATAACCACTGATTCAAATATTTTAGACATAATATCGGATGCAGATTATCGTGGTACTGATTACAGTGCAATTTCACCTGATTGGACTTTGTGCCATTTGAATTTTAGATAAATAGAGTCATTTTATTAAATACTTCTCTACGTGGATAATATTATTGATAAGTTGATTTGATATATTATATAAGGCATTTAAGTCTAAAGATCTTGGAACAATGGATTGACCACTTCTGGTATATGCTTTGCTATTGCAGTTTGAAGTATGATGGTAAGTATTACACAAACAATTCAATATTTTCTAAACTATAGTAACAAGCAACATCAATAATATCAACATTTTTTTGGTACACAATCAATATCAACATATTTACTGGTTGAAAAAGTTTATTTGATATTCAAATTACTAGAAGAAAGTAATAAACATACAAGAATGCATATTATTTAGCCATCTTAAAAAGTTTAACTCATCAAAACTTTTATGAATGGATTTTATGAATAAAATTATATATGAAATTCATGTATAAAAATTTATTTTCTATTTTTTTCTTTTTTACTAAACACACCCCAAGTATGATGATGGATTTAGAAGTTTAAGCTTTTGTTAACCTAGTAACCAAGTTTCTTATTATGATTCTGTTTCTCTCTCTCTCTCTCTCTCTCTATATATATATATATAGGGGGCCATCTGTTTAAAGAATTAATGGCCTTCCACGGCCCCCCAGTTTCGCGCTATCGTTTTAAGGTTTAAAATAATTGACTTGATGCAGCCCACTCAAGCAAAAGCCGATGAATTCCCACAAGTCCACTTGTTCATTTTTCTGCTTAAGTTTGTGGACGCCTACACATATGTTGCCACCTATGCTTGAGAATGAATAATGCAAAATCTAATTAATTTGCATTTAGACACTTTTGTGGTTAGAATTTTACAAATGAAAACTCGCTATCATGTATAGCAGCAATTTCGGTTTCAGTCTTAAAGTGATGTGAGCCATGAGTCTTGCCACGATGGAGATGTGACTGTCTATCCCAATATTACGTGTATACACCCTGGAAACATAATTATTGAAATATATATTAGTCAATAATCATAAAAAAAAAAATTTCTAGGATCACGGAATCAAACACCAAAACCGGACAATTACATACGGTGAACTCTTCATAGAAATATTGCCAACAATATCAAAAATCCACAACAACCAACCCTTTCTCTTTAAACTGAGATTAGTTTCATGAATCAAATAACACTATACCATTCTATACAGATCAAAATACAAATGAACTGAAAGTATGTCACACACTAACACCTAGTTTAAAATATGTAATAGCTGCGTGAGATTACTGCTAAAACATAACAAAGCATTATATATAGTCCAAAGCATAACTCACGGGTCTACATGTGGTGGACAATTATTGGTCCATATCATCGACGTTCAAATGATTCAAGGTAGGGAAAGCAATGCACATTCCCTAATAAACATCGACTGATCTTTTTGGTCCAAAAGTAAGTCACTAATTCTAACCATGCAAAAACACTTCTAAACCTTACTGTTATAATTCAAGTATGCTCTAAATAATTGTAAATTTAAATAGTTAAGAAATAAAGTTTTCAAATAAATATTATAATTATCTTTATATAGATTACATCAATCAAATTTTTAAGAATTTATTGTAAGAACTATAATTTCTGTTTAAAGAGAATACGGCACGACGCAAGCAAATAATAAATATTGAAAATGAAAACACAGCAGAAAGGGCAACAATAAAATAGATGGAATTATGAGTTATGACACGCAACTAGAGAAGCAGAGGCAGAGCACTACAGGTTACGTCCAAAAATGGATTTGACAGTCGTGTATTAGATTGGTACTATATACTAAGACAAGCATTATTATGACAGGAAGGAGAGGATATCTCTGATATAATGCAATATTTTTGGGCAGATATAGATCTAAAAACCATTAAAAAAAAATGAAAATTCAAATTATTTATAGTGAATATGATAATAAGAGAGTATCTTTCTTAGCCGAAGAAATTATAATGGGAGGGAAAATGAAGAGAAAGTGTGAGGTGGCACATTGTACTGGGGTGGAAGTGGCCCCCATGCCACGAGTGTAGGACATGAAGGGTGTGGATTTTTCCCATCTTTTTGATGCGGAAAAATGGAAGGGGCGGTGGCCAAATGGAGTGGCCTGCTTATTCAGAGAACCAAAAGCCCTTTTCTTTTCTCTGTTTGTGCCAACTGTGATGTCTATGTGGGGCCACGATGGGGTGGGAATTGCTTGGACGGTAGTGATCGCACTTGCTCATTGGGTCCCACATTAGCCACCGCCCCTGCCTCCCTTCCTTGTTCATGTTGTCATTGCCTTTTCTATGGTCCTAATTGAGTCCTAACGTTAGTTTCAAATTTTCGCTTAGCAAAAAGTTATAACCACTTGAGAAATAATAACCCCACCTTAAATCTGTTAAACAGAGAGCAGTGAAAAGGCATTTGCACGTTTTACGGTCATCAAGGGAAGGATTATGTCTGCTTCATCATGATATATGGCAGTGCTGCACTAGCTAGCTTGCTCAATTCCCTTAGATTAGTACTAAACTTAGAAGACAAAATCACCAATCAGTACCTCACCCATTAAATTATTTGGCTGGCAATGCTTGATTTTGTTGGTATATTAATATTATATCGGTTATCTGCGGTGCTGAAGTAATTGTGTCCCGGCAATTTTCAATTAAGGTTCCATTTATCTAAAGGCAATTATAAATGAGATGCGACCCACCTATGTTGTTTTTGTCAAAAAAAAAAAAAAGTCATTACCCATTTGTAAAATCGATAGATCGGTTCTAATTTCATGATATTTAACATTAATTTTTTTAATATATTTTAAGTGCTTTTACAGGAATGGCGGGTCAATTATAGTAAAAAAAAAATTGTATTCATATTATAATATTTGAAAAAAAAGTGTAAATTCTATATTTGTTTTCAACAAGTGTATTATTATCTCCTATACTAACTTAATCGGAATAAAAGAGATCAACTCTGGACTTTGGATTATATATCCTGAGGAGCAAAACACTAATAAAAAGGAATGTGAATTTCCTATTGTTGGAGGAAAATAATAAAAATGCATATCTGCGCCGAATTCTAAACTGTAAATCAATTAAAGTTGCACATATTTTTGTTTTTAAATTTATGACAATCCAAGGAAAGGAAATCCCCGAACAAGAATGCATGATAATCGAAATGACCTGCATAAAACCACAATAGAAAAAGTGAAAAACTAACAACGGTTTGTTGTATTGGTAACAGAGTTACAATTCTAGAATGAGGACATGATTTTAACTTCAAGAAAAGATAATCGTTGAAAGTAATTTTGAGTAATACGAGTATCTAAAGAATAGTCTTACAACAATATCCGTAAATTACATGACCAAGTCCAAGAGCAACATATGATACTGATACAAAATTGGGCTTCAATTCCATCACTTTTCTTGTCTCTCTATGAATAACTATATATTTAATTTTTATACAAGCAGCAACGTAGTTTTTTATTCGTAAATTCCCATCAAAATAGCCGGGGTCCTTTTTTTCTTCTGTTATTTAAAGGAAAATTAACCCTGGGAAGCATAAAGTTTTTACAGCTAGACATTGCGATATCATTTGATTTTCTGCCAGTGACATGAGGTGTCAGGTTGAAAAGATTCTTCCAAGTGGCCACTCTGTTAGTATTAATCCACTCTATTATTCATTCAAGACTCTACTTTAGGCCTCTATATAAACATCTCACGCTGATCAACTCCTCACCAGAGTCACAAACACTCTTTCTCGCTGCCTTCATTGCATTGCTAGTTCATACCTCTCCCAAACTTCCTCCTTTCATTTCTATTACGATCCATCTTTCAATTCCAAATGGCCAGCGTTGAGGTAACTCAAAGATACAGTTCTTAGCTAATTGTGGGTTTTGTACATTGCGTCATTAGTCCATGCATAGTCCTTTATTGTATCCTATTTACACTATGGTGGATACTGGCAGAATATATGTTACTGTTTCTGCGTTTCCTTTTATAGTTTTTGTTGTGGTTCATTCTCGATCAAAAAATCAGAATCTGTTTGATGTTTTGTTATGTGCGATCTACAAAGTTACACAATGCATTTGTGATAGTAATACGCAAACACAAGTCTCTTGCAATAGCATATATAAGCAAGCCAAACTCGATACTACTAATCAAGTAATCATCAAAGCACAAATCAACTCTTTTTTCTATTCTTATTTTCTTTGGTTAAATGTCTTTGGCTTGGATCATAAATAAACCAGTATATGCACGGAGCGCGGATGATCGACTTGTCATAGTTGGGTTAATTTGCCCGATTTTAAGAGTGATCTCCGTGATCCATAACCTTCTTGATCATAGACTATGATCCAAGCAACATTTTCCCGTGGATCAAATTTTACATATCTCAAAAGTATTATTTAGTGGAATGGATTGCGATCATCAACTTCATTTTGATCTCTCTCTCTCTCTCTCTCTCTCTCTTTTAGTTTAGTGATCACAGTTGCATCCGCAATAAACACGATTGATCAATCTTTTTCCTTAGCTCATAAATCTTGTTAAGCATGGTTTTAATTAGAATGCTAAGTTAAGCTTGGTTCTTATTCACAAGAATATATATACCTTTTGCTAAGCTTGGCTATAGAATGCTTATCTAAATAAGAATCGGTGTTGTAGGTTGTTGCACAGCAAGGACCAACAACTGTGACCAAAAATGAAACCAAGATCGAGGAAACAACCCCAGAACAAGCAGCAGCCTCCGAGGTTCCTGCCACAGAACCAGCCACGGAGGAACCAAAGGAAGAAACCATTGAAGAACCGAAACAGACAGAGGAACCGGAACCCGAGGCTGCTGCAGTTGAACTTGAGAACAAGGAGGTCGTAGAAGAAGCGAAAGTGGAAGCCATGCCTGCAGTGGAAGAGGAACCAGTAACCGAAAAAACCGAGGAAACACCTGAAGATGTGAAAGTAGAGCAACCAGCTGTGGAGGAGCCTAGAGAAACAGCAGAGACAGAGACAGCACCAGCACCAGTGGAGGAAGAGAAGAAGCCAGATGAGGAACAGAAAAAGCCAGCTGAAACCGAAGCTGAAGCCACCACTGAAGTCGCAATTGAGAAGACTGAAGTTTAGACCATGTGGTCAGTGTTGCTGGGATGGGGTCTACCTTTTTTGCATGTCACAGTTGAAAACCTTTTTCTTTATTTATTTATTTAATGTTTAGTTTTTTTTTTCATCATTAATGTTATTGTGAGGGTAAGTCTTTGGGTATGGGTTTTATGGCTTATATATATATATATGGAGGATGGATATATATAGCTGTATGTAATGTGAGCAATGCACGGTTGGCTGGCTCCACATTAGCATGCATGCCAAGTGCTGGATACGAGGAATTCTATGGGTTTGTATTGCAGGGAGGGATCACGGTTCCAGGAGGGTTCAACTAGTTCGTCTCGTGGTTTGAATAAATTATAACTACTTTTTATACTCTTGCTTTTGTGAAAAGTTATCTTTTCCATTTTTAGCTTTGCCCTCTGCCCCCACATAAAACTTTTGATTTGGCAAGTAATTGTTTCTGAATTTAATTTATATATATCTTGATCAATGCATATCGTATTCATAAACAAATATGAGCCAGTGAACTACTCAGGTGTTAAGATGAATTATGTTGGAGTTTCTGCGCTCAAGATGGTTGAAGTTAGATAAATGCAAAATATCACAGCAACTTGAAGGAAAATAAGCAAAAACAATTGAGGCCGAAAGGAAAAAAAATAATAATAATAATAAACATTGTGCAGCAGTGCAAGACAGGTGCCACGAAAGGGGGAAAAAAATCCTCCAGGAGAAGGAAAGAATTTCTCCCCAGAGAAGCAAACTTTGGCAGGTTAAAGCTCTAATCCTTGACTAAGGTGAGAACAAGTTGTTCTTTGAGCACGATTGTCCAAAGTCCAAACTTTAATGTTATAATACATATTCCCATGTTACATGTACATACCAATGGATCGATATGCTAACAATCTATTTATTACTACAATAGGTCACAAAAATATCGAAATTTATTTTCTTCAATCCTCCCTTTTCGACACTTCCTCCATATGAACACTTTACAAAGTCCAATGACATTGCAACCCTTGATTAAACTTTCTCCCATTATCCACTTCGATTATCCTATAATCTACCTGTACAAAGCTGATTACTGATCTCTCTATGTGCACTCAAAACCACTTCTATCCAAATTGCAGGTGTATTCACCAAGTACCAAAACTGCAGCCAATGTGTTCTTGAGTGATGACTCCAAGACGATCTTGCATGACAGCAATAGATGAATAAGCAGGCAGACACAGCTGGTAAAAGCATGTGTGAGATGAAGGGAGGTGATCATCATGATCAGAGGACCTGTAAATGGAGAGACCAGAACCCAAACCAACAAAACCTTCAACCGGTAAATATTTTACAGATGTCCAGAAGAACAGAAGTACCCTCCTTTGATCCGCTGTCATTCTCCCAACAATCTGCCAAAATTTTTAACAGAATATAACATTTACAATAAGGCAATAAAACCTCTCGGGCTTTGTAGCTTAAATGGAAATAGACAAGTATTAAAGGGCTATGTAGCAGGCACTTGTTGCACAATAGAGCCATTCCTGCCTATAAATGGGGAGATTTCAATTACTATGTTCTTTGAATGAAGGAAACATGCAGTAAAGCTACATTTGTAAAGGAATCCCATAAATAGAAGGAAGAAAAAAAAAAAAAGAATACACATAGCAATTCAATAAAAGTAGTATGGAGATACCTCCCAGAACCAGGATATCTGAGGATCTGTCTCTTCATAGCCATGATACTCAGTGTGTGCCTTCCAATCCTCAACAGAAATGATATCTTCACTCCCATGAAGCATCCAATCAAGATCTTGAAGGTCTAAACTTTGAAAGAAGAACTGCTGGAGGCTTGAGTTTGAAAGAATATCACCAAAGCCTTTTGCAAAATGTGACACCTGCT
This sequence comes from Dalbergia cultrata, assembly GCA_031216105.1. Taxonomy (NCBI): domain Eukaryota; kingdom Viridiplantae; phylum Streptophyta; class Magnoliopsida; order Fabales; family Fabaceae; genus Dalbergia; species Dalbergia cultrata. Next base: position 60,037,447 of record CM062347.1, read on the forward strand.
CAGATATGGATTTTACAAAATGATCCTGTATAAGAAGATCAATGTACATCTCCCTGTTCTCACTATTTACAACGAGGCTTTTCCCTCCAGGGCAAAGCTCAACCACTTTCATGTCTCCTAATTCTTCCACCTCTCTAACAAATGTCAATCCTAATGCATCTGACTCAATGAAACCAGGATCCATCTCCAATATTTGCTTGTAGCTACTATACAAGTGCGGATCTGCATCCCTTATGTCTTCTAAAGTAATTTCATATCCAGCCAATTGCTGGAAAAACACACGATCAAAAACAATGCCAACATGCACCCCATGCATCAAAGCCAACGCAATAACTCGACCAGAGAAACGGAAGTAATCAAGGTGCAGAGGATCTACCTTGGATGCTGCAAACAAGTAGAAAAAGGATAAGCTAAACTTGGTTACCCATAAATGCTGTAATAATTTCTAGTGATACAAGATATTTACTATGGAGAAAAATACTCAACAATGACTGAGCATTGAGCAACAAGCAAATCTAGGGAGTGTTTCGCAAACAATAATTTTCATTTTTTAAATAGTAACAGCTCCCCCCCCCCCTTCTTCTTTTCTTCTCTCCTCTCTCTTTTTCCTTCGCCCAAAACACAGATAAAAGCAATACTGGGCAGATTATATTTTTTGTTTGGTCAAAGTGGGTGAAATGCCAATGTCATAATGTTCTGCAATTATTTCATACATGGGAGCATTTTTACCTAGTCATCCAAAATAAAACTTCATAGCTTAAATTTAAACAACATTCCATACCATATCTAGCAGTTTACCACATGAAAGCAATTTTTTTATACAATCGAAACAAAACATTGTTTTAAAATTGCTTTTCAGTTAACATAACAAAACATATATTGTGAAGATAATCAATTATTGAATAGTCGTTTTTAACAGTTAATGCAAACTCACCTTTAGTTCGTAACAACAGTTAATGGAAACTCAAGTACAGTGACAGAACATTTGTGGTTGAACAAATTATGCAATGTCAGTTTGGATAGCCTATGACCTCTATGTATACATTGAATCATTGGTTTGAGTAACACAATCGTTCCTGTAGAAGTGATTGAAAGAAGCACAGAAACTAACAGATTGGCCATACAGATTCACTCTGTATTTAACAGACTCATAAATGAGTTAAAATGTACCTAAATGCATTAGATGCCATAGCTATTAATCCAAGATAGCAGCACAGAGTGGTAATGGTCAAAAATGAAAAATCATCCAGAATTAAACACATTCATTCATTAATAACCAAAAGTTATACTCTAAACACACAATCACCATTAACATAGTGCATAATTAACAAGTCAATACAACAGAAGTCAACAACTATGAGAGAGGAATGAGAGAGAGAACACAGAGGTGACAATGAGAACAGAGAGGTGAGTTTCAGAACATTATAGAGTGAGAGAGCAGAGGAACTGAAAAACAGGAGCAATCAAAAAATGGAAGAGAAGAAGAAGAAGAATGGAGCTCTACTCAAACCGGCAGTAGGGGAGGGAGAAGGGAATAACTGGTGTTGATTGGAATCACTGGGTCATCAGGAAGCAGCCAGGATTGGCACGGAAAAAGAAAAGGCAGTTTGCCAAAATAGGTGTGGTTTTAGCAGAGAGGAGTAGAGAATTGCATTGAGGGACTGTGTGAGAGGATTACTCAAACCCAAGAATGCTTCTGAAACAGAAATAAAATCACCCAAATCCCAAAATCATCAATGGGAAACGCAGAAATGTAAGGGAACATGTCAGGTTTTTGGTTTGCATAGTGCCACGAGTCCACAATCATGATCCTCACCACTACCACTACACGCAACATGATGACTTCAATTATTTCATACAAGGGAGCATTTTCACCAATTTGTTCATTATATCTTAAATTAACATAAAATTATATTTAAAACACCATTTCATACCATTTTTAGCAATTTAATACATACACCGATATTTTATTTGATTCCCAAAAAAAAATATAAAATCTCATTTTAAAGTTGCTTTTCAGTTAACATAACTAAACGAAAATTATAAAGAACCTCAACAATACAACTATTCTGCCACTGAATAATCTTTTCTTCACAATTAATTCAAACACATCCTTAGTTAGTAACGACAGTAAATGGAAACTCAAGTACAGTGGCAGAAAACTTGTGGTTGAACAGGTAGCATGAAGTCAGTTTGGATAGACAGACCTCTAAGTATACATGTAATCATCAAATGTGTGAATTTTGAGTAACACAATCATTTGTCTTAAAGTGAATGAATGAAGCACAGGTCTTACTGATTGAGTATGAGGATTCATTTTTTGTGTTTAGAAGCCCATAAATATGTCTTAAGATGTGCCTAAAATGTATTAGATACCTTAGCTGTTAATCCAGGATAGGGGGATGGAGTGCCCCAAAAAAGGTATAAGAGGATGGCAACCATAGTGCTATGCCAAAAAACATGGAAAAGAAAATATGCCATTTAGACTATACACAAAAAGTGGTCAAAAATGAAGAAAAAAATAAGTACATTAAACCCATTCATCATTAATAACCAAAAGTCATAATCTGAATTATAAACATGCAATTAGCATCAATATATTGCATAATTAACAACTCAATGAGTCAACTAGCATAACAAAGGAATAAGAGTGAGAAAAGAGAGTTGACAGTGAGAACAGAAAGTTGGGTGTGAGAATATAATAGAGTTAGAATGAAGGGCAGCAGAAATGAAAACTGGAGGGAGAGGGGGGGGGGGGGGAAAAAAGAGGAGGAAGAAGAATGGAGCTCAACTCAAACCGGCACAAAAGGAGGGAGAATGGAACACCTGGAGTTGGCTGGAATCGCTAAATTGCCGGAAAGCAGCTGGGATTGGGAGGGGTTGCTTGCAGAAACCAGGGTAGTTTCAGTGAAAAGAGAAGCGAGCGGAGGAGTGCTTTGAGGGATCACGTGAGGGTTACCCAACCCTAGAATGGTTCTGAAGAAACAGAAGCAAAATCGCAAAAATATCCCTAAAAAATTAATAGCAAACAGAAAAAGGAAATGGGGTCATTCTTGGGGTTTTGGCCAGTGTTGTGTAGCGACCACCGTCGCTCACCACTATTGACAACGCGACATGATGACTTCACTGTCGCAGCGTCCCTGCACAACGTTCCACCACAACAGGATTGCGCCACTATAGGCACTATTGATAACTCTATTAGATACATTCACTTGGGGGCTGCTCTACGAAAAACAATTGAAGCATGGGGACACTCTACAAGCTAGGGGAGATCCTCCAAGGATTTCATCTAATAGGAGCATGTTTTCACGGGGAACCATTTAATGACCTAAAACTATTCGGGTGTCGACATGAACAGCAAGTCCACATCTATCATATACGTACAAATGATTAAAAGGACACATGGATGATACCAGCCTGGTCAAACATTTTCAATTAGAAACTAGTTCCAATGCCATAACAAACAGCAGGGGAAAAAACATCCATTCAGAATTCCAAATGAAGCTTACCGGGATTGGGGAAAAATCTCCTTTTGTCGTTTGGGCATGCGACAAAAAGAGCATTTTCCGGATTAAATATTGCTTGACATACCAAAAGAAACCACTCCCTGAGTACACCTGGCCCAGTAGCTTCCTCATTTTTGAATTCCATAATTAGGCCCCCATGCAGAGATTCAGGCGCTACTCGTCCAATGTATTGGAAAGATTCAGCCAATAACTGAGACCTTTCAATAAGCATCTCATGCATCTCCTCATAGTCATCTTTTACCTCCGGGAGCATCATCAACACCAAATGCCTCCTAGATTCAAAATCCGTCACGCACTTGCGCTCGAGGATCCAATGATGCTCATCAGTCTTTTTTGCATATCGCATGATCAGTACACACAGCACATATTTCTGACGCGTTAAAATATCCCAAAGTAGCTCTTCAGTACCCTCATAGAGCTTAGAGATTAGATGCAACTCCTTCAGAATGGTAAGATACTGAGACCATGCATTATAACGACCATCCCCTTCCGTTATCTCCTGGTCCGCCAAGCAGCTCTGCACTTTTTGAAGGCACTCATCCATCTTCTTGAGTAACTCAATGTATGTAAAATAAAGGTATTCAGTCTCTTCACCGAAAAAGCCCTCCATTCTCCTCTCCTCAACGGTCACAGAACCCAAGAGAGCTTGTTGCACCCTGATTACGGACCTCACCGGGACCAAGAATGCAGTGATATCCCTAACGTCGCTGTCCAATGACACAGTACAAGGGGGGGAACGCATAGTCAAATCCAAATCAGCCAACAACCTGTCGGCGAGGTCACGAACAAAGGGGAAAATATCCTGAACCAACACCAACCCTTTAACATCCTCAGCATCAGCAGCAGTACCACAAGAAACGCAGTCAGTTTCCAACAAGGACCCCAAAGAAGTCCGACAAAAGTTATACAAAGGGTCATCAGAGTAAGTCATCCTAAGCAATTTGCAAAACTCCAACACCACAAGGGCACAATGACTATGCAACTCCTCAGACAATGTGGTACGACTAGAATCAACGAAATGCCTAACACAAGACTCAGCACAATCCTTGTTACCTGGGTATGGAGAGAGATAGAGCATGACCAACACAGCAGGCCCAGAGCAAGACATGAAAATCTGAAAGTAAGCTGCAGCAGAGTCAGAATCAACCTTAGGGATCATGTTAAGGAAGCTGTCAAGGAGACCCTGCATAGTCTTGAGGGGGTCATCGAGGAGCTCCCCTCTGCACATTCGGTAGACAAGGGAGGTCATGTCGTTCATGACCTGCCAGGCGTGGGGGTGCTCGCTGCTGCGCATACGACCAACCAACTGAAGGTTAGCGTCCTTTTGAATGGAGCACTCAGCGAGGGTCTGCTCCCACTGGAGCTGCTTCCCTCTGTAGATGAGCCTCTGTTCAAAGACGGGAATGCCCTTGATGAGCTGAATGCGCTCGTGAATGGATTTGACGCTGTCTTCGGGGAAGGCATGCATGACCATGGTGTTGCCTTCGGACATCATTCGGATGAAGAACTGCAAGGGGGCGAGGGCGCGTGTTGACCAGCCCCATTGGGGCTCCGACAACGGGCTTCGGATTGGGGACCAGAAGGAAGAATTCACGGCCGCTGCTCCGCCTCCGCCTCCTTCGTCTTTCCTCATTCTCACCGACACCAACTCGCTCATGGAATCGTCGCCGTAGCCGTTGAAGCCGTCGTCGTCGTCGTCGTCGTCGTCGTCATCGGTGAGGGGGCCGATGTCTTCGAGCTTGCGCTTGGAGGGGAGGCGGTGGGGGCAATCGATGGTGGTGGTGGGGCCCACGCCGCAGAGGAGGTGGTGGAGGGCGCCGGGGTTTTGGAGAAAAGACATTTGGAGAGAGAGAGAGAGAGAGAGAGAGTAAAGCGCAAGCGAGAGTGGAGTAGTATTAGAGTCAGACGAAGAAGAACGCCATCAATCAAACGGTGGGGAAGGAGACCTTGTTGTGTTGCGTAAGGTGGGGAGAACAATCCAACTTTGGTGTTGTCACTACTTACGGAGAATTTTGGTGGGGGTGTTGGGTTTTGTTCCGGGTGCTGGGTTTTGTTGCAATTGCAGACTTGCGCCGTGTTTCTTCTCTTTGTTCTTCACTTTCGACCTTTTTTTTCTATGTACTACAAATATGTTATTCAACATTTGGAATGAGTGTTTTATGAGTTTAATTTTTGTGTATTGATAATATAAATTTTTTTATTTTATTATTATAATAAATATTGTTATATTAATAAAAATAATTAAATTTTATATCTAATAATTAAAAAGTTATATAAATTAGATGATTTATAAATATAATTAGACTTGTATACAAATAAAATTTTCTTTTTAGTAAAAAAATTAATATTTTTTTAATCCGACAAAATATAAAACACCAAATATCCAACCTACAAAAATTCAGAACCCACCACTTTTCTTTCCCTTGCATTTTCTCTATACAACTTTGCCTCTTCCTCTCTTGATGTGTAATGTGTTATTGAGAAATGGGGTTCAAATATTTTTATTAAAAAATTAAAAAGAATTTTTAGAATTCAAGAATGATTATTGAATAAAAATATAATATAATTCATTTATTCGTTTTAGAATCAACAAATATTTACATCATTCACAAAAATATTTTTAACAAAAAATTTTCTTATATTTTCTTGCATGGACTACAAATTAAATCCTATTTTCTCTTCTTTAAAAAATAAGGCTATCTTCAAATGAATTCATTATTAAAATGGGAAAATAAGAAATTCCTTTCTATAAATTCATAAGATATATTATGATCATAAAGCATTAAGTAACATTGTGTGTACAAGTAAAGTAATTCAAAATTAAATATTGTTTGATTTCAAAATAACTTTAAAATTTTTGTGTTAGTTGTGTGTGTGTGTGTTTGTTGCAATATAGATAAATGATTAGATTCAGCTAAGGAAAAGAAAATATAATATTATATAAAAAAAACTTAAGCTTTATTTTTTGAAAAACTAAGATTAACCTAAAATTAATATATAGAGAAACTGGTTTAAAAAAAAGGTTAAAGCAAGAAGTACCTATTTTGATTCAGTTAATTGAAAATTAAGTATCAATATGTTTTCAGTCCGACAGGTTAATTTCAAATTCACATTCAAAAAACAATGTCAGAGAACTTAGTTTCAATAAATTAAGGGGCTGTTTGCTTTTAGTTTTCATTTTTCATTTTCAATTTTTTAGAATTTGTAAAGAAAAAACTAAAAAAATTGAAAACTAGAATTTGTAGGGTGTGTTTGCTTTGCATTTTTCAGTTTTAAGTTTTTATGAAGGAAAAATTGAAAAAATGCAAAGCAAACACACTCATAGTTTTCAGAATTTTCAATTTTTTCTTTACAAATTTTGAAAAATTAAAAAATCAAAAATGAAAAAACAAACAAAAATTTTTTCCCGACAATTGGCACCAAGACGGCTTTTTGGGGTTGATGGCAGCAAAAAGGCTAAAACCACATGTATCAAAGAGGGACTCGCGTTGGGCCGTATATCGGTATGCTTTGGATTATTATATCTCCATCTTAGATTCTTTTATGCTTTTTAACCAAAAACCAATTCTTGCATGCTTTCGACCAAAAAGAAAAATTCTTTCCGGCTGAATTGCTCAGCTTGTTAGGAGAAGAGGCTCATGGCCCCGTCTTTGTACCCAAAAAAAAAAAAAAATTGCTCAAATGGACCTTGCTCGCCCATGGTGCGCTCGAATTCACTAGACTTCCCAAGCTATTTGTAATCTTTGTTGACCCTCTGAATTGCCACGTGAACATAATGAGAATCTCTCTTCTCAGTTTCTGCGCAAAGACGGAAACTTGATGTCAAGTCCTTTGTTAGAGCCTCATTCTGTACTGATTCCTCTTAGGAACCAAATCACTTTCTTCCAAGGAGAAAATTTCTTAAACATGAGCAATCAAATCAATTATGTAAAATAGTCGCATTTATAGCATAATTCACACAACCTCTCAAATGTATGGTGTCGATGCAAGTACTATCCTGATCTAAGAATCTCTCCTCTCCAACAAACAAAACCATTCCTGTTTAGCGTAAACCGAATACCCGAGTTACATTACAGTGCATTTACTGTATTTAGGATGGCTAGAACCATTAAAACACATACATGCATAACCACCCGATGAGGCAGTCAAAAGTTTCGACATTACATTAGGAGGAGCATGATAATTTATAACAACAAAAGTACAAAACCAGAGATGGCGCATCTTCTCTCTATTGGGTTGAAGCGATCCTACTACCATTTGCAAGACTTATCCTGCAAACAAAACGAACGGAATGAAGCAACATCTACTTCAATCATCATCGTTTTCTTCATCTTGAATATGAACTCGAGAACTCCCCTTCACCTTCAAGCGTGAGAAAATAAAAAGGTGCAGTCTTCAACATTAAACAGAGTGATTTTGCCAAACTGGTCATTTTAACTCTTCCCCATGAGCTAAATTCTCAAGAAGGTATCAATCCTCACGATCAACCAGTTTCAGCTATATAGTGTGACTTTGCCCTTCTTCTTGCTCGCTTACAACGTCAATTTGAATCCCTGGGACAGGAAGTCATCCCTGCAAGAGAAAGAAAGTAAGCCAAAAAAATAAACATCAGAGAATGGTGAGGAGGAGCGTTGAAAAATCAAATTGGCCCACTGATCCAGATGTTCTGTAAAGTTACACATCTCATGCACTGAGAATATAACAACACTATAAGATGCATATTTATTATTTGGGCACGCATAAGCTGCATATTTTGAGATTAGTACCTTAATTTTTATAATCATCAACAGAAGCTTGAAAAAATTTATATCATGTTCTTTTCCCGTTCAGAAATCCCCCAAGACATAGTTAAGGACTCGAAAGCAAGAACCAAACACATATTATTGGAGCCATGATATGAATTAACTATCCTTGGATCCAAACGGAATATATTACATTGACTCAAAAGGGAAGATAGACTTGCTCAAGTCAAGTCAACTCGGAACCAGACAGGGGTCACACAGTGACAGTACATACAAAAAATGTGCGTAGAGGATTCAATTAAAAGTAAAAGGTCAGTACATCTATATCTGAAGGGGACAACAAGGACGAGATTATATCTTTCCTTTTTTCCTTTTTGTTTCATATCAGAATCAGATAATCAACAAACAATGACAGACGGTCAATTGGTTTGAAATACCTTTTCTTCCTAGTCTTGTCCTCCCGCAAGCTCTGGTGCGAGCCAACTCCATCACTTCCACTCAGTAAAGGTGGTGGGACAAGGGTTCCAACACAAACCATCGCTTCAATTAAGTTGGGCATTCCTGGTATTTTAACTTCACTGACGACCCTGTCCTTCAGATCGTACCAACACAGCTTCCTATGGTCGTGTTCCAAGAGAACCCTGTCACCATCCCTCGAATAAGCCAAAGGCTTCAAAGATTTAAAAGACCTCAAGTCATGAGACTCCGTCAAAGTAAATAGTTTCCACCACGAGTCAACCGATCCATAAACCTTCATAGCCCAAACATCAATCCTCGTACTTCCACGTCGCTCAACCATGCAAAGGCACCCTCCCAAGAGCGCCACGTCCATCTCGAAACTCCCGTTCACGTTCCCGTCTCCGGCAATGGAACTTCCCGGAAAATGTCGTCCCTCAGATCAAACGCGACGATCAAATCGGGCTGGTCCGGTTCGAGCTTCCTAGTCACGACCCAGTGCAACGCGCCTCCGACGAAAACCCCCATCGTCCGCGCGCAGCAGAGCCCGTACGGCATGTTCGGGAGGCTCTTCCAAGCATCGGTTCTCGAGCTGTAGAGTTTGACGTAAGAGTAGAAATTGCGGCTGTGGAGGTCCACGAAGTACGAAATCCTCACCAATTTGTAATCGTCGGAGAAGGAATCATAGCCGAAGCCGTAGACACGCGCGGCGAAGAGCGTGGTTTCGCCGTCGCGACGCTCGGCGGAGAGGTATGGCAAGAGGCGGTGCTTTCTGAGGGAAGGGTTCCAAAAGGCGATGTCTTCGGCAACGTTGCAGAGGGAGAGGAGGCCGTTGCAGGAACCAAGCACCTTGATGCTGTTGCTGTAACACATGAGAGGGTGGTTGAGCTCAATTGCTTTGTCTAGGGTTTGGAGATGGACCTGGTAGAGGTGCGAGTTGCGGCGGAGAATGATGCTGGTGTTGGAATCGGAGCGGTTGGAGTTGCGTAGGTGGAGGGAGATGAAGTGAGTGGTGTCGATGAGGGAGCGCCACGACTTGCAGGTGCAGCGGAAGCGGAGGAGGGACTGTACGGGCAAGCGGGAGAGGATGTCGGTGATGACCTCCGGCGGGAGATCCGCCATGACTGGGCGGCGATTGGAGCGGAAGAAGAAAAAGAACAAGAACGGTGCTCTGCTGCATCTAAAGGGATTCCTGCTAGTGCTTCCAGAAGATTCTCATAACCTCGATTTTCGGTTCGAGAGTTAGGGTTCCTCTCTCTTTCTTACTGTGCATGCGTGGAGTAATGCTTGCCTAGCAGTGATGATTTTCTGGCTGTAATAATTGACGAAAATCACTGCTAAGCTAAGCACCAGCCTAAGCCCACTGACTATCTAACTAATGCTCTTTAGAGAGTAGTAAAATAAGAAATTTCTCTATTATGAAGATGAGTTTTAAGATTTTCAATACATGACCACAAAATTTGAGAACTTGTCTTTTTTGGGAAAAATAATTTATATATGGGGTTTGTGTAGGTGATTTACACTAATATGATAAAACTGGTAAATTTATTTGTATATGGTGTTTCAGAATCCGTCATTGGCAGATTCAATATAAAAATATTATTTTGGTGGATTCTGAGTCTAACTTTGGCAGATTCAGTGTTAAATCTATTTTTGACGGATTCTACTGAAAACATTATATTGTGTAAATTTTTTTTAAAACACCATATTATTATAAATACACTATTTAAAAATCATATGTAAAAAAAATTCCTCTTTTTCGGGTAATTTTTTTTTAATAAAATACGCGGGTAATTGCGAGGTAAATTACCAGCAGCACGTAAGGCTGCTTAAAAGTTGGGGAATCGAATAGAAAAAAGTAAAAATACTATTTTAATATTTAAAGCGAGTTGTTTAAATACTATATTTATTTTTTTATTATTAAATATTAATATTTTTATTATTTTTACTCATTTATTATATTCAACAATAATAAAATAAGTTTCGTATTCAAACATCAAATGTTAGATCTTGAAATATCGTGGCTCAATAAAAAGTAAAGGAGCTCGGATTGAATATTATTTGATTGATTAATGAGAATAATTTATATTATTTTATTTGATAACCGGCTGGAGACAAGCAAGAGATAACAAAACGTAATTTACTTACTTGCAGAGGACTCGTTAACTGCACAGGTTGTTTTCTTGTTTCAAGTTTCATCATCTCTTTTTTAATGAAGAAAACTTGAATTTCAAGTTTATTTATACATCCAAATTATGCAATTGCTTTTCTAAAGTGTTGTTTTTGCATTTTAGAGATTAAGTGCACATATCCTAGCTTTTAAAATTAATTAACGGCTAGATAATTCCAGAAACAACATTGATGGAGGATCAGACATTGACTTATATTTTGTTTTTTCAAAAAAAAAAAAAAGGTTTATTTTGATTGTTAGAAAAGTCTGATTTGAATTCACCTCATGGCTGATTACTTTCAAAAGTTAGGGTGCGTGAACTTTATTTTATAATTTTATAAAAGTATAAACTGCACTTTGGAGGAGTCACTTCTTTGTTTGTAGTTATCATGATATCAAAAGTGAGGATTTTAAGAAACAAAAACGAGAAAATATGTCTGGAAATAAGATTAGACACTGACTATTAAATTTGAAATTTGCTGCATGAATTCAATTGCGATGATACTTTCATGAACAAAAATACACTCAATTAAACAATTTATGAAGTTTTACAAAAATTATTTCATTTCCGTGTTCCTTCTAACAATTAAAAGGTCAGCTATTTGATTAGTTTTAGTCTTTTCAGAGGCGTTATTCAGCATGAAAACATACTCGTGTCATATATTCGCTTACAAATTCATAAATGAATAATAAATTGCAGTTTCAAAACTCCTAAGTGAAAATGGGATAGCCAGTGGCGGTGGGAATCATGTGAACGTGATTCCGTGCGAAATATGGCAAAGTTATCTTCTCGAAGTCATCAAAAGAAAACGCTTTCTTGTGGAAATCCTTACTTGACCGAAAGAAGTGTAGTTTCTTGCTGGGCAATTTTGGTATATCTCCGTTGTAATTCTTTTCAATAATCAAAGAAAAAAGGTTTGATGTATCTCGTCCCCATTCCTGAGATGCAAGTTTTCTTTTTGGGTACGAGTTTTATTTTTGGGGCACCTGGCAATTGGTATGCCGTATGCAAATTTGGTATATCTCAGTATGGCTTCGGAGACCTTAGATATTGTCCTTGTAAAGCTACCGGAACTTACTGGGCCCATTTTAGCTGTAAAAGCATACAAGTTCGTTTAGTTTAGTGAGAAAATGGACTGGGTCAGGAAAAGCGCACTGCATGGACTCATTGGGCTTATTTTGGCAGAAGAAGTGCACAAGTTTTATGTTGGGTCCAGACTGAAAGAGTGTAATGTTGGGCATAGGGCTCTGCTCGAGGCCCAATTGTTTTTTCAGAAGGACCAATTAAATTGAAGTGTAACTTTAATCTTTTGTATACCTCCTGCAAATATTTGGGCCTCAACATCTCTTTCGATCAAAAAGAGGCTGTGAGTGGGGAAGATAAAAAATAGGAGATATTTTTTATAATCTCGATGTATAATTTTTTGTAAGTAAGACTCCTTTATGATAAATTTCTATTTATTTTTACTCCTCAACAAAATTATATTTGTCAAGTTAATTTTTAGAAGGAAAAGATGGGAAGGAAAGAGGTCTTTAAAGTAAATTTTTAAAATTTTATTCCATAAATCCCTCCTTTCTCTTCTAAAATCAAAGCTAAAAACACAAATCTAAAGTCAAATTTATAACCAACTTAAGCACCAAACTATGCTTTCAAGTCACAAAATTTTGATGGATAATCAAATACAGCTGAAACAGTGCAATGGAAATACTTTTAATCAATTTGTTTCTTCTCCTAGCTCCTAGCCACTAAGTACACCGTAGATGCAAAAGAAAAGGGAGGATTTTCCATCATTTTCGGCGGCTTTAGTTTGGGTATACTAGCAAAATAGGCTTGGAGGCTGCTTAAGGAACCTGTCACACTTAAGAGTCCAGAGAAACATCTATGAAAGAGGGCCTTCAACTTGGAACCCATTACGACCATCTTCATAATCTTATGTCTTATCTAATGTCTATTACTGCAATGCAACCCCATTCTTATATTAAGAGCAGAGATCCAATTGTTTGCCGTTAATTTAAGATGGCTAGTGGCAGCAGTATTCATGCTGTGTGAATGGTTGATGCGGAATAATTAATTAATTATGATGGTGTTGTTGCATGATTCCAGGATCATCATTGTGTTGGGCTCAGAGACTGATTTACAGTGTAATTAAATGTTGTCAGTGTGTGGTAATGAGTACTAAAACTAAATCTGATAAAATTAGATCTACCAATCGACCCAGCGCAGCGAAAATATGAATCAGGATGAATAGTAAATTTTTAACGTGGAATCCCCCAAATACTGGAGGAAAAACCACGGGACAAACTCCGAAAATATTCCACTATATTCAAGATAATTACAAAATATCCTTTCCACACTCTCCAACCTAAGAGGTAAATATAGTGTATCCCAGTGAAACCCTCCTATTCAAATACTACAATTTTGGGGTACCAAGGAGCAATAGAGATGATACCCAAAAAATATTCCCGGTGTATATACCCACACCCTACACTCTTAGGGATTTACTCACACTCTCTATTTTTCTCTCTCACTCTCAGAAAATAACACTTTGTTATTTTCTTTTCTCTCTGCAGCTTGTATTTCCGCTGCTTCTTGTTGTGTGTCTTTGCTGCTTCGAATGCCTCTATTTATAGAGGCTCACTGCGTATGAACGATCTGCATTTCACTAAGACCTAACATAAGTCTTGTGATATTTTTCACTGTTCACTTGTTGAAAAAACTCTCCTTGATTAAGTCTTCACGCATGAATAGTGATTTCTTGTTAAATGCGTGGAAAATTTCATATGAGCAATTTTGATAGTGGGACTCAACGACTGGACCCCACACATTGGCCAGTAGTTAAGTCCAATATTAAATTAACTAGGAGACCTCACCAAATTATACGACGTGTCAATGATATCGACACCAGCTCCTTCCGTCTCCAGGTGGATGAATGTATGAACAATTCAAAAGGGAAATAGACAGTCATCACTCCACCGTATCCGTTGTTACAATAACAATAGTTATGCAAGATATATAACAAAAGTAATTTCAACTTGCTTCGTGGCTCCTCTGAGAAAGGAAGAAAAAAAAAAAAAAGAAGCCTTCTTGGTCCTCCGTCGCAATCAATTTAAATTGACCCCCTTGCGGTTATCATTGCAACTTGCAAGTAGCAGCACACAAATAGCATTTTTTTTTAGTCCTTATGATGGGTTAGATAAAGATTTGTCTTTTTTTTTTTATCATTATGTTAAACGCTTAAGGTTATGTTGTTGAATAATTATTCATTTTGAAAATTTATTTTGTTCAAAAATAATTGTTTATTTTAAAAGTTTAGATAATATTAATTATTTTTTAATAATAATAATACCCATATTAAATACTATTGATTCATTAATGGAGAATAAAAAAGAGGAAGTTAGAGTATTGAAAATAAATAAGGACGATTTAAAAAATTATTCCTAACTTTTATCAATATTAATATATTACTAATTATTTTCTTAATTTTAATCGGCATTTATAACTACAGAGAGAGTATATATATGAAGCAGTCACGGATAGGGAAATGCTGAGTAATCAGATGCACAAGCATGCCATCTTATCCAAGGTGACGCTGCATGCCTCCAAATCACAAACTTTGCAAATTACTTTTTTTTAATAAAAAAAAATATATACATAAGAACAATATCGGACGATAACGTTTTCATGCTAATCTTCAATAACATAGTACGAGGACTTCGATTGAATTCAACACTTCTTATGAGTTTTATCATTTATAGAGCGAAAGAGTTGCTTATTGTTAAGACGAATGTAGTTAGTAGTTACAATACTTTAGTTGAATTCAGTACACCGTTTTTCTCCTAAAAATGAGAATAAATGTTTTTTTTTTTTCAGAAATATGGATTTGTTCAATTATGAGAGTGAACTCAAACCAAAATCCAATATATGATGAGTAGACTTCTTTCAACCAGCCTTGACAAGTAATATTAGAATAATATTCTTGTTGGTCAATATTTAAGATTGAAAATCCATCACTAATATTGTGAAGTACCATATGCTTATTATGATTTTTATTTGGCAAATTAATATCACAATCCGAATAGGTTGCACCAATTTTGCATATAGTAGCTAGATTTTTTTTTTTTTGAGATTAGTATTTAGATTTTATAAGTCACCGAATCCACTAAAATTGAGTTAATGGTAAGGGACTTAAGTAATTTACGTAAGAAGTTAGATTCAAACTTGATTGTCTTTACCATTTTTATTAAATAACAATAATAAAAAAATACGACTACCGAAACCTTTCCGGTGGTTTATCAGTCATTGCATGCATGTCTCATTGACATGGATTGCCCATCTTTGTTGGCCGAATTGCAAACTTGGTGATTTGCCTGAGAAAAACATAGCGTTTGCGGTTTCGAAGAGCCACTTCCATTTTCCTCTACTGAATTCCAAAAATAAAAAGGGAAGACATTCTCAATTGTCTTATTTAATTTAGTGTTCTTTCTACTTCACGATAATAGTTGTTTACTGTTGATATAAAAGTTGAGAACTTCACCAAAATAAAATATAAAATTTGAAGATATTAAATGTTTTTATTTTAATAATATAATTATTCATTTCATGAAAGCTTTCTCATTTTATTTGATGAAAATATTAACAGGCAATAATAAAACTGAAAAATAAAGTTTTCTTATAATTCATGAAAAAAATTAGAGATTAATCTGTATGTATTGCAAATTTAAAACAATTGTTCACTGTTAATAAATATAATATAATTTGTTATGAAAAAAAATAATCATAGTAGATAATTATTATAGAGAAGGTTACTTATCATGTTACAAAAAAAAATTTCAAACTTTATTGACTAATCAGTGCATAGAAAATAAATGAAAAAATTACGATACAAGTGAAGCAATAGATTAAATTTTATAATAACATTTCATCGTATATCTATTCTTCACAAGTTTATAGAATAAATAAATAAATAAGTAATGTGAATAACATTTCCATGTTTTGGGCCGTTCATATTTGATGCCTTGTGTCTTCACACGATTGCGGACGGTCATCTGGCGCCTCCTTCAAATAACAGCATATGTAATGATGACTTGCTGATTTCTTCGTTTCTTTACTGGCCTCGATGCAGGATCCATATCTTCATTTTCGTGCGGACCTTCATTGATCCTGGCTGCAGTATAGTGTCTAAATAAAAACCCAAAACAGCCTGGACCCAAAAAAGTGGGTGTATTTTATCACGAAATACTAAATAATAATTTATTTTTATTTTTTAAAAATCAAAATATAGTTTTGTGTCAGTATTATTGTTTGTATTGAATGATTATTTTATAGAGTAATTATATAGCTCGATTCATCACAGCTTAAAACAGCTAGATTTAAAACCTCATCCTTTCACCCTAATTTTTTTTTTAAAAAAAAAAAACTGAGTTTGGAGATTTTTTATGAAGTTTTTTATTCTAATACTGAAACGAACCTTCATCGGTATTGTAATATTGTGTGAAATAAACTAAAAGAACAAGAATACGTAGAAGTGGAAAGAATTGTCATGGATATTCATTAAAAAATATATATACCTATGCCTTTCCACACTGCTCAATCAAACATGGCGTGGGACCCACGTATTTCAGAGGGTCAATAATCCTCTCTATTATCGTAAGTGATCAAATGATCATAGGTTGCTCGAAATTATTGACAAAATATTCGATAAAACTACTCCCAGAAGAATGTCACTTATTATTACTAGCAATATATCCAAAACCTGCAAATCGAACTTAACCAGACAAAATACCTTTTTATTTTTATTTTAGTTTTTTGAAGAAAAGAAAATGGAAAAATGCAATTATAGTAATAATAATTGTAATTATATGATAAAATAAAAAGAAAGCAAATTTGCCCACTCCTTCTTGGCTTCTTTCTTCCTAGTATGTGTAAATTCAAGGATAAAAAGCCCCACGCTAGCTCAAGCTACCTTCATTCCTGCGAGGTGATAACGTTCCTTGTTCCCCTGAATATTGAACCATTTCATTTCACTCTTCCAAAAATGACCGGAGAACACAGTCCGACATCCACTTCTTCCGGTGACCTGAACCTCAAGGCCCCACTTCTGCTGCCACTTCATAATCCACTCCAAAGAACACAGCGCTGCCCCTCTAACTTCAAGTCTATTCTCACACTCAAGAACTTCTATGTCCTTCTAGGACCTTTCTTGTCCCTTATGGTATGCGTCTTTGTGAAGCTGGATGCTCCCACGAGCAGCAGGAACATGCTTGCCGTGATTGCTTGGGTTTTCGCTTGGTGGTCAGTGGTCACCGCCGCAGTGCCACTTCCTGTCACCTCCATGTGTCCCCTCTTTCTCTTCCCTCTCTTTGGAATATCTTCTGCTGACACTGTTGCTCACTCTTACATGGACGACATCATTAAGCTCGTCTTGGGAAGTTTCATACTTGCCCTAGCCGTTGAACGCTACAACGTTCACAGAAGATTGGCCTTGAACGTGAGTAACACTCCTTTTTGCTTCGCTCCTTCTACTTAATTTAATTTCTTAATCACAGCATACGTGCTTAATAAAAATAGCTAGGTTTTCTCATCAAACTTCACAAGTTTGATTTGAAGCTTATTTATTAAGATGTTTGAGTTCTCATTAAATTGTTGTATTCCAATGAAGTCTTCCATGGTCAGTATGCAACACAATACGTATCAGCTTATTGTGTTTAAAAAATTTAATTTCGTGGGAAAACATTGAATTCATAGCTAAGAATTATCTATTGAAGTTTGGCAGCCCGTTCTCTAATTTTCAAGTGGTTTTTTTTTTTTTTCCCTAAAGTATGTGGAAATTTCCTCTTCTGTCTATATGTGTTCTGATTTTTGAGTAATAGCTAATCATTCGGCAATGGTTTATCATCTTGTTTGTTTCTTGGATATGATCACTTAATATTGGGTTCAAGTACGTTATAGTACTGATTAACATCTTATAGAGGAAAATGATTTATTTAAGTGGGCCAATGCCCTTTTTGTTTATTTTGAAAAATGAGAAATAACATGCATCACGTGATGGGGTAACAGGTGACGTCGCTGTTTTGCGGCGAGCCTTTGAATCCGTCGTTGTTGCTGTTGGGGCTGTGTGCCACGACATTCTTCGTGAGCATGTGGATGCACAACGTGGCAGCGGCGGTGATGATGATGGCGGTGGCGACGGGGATCCTGCAGCGGCTGCCGCCGCCTGGGGAGCAGACGGTGGTGGTGAACAAGTTCAGCAGGGCGGTGGTGCTGACGGTGGTGTACGCCACCCCCATTGGAGGGATGAGCACCGTCACGGGGACAGGGGTCAACCTCATACTGGTGGGGATGTGGAAGAGCCTTGTACCTGGTGCCAAGCCAATCAGCTTCAACACATGGTTCTTCTTCGGTTTCCCCGTTGCCATTCTCATCCTCATCTTCTTTTGGGGCCTCATCTCTTTGGTCTATGTCCGAAAGGGTTCCAGTCGTGCTTTGTCTTCTTATTTGGGCAAAGCTCACTTGAAGAGGGACCTCGAAGCTCTCGGTAAGTAGTTCCTTTAAGTTTGTATATTTTCTTTTTCTAATTTCCTTTAACTCTAAGTAGATCCCATGAAAATAAAATATGTGTACTGTGTGTTTTTTTAACATAAAATAGGGGCCTGCAAAATAGAAGAGGTAGAGAAAAACTCTAGCTAATGTTGCTCCATAATTTTCTGCTACTTCGTCGTTTTCTTTCTGTTAGACATTCAGGTAGCAGGTTCCTTATTGCCGCATGGAAAATCTCGGTTCCATTGTGTTGTCCAGTGTCAACCTCGATGGTGGCACTTGCCGAATTAGCAGACCCTTGTCCTTTTCTTTTTCCGATAGGAACAGTTACTGCCTTGTTGTCCATACACGTTTACCATAACAAAAACATTATTTGTATACCATGCATATATGTGATGACGAATGAAATGTGGACCATTCAATTAATCTTATGTAGAGTGAGTCAAATTCTGTATCTAAATAATTTTACATTCTAGGACAAGCTACTAGAGGCAGCGGAAATAGTTATTAATTCAATTGAAAAATTAGCTAGTGGGAGTGGAAATAAATATTTTAACCGAAGAAAAACTTTTTTTCTCTGTAGCCTTGCGTCACTTGGGGTTCATTAACCAAAAATGAAAAGAAATAAGAAGCGGTTGAAAAGGATAGCTTGGAATGGACTCATATATATATAGAGTGGCTTATCCCTTTGAAATTGCCAACGGCAACTGCACAAATGTTTTTGAGTTCTACGATTCTCGGGCTTTTAAATAAATCATCTGATCTTAGACATATTTTAATAATTTTCTACTTATATGTCTTACTTCAAAATAATAAAAAATAATAAAAATATGCTGGCCATTCAGTTATTCATCAAAATTATTCAGAAAACATTTTCGCGGTAATTTAATCCTCTCGAAGCCTACAGTTCTCAAACAATTCATAGTATTAAAACTTTTCCTATCCCACATATCCGTTTACTTATTAAAAAAAAAATGAATGTTTTGATCAAAGAACCACTCTTTAAACCATTTGATTCAAAACAATTAGGCTATGCAGTTCTAATTCTGTAGTTGATATTTACAGGTCCCATCTCTTTTGCCGAGAAGATGGTGTTGTCTGTGTTTGGGGTGTGTATGTTTAAATACGACTCTAAATTCTTATATATTAGTCATGAGGGAATTTAAAATGTTGATATCGTGGGCATTATTAATTAGTGTTATCGTGAATACAGTTGCTGATCATATTATGGATGACAAGAAGAATCACAGATGACATTCCCGGATGGGGAGCTGTCTTCCATGGCCGTCTTGGTGATGGAAGTGTCAGTGTGAGTACTATTATAAATTAATCTACCTTGAGGTTTTCAATTTTAAGGTTACTATACCAAGACCTGACCATTATCTCCTACCATAGGGAACAAGAATTAATCCTTTAATTTCATATAACATAGGTTATGGCGGCTGTGGTATTGTTCATAATCCCGAACAAGAAACAAGAAGGGGAGAAGCTAATGGACTGGAATGAATGCAAGAAGTTACCTTGGAGCCTCATTTTGCTTCTGGGAGCTGGGTTTGCTATAGCTGATGGAGTCCAGTCTAGTGGCCTAGCAGATGTGCTATCGAGAGCCTTACATTTCTTGGAAGATGCCCCATATTTGGCCCTTGTTCCTGCAGTTAGTCTAATGAGTAGCATTATTACTGAGTTCATCACCTCCAATGATGCCACTGCCACCCTTCTTGTCCCACTCCTATATCACATAGCCAGGACTATGCATGTGCACCCCCTTCTCCTTATGGTCCCCGGTGCAGTGGCTAGTGAGTTTGCTTTCTTGCTTCCAACTTCAACTCCATCAAATGTAGTTGGATTCGCCACTGGCCACATTGAAATCCAAGACATGCTAAAAGTTGGTGTGCCACTTAAGATTGCTGGGATAGCTGTTCTCTCACTTTTGATGCCAACACTAGGTAATTAATTGTCCATGTTCTTGTTGACATTTGTTTTAGTAAAATGAATCTGATTGAAAAATGGATTCTGACGTCTAAGTTTTAAATTTACTGTTGCAGGATCTATGGTTTTTGGGACAAATCACGTTTAGTGGATGCCAAAGACAAATTGAACTCCCGTTATTTTCGAAATTGATTTCATCTCTAATTTCTCAATAGTGCTCTAGACTCTGGGTGTCGTCCATCATTCACAATTTGACATGATATTCCTTGCCCAGGACTCAAATGAATGCTCGGGTAATTGTTTTGTGGAGGCCCAGTATCAATAGCCAGAGGAAGGGAGCATATGAGCATATCTCTGTTTATCGAATTTTCATTTTGTCAGCTGGAGCAACATATGTTATCAATTTCTGTTGTAGTATGCTTTCTTCCACTATTCACTGAAGGGAGACTGATATCCATACACAGATTGGAGCTCATTTATGAAAAAATTTTCCCTAGTTTAGAATTTGTTTGGTTAAAGGTAAAAATGGAAGTATATACTATTTTCGCCTTCATTAAAAAGCTTTCAAGTTATATATCATTCCTCTTTTAAGCATAACTTCTCAATAGAAAAGCAACAATGTATTATTATTTCAGCAAAAAATTACCGACTTCAATTTGAGTGACTAGTTAATAAATAGAAATTCATAGCCCTAGTAAAATAATGAATAATCATAGTACAATACTGCAATTAGAATTTGTGGGAAAAAAAAATGAACAACATTATGATCAAGTCATTAAGCCTAGTTCTAACAAAGCATATAAAAATGCTACAGAACATCCAACTTCTATAAAAGCAGTCCACCATTAAGGCAGCAGCCTGGATTCCACAAACTAATGGAATTTGGGATTCTAGGTCCACACTAAGACAAATGGCCTAACCAGGATCAAAACCAAAAAGGCTAAAATGTCAACCAGGACATCATGAGAGTTGCACTTGTTAGGTTATTGTTTAAACAGAAACTAGTATCAAAAAGGAAAAAAGAAATTAGTATCAAACTTCTTAAAGATAATTACCTTTGCTTAAGGTATTGACACACTGCTAAAGAGATACATCCGAGTGCATAATATGTCCTCCATACAGGATTTATTATAGCTATATTTAAAACAAAAAGACAATTATTGTCAGATTGTCCTTCAATGGTTTTTTAGGAAATAAATTATATATTAAAGAATAAATAACACATTAGAGAATTCGCCAAATTTATAAATTACACCAGCGTACAAGTCAATTATGATTTTAAATTAAAAAAAAAATGTATACATGATTCATGAATTGGAAATTAATTAGCTACATTACGCCAACGGCTATCGGATTCTGATGTTCGTGGTTGTAGGACATGGATTGGAGAGTCGGCCTCACCTAATTCCCCACTAGCCCCTGATCCCCATTGTTGTTCATGCTACTTTAGCCAACTTTCTATCCTTCTTTTAATAAATTGGGCCGTTATGTCATTGTCTGAGCCCATCTTCCGGATGGCCCACGACTATCCACTCTGGCGTTTATCTCGTCTTGTGTACGGTATAAAATGGGCGGAAGCAGAAGCAAGCGCCGAAGATACAGCACGCAGTTTATCTGCCACAACTCGCGAGACCCAAGTCCCAACCAAATTAAATTAACCTTTGACGAAGAGTGGACAGTTACCGGTGGTTACCAACAAAACCATGATGAGAGTCGAGTGCATTCTTGTCGTTGTGGTCCTCTTCGTCGCTGCTCTTTCCGCCTCCGAGGCTTCCCGCAACGACGGTTTGGGCGTCGGAGGTTGGAGCCCAATCAAGAACCTCAACGACCCCCACGTGACGGAGATCGCGGATTTCGCCGTCACGGAGTACGACAAGCGATCTGGATCCAAACTGAAGCTGGACAAGGTCATCAAGGGCGACACCCAGGTGGTGGCTGGCACCAACTACCGCCTCGTCCTCGCCACCACCGTCGGTGATGCCTCCGCCGCCGGCAATTACGAAGCCATTGTGTGGGAGAAGCCGTGGCTGCACTTCAGGAACCTCACTTCCTTTAAACCCGTTAATGCTTGACGTTACATACTCTCGTCTCGTCTTGTGTCTTGTGTCTTTTATTATCCATCCTAGTCCCTGGCTGTATTTTTTTTACCAATAAAGATGCACTGTATGTTTCGCTAATGGGAATGGATTATGTAGCTATATATTATTATTATTATTATTATGCATTGACTAATCTTCCTTGCGCGTTATGATTTTCTGCAAAAGTTCGCGAATCGTCTCCGCTTTAATGTTTTTGGTTGATTTGAATGTCTGAGGACGGGTAAAGTGGACAAAATTATTCAAAGGAAATATGTTAATAGCAGTGAGGATGGTGGATGGATTGATTGAATGAGAAAAACGACCATGCTTCACGTTGGACTTGCTAAGTTGCTAGCGAGCGAAATCACGGGTCTACAATGTGTAAAATGCATTTAGCGAGTTTTGTCTTGTTTTTCGTTCTCCTTTGTTTACGTTCCTTTTTTTGTTTTTTAATCTCTTTCAATTCAATCATGTCTATTGGAGAAATTTTAGGAAAACATATTATTAACAGTAAAAATAATAAATATTTTTTATACCTGTGCAGTTAAATAAGTAGTATCAAAATACTTTGAGGTTTAGGATTTAGTGGAAAAAATAAAAAATAAAATGAAAGATATCACAATTTTTAATGTGAGAAAACCTTTAATTAAAGGGACAAAAAGCTCATTGGACTTAGTCCTATAAAAACTTTTATTATGAATCAATGGAAATATAATCGATCTTCCTAATAGCATTATGAATCTCAACAATAAACAAAATAATCCCTAAATAGACGGAAAACAACCATATAACTCCACAATTTGGGTATCACAAACAGTCATTAAAGAAGAAAATAAAAATTAGCATGTTATATCAAACTATCAAGCTCAACATCAAGAATAATATACTAAATTTTTGTGATAAACGGACCATATTTACCCATTTGATGATGAATCAATGCACTGCCTTTTCCCTTTCTTCTTCTCTCCGCGGCGTCGTGCATCTCGCACTTCAACTTTCTCGTTTTTTCAATCTTAATGCTACTGTAGCAGTTTGTTTTTCTCTTCTTCTTTTTTTCAGTTTTCCTTTTTTTTCTTTTCTTTTGTAATTCCTTTTTTTTAGTAGAACCCCAAGTTGGTTCTTGCTACCAAACCATTACCCTTGTTTTTCTATTTTGATTTGTCATAATAAGCCAATTTGCTACCAAACCATCACCCTTGTTCTTGCTGGTTTTTTTTATGTTTGGTTACTGAATTTCAGGAAATTAAGCGGTAAGTTCAGTTGTTCATCTAGGTTGGGGGAGAAGGAAATGTTGTTTACTGAGAAAGTGGAGGAAAAATTTGGGGACGTGGATAATTGCTAAATGGATAATCAAGTTTTCACTTTTTTTTCCAGGGCTTGATGTGTTCGATTACTGATATAGCTTGTGGAAAAATTTGCAGACTCAATTTAGATTTGGATTTTTTGGCATTTTCATTTTGATTATTAAAAAAAATTATTTGAATTTGATGATTTTGGTTCATTGAGTAAAGGGAAAATTTGACATCTTTGGGGTGTGAGCTTTTAACTTTTTTCTAGGTTTGTGTTTGGTCACTTGGCAAGCATGGGAGAAGTTTGAATTTTTGGTTGATTTGAATGTCTGAGTAAGGGTAAAGGGGACAAAATTATTCAAAGGAAATATGTTAATAGCAATGAGGATGGTGGATGGATTGATTGAATAAGAAAAACGACCATGCTTCATGTTGGACTTGCTAAGTTGCTAGCAGCGAAATCACGGGCCTACAATGTGTAAAATGCATTTAACGAGTTTTGTCTTCTTTTTCGTTCTCCTTTGTTTACGTTCCTATTTTTTTGTTTTTTAATCTCTTTCAATTCAACATGTCTATTGGAGAAATTTTAGAAATGGACATGTTATTAACAGCAGAAGTAATAAATATATTTCACACTTATGGACTTAAATAAGTGTATAATGATTTGGTAGGAAAAATAAAAAATAAAATGAAAGACACCACAATTTTTAATGCGAAAAAACCCCTAATTAAAGGGACAAAAAACTCAGGAGTTAGTCCTGCATAAAATTTTATTATGAATTAATGGAAATATAATCAGTTTTCCTAATAGTATTAGGAATCTCAACAATGCTAAATGTACGGAACAAAATCATATAACTCTACAATTTGGGTATCACAAACAGCCACCAAAGAAGGCAATAAAAATTAACAGGCTATACCAAACTATCAAGCTCAACATCAAGAATAACATACTAAATTTTCGTGATAAACGAAGTATATTTACCCATCTGATGATGAGCCACTGCCTTTTTCCTTTCTTCTTCTCTCCGCAGTGTCGTGCATATCACACTTCAACTTTCTCGTTTTTTCAAAAGTCGGACACTCATTATTCTTTAGACGGAAAACAATAACAGTGTTAATGACAATTTCATTATTAGACAAATTGGTTCCTAACTTTATTTACAAAACAAATAAAACAATCATCATTTCACATCTCCTTCCTTCTTCTATCATCTTCATCCTCACCACCACCACCAAATCAAAGAAGCCACAACAAAGTCACAAACCAAATCATCTCCCAGCCGAAAACCACATCTGCCCCCTCAGCCATTCTCAACCCCTTCTCTCCTCTGCCGCCCCCTTCGCCACTCCTATCCCCCAGGCGGCCCACAATTCTACCTTGCATCAATCATTTGCCAGCCACCATAAACCACCATTACCAATACATCCCCAACCTTCATCGAAAACCATGAAAACTGCAACCCATAACCACCCAAATCTAGCATTACAACCACCAGGCCAGCCATCACCATGAACCACCATCAACATCACAACCTTAACTTCGCTAGAAAGTCATGAGGACCAAGGCCTTGGAGTTGCAACCATCGAACGTGATGGAGGCCTTCGTCGTCGTTGATGCAAAGGCAGCTTAAAGACAACTCGAAATTGACGCTGCTGGAAGGTATGGCAGTCTCGGTATCGCTGTGTCCTCTTCTTCGGAAGCTCCTCCTTCCTCACAAGGATCATCGCTGTCACACTCATTTCCTTCGCCGCCTATTCTTGCTACCAAACCATTACGCCTGTTTTTTGGTTTTGATTTGTCATAATAAGCCAACTTGCTACCAACCATCACCCTTATTCTTACTGGTTGTTTTGTGTTTGGTTACTGAATTTCGGGAAATTAAGTGGGAAGTTCAGTTGTTCATCTGGGTTGAGGGAGAAGGAAATGTTGTTTACTGAGAATGTGGAGGAAAAATTTTGGGCTGTGGATAATTGCTAAATGGAGAATCAAGTCTTCACTTTTTTTTTCCAGGGTTTGATGTGTTCGGTTACTAATATAGCTTGTGGGGAAATTTTTAGACTCAATTTAGATTAGGATTTTTCCGGCATTTGCATTTTGATTATAAAAAAAATGATTTGGATTTGATAATTTTGGTTCTGTGAGTAAAGAGAAAATTTTACATCTTTGGGGTGTGAGCTTTTAACTTTTTTCTAGTCTTGCGTTTGATCACTTGGCAAGTATAGGAGAAGTTTGAAATTTTTGGCATTTTGCATCTTTATGATGAAAAAATAGTTACTTTATGTTTATGGTGGAGGGGGGTGAGGTTGAAGAGGATAGAAGAAGGAAGGGTGAAGAGGTTGAAAACTGAAGAAGCAAACTGAACAAGCTCTAAGTTTTTGCACTAGTTCAGTAAAAGTATGTTATCCGGACTTATTGGGCCCAATTCAGCAGCAGAAGTATACAAGTTCGCCGCAGTATAGTAAAAAGAATGGACTGGGTCAGGAAAAGTGGGCTACATAGACTGGTTGGGCCCATTTCAGCAGCAGAAGTATACAAGTTCGCTGTAGTTTAGTAAAAAGAATGGACTGGGTCAGCAAAAGTGGGCTACATAGACTGATTGGGCCTATTTTGGCAGAAGAAGTGTACAAGCTTGACGTTGGGTAGAGGGGGTCTGCTGAAGGCCCAATTAAATTGAACTGTAACTTTAGTCCTGTGTATGCCTCCTGTTTTGGGCCTCAATAGTATTGAAAAAAAAAGGAGTCGGGAAAGAAAATTCCAACTAAGGTTGTGGCTTCAACCCAGAAAAAAAAAACGCCTAAGGTTGTGATTCTAGACCATAAATGTTTGATTATAAATAAACTTTATAATTAGAATTAGTTTTCGTATCAATCTATAATTACGCCTTATTGTATTAAATTAGACCAGATTATGAAATTTATTAGTTTTAGTATCAATTTATAATCTTCAATGAGATTTTAATTAATGATATGTCAAGTTGTGAATTTCATTTTTAAAAAATGATTAATATTTAAGATTTTTAAAATTGCAAGCCCTAAATTACTCTAGAAGTGTCACCTAGAAAACTTTCTTAAAATGTGTCTAGAATAGATAGATTATACATATGGCATAATTATATTCTTATTTATGATTTTTTAAGATTGAAATATTTTAATTTTGGAAAAAGAATATAATTATTGTAAAAGATTACATAATCATCGTGTTATCATAATTAAAACAAATTAATTTTATTAAAATGGAATTTGACTATATATATATAGGGATTTTTTTCAGTTACCTTATGTCCTATTTTAATGAAATTTAGAGGTTTTTGACGCATATACAAATTTAGAGGCTTAACAAACTCAAATTATTTTAAGGGAATATAAAAAATTTATTCACAGGATATCAATTTTCTTAATATATTGTTAGCATGAAACACTTGTTTTACGTTAACAATTAATTGTCAATTAAGATATAGTGTTACTGGTGTAACTTTAAGTATAATTACATGACTTAATCACTTTATATAAATATACTTTTTATTAATCTGATTATTGAATTATAATTACATACTATAAAGATTATTTATGTTAAATTTCATAAAAAATAAAGATCAATAAAAATATAATCATATAGCTCTTTTTTTTTATTATTCTAAAGCTATATGTTACATTGGTTTTGTTATATACAAAAAGTATAGCAAAATTTTCTTTTATTAAAAAATATATCAAATGAATTTATATTAATTTAAAAATTTAAAAGCATAATCTATATGGTGTGAAATTATAATTTAAAATTGGGCTTATAAAAAATTACATGAAGAAAAAGTTATTCAATAGGATAGTATCTGCTTATAGTTACACTAGTATAAATTGATCATAAATCCAATAATTATATCTTTAATTTTGTTTTCCTCATTTTAATTATTAAATATCTAATATTAATGAAATTATTATTTTATTTTGTTAATTCTTGCAAATTGACATATTGATGACTGTATAATTATTAAGGTTATTTAATCTTTATACCTTTAAAAAATTTATAAAAATGAATATGACACTGATTTTTGTTCGTCTTAATAAATCAATGAAAAATTTACTACATTCATATGACATTGATATTTTGTTTTAGTTTCAATAAATTAATAAAAAATATTTTATAGCATTTATATATTAACTTTAATCATTACAAATTATGGTTTAAAAATAAAGTTTAAACATTATTTATATTGTCATCCAATTATGTATTACCACATAAATAAAGGTGGTCGAATCTCGCACCTACTACTTGAATGAAATGTCATGCAAATGAGAGAACTTGATTGTTGGTATAAAAAATTTTACACGCATAAAAACTAAACTCTTAAAAATAATTTAAAAATTGAAAAGTACATAATTTATAATATTTTAAAAATAATCATAACAAATTTGTTTTACTGTTAATAATTTATTCATTTTATACCGTAATAATATATATATAGACACACAGATCAATGCCTCCATATTATATTAGTTGCGTATATTTTATTGTGCACTTTTTGAAAATATTTTAACATATCTATAAAAGATATGTTTGTGAAAAAGTAAATCAATAAATATAAGACTAAAAAAAAGATTGATCGAAAGTTTATAAAAAAATGATTGAAAACAATAAATTAGATCTAGAGATTTCCCCCTATTTTAAGAAGGAAAATAGAGAAATGTAATAATCTATTTTTTTTTCAATAGAATTTCAGGTATCTCAAGTTTATTGTTATGACGTTGACAGATTCAATCAATCCCTTTGAGATTCTCAAAGGAACTAGAAATCTCATGGTGAGATTTTTTTTCGTTCAGGGGATTCGATTCCAATTACTTTGATTAAAGATATTACACTAGTCAATTGGTAAAACATCTTTTATAGGAGGGGAGGTGTAGTTTACTAAAATAATAATGGATGCGGCTTAGAACGAAGAATGTAACACAAACGAGACCCAAAAAAAAAAAAGGGAGGGGTTACACATCAGACCCAAAAAAGGAAAAATGAAAAAGTTACTCAAGAGGAATATGCGTTTGTTTTGTTTTGTTTTATTTTTTTTGGCCTTTTAATTGAGATTTGGTTGTGGGTTTAGGCATAGAACGGAAAAAGAGAATAAAAAGGAAGGGAAAAGACGCGTGTGTAGGACGAAAAAAATAAATAAAAAACAAAAATGGAAAACTACCTCCGTTCTGTTCTGTTCATCCGATTCTGTAGAGCTGTTTAGACCAGAGAAAGAATATAACACAAGGTCATTACGTCACAACCCAATACTAGTTAGGTAGAGAGGTTGGGTAACAAGCAATGTGGAGAGGATTTTAGCGTGATAAGACAGGAGAATCGGGAATCACAAACCCTAATAATAATCCCTGAGAGAGAGAGAGTAAGAAAAAACAGAGGAAGGATAGGACTGTGCGGGTCGAAACCTGGCGGGGGCGGGGGCGGGGGCGGGGGCAGGAGCGGAAGGGGCTCTTCGCCGGAAGTGGTGGTTCACTCGGAGCCACCGCCGCCGCCTCCTCCGGAATCCCCGAAGATGAAGGGCCTCTTCAAGAACAAGCCCCGCACCCCCGCCGACATCGTTCGCCAAACCAGAGATCTTCTCCGCTCCCTCGATCAGCGCCCTTCCGACACCCGCGATCCCAAGCGCGACGACAAGGTACCTCCCATTCCCATTCCCATTCCCGCCCTTTTTCTACACTCCACTGACTCCTTTTTTCATGTGCATTTTCGATTTTATCGATGATGATGATGATACTGCTGCAAGGTTCACTTCACTCTCTATGTTGCCTGCATATGCTGGCAATGTCACTGATTATGATTTGATGGCTTCTAATCTAATGTGATGCATTTGACGGCAGATGACGGAGTTATCTAAGAATATAAGGGAGATGAAATCGATCCTTTACGGAGACAGTGAATCTGAACCCGTCGCAGAAGCTTGTACCCAGTTGACTCAGGAATTCTTCAGTGATAACACTTTGCGACTCCTTATCAAGTGCCTTCCCAAATTGAACTTGGAGGTAAATTACCAATTTCATCGGTGACCTTCTTCATATGTTTACAGTTCAGTATATTAGTCCTCACTCGTTGGATTGCTGATACCTTTTCATAGGGATGTTAGAGGTTTTCAGTGTTTGGGTGATGGGTTGAATTCGGACATGAATGTTGGTCTTGATGCTATTCTGGTGTTGTTTGGTGTTTTCTCATCTTGACACTGGGCTTTTGCAGGCCAGGAAAGATGCAACCCAAGTGGTTGCAAACTTACAGAGGCAACAGGTTCAGTCTAAGTTGATTGCTTCTGATTACTTGGAGAAAAATATGGATCTTATGGATATTCTGATATCTGGGTAAGGAATGGCTGGATAAATGCTTTGGTTTCTTAATGTTTGTTATAGGCTATAGCATGCATTCTAGTTTGTAGCTGGAGACCAAATGAATTCAAATCTAAATTTATTTTCTTAACAACGATTAATTCCAATGTAACGGTGAAGTTACTGCTTTGTGACCTGGTGGTCACAAGTTCTACTGGCAGAAATAGCTTGTCCTTTCACCAAGGTAAGGCTGCATAATTCTCACGTCATCCACAGACCGTGCAATGTGGGAACACACTGTGCTTCCCTTTTAACAACAGTTGATTTTGTTTATCTGAAATAGACTTGGTGAAGCAATTACTCTTGATTGCCAAATTCTGTGTATTTTACGTGAAAGTTGGCCATGTGCTCAATGTCACTTTATGTGTGTGACTTCTTCTGTTTCTTGCTGTGCTTTTTGCAAAATTGTGCTTTCCATGCTATTGACTAACCTTTGTTTCTTTTTAGCTATGACAACACAGACATGGCTTTGCACTATGGTGTAATGTTGAGGGAGTGCATAAGACACCAGATTGTTGCAAAGTAAGGAAAAAGGAGCTGAGAGTTTCATTTTTGTGGGTTTTTTTTTTTTTAAACCTCGAAGTGATTAAAGATGACAAGTGGAAATACAATAATTTTTGTCAGGGTTGTAAGCTATTTACAGTAGTGTTATTTCTTCAATCACGTAGATGCTTTTGATTCCTGTACTTCCATATAATTTCATCTCTGAGACTTATGTTCATTCCCAAATAAGAAGGATATTGTGTTGGAAGCTCATAAAAAAACTGAACCATAGAAATAGAAAAATAAAAATGGTTTGGGTATGATATTTCTTTCTTGCATAACTCTTGTAATTTGTGGTGCTGTAATTCTTCTTGGTGTTATATCAGATATGTTCTGGACTCACCTCATATGAAGAAGTTTTTCGACTACATTCAACTTCCAAGTTTTGATGTAGCTGCAGATGCTGCAGCAACTTTTAAGGTAACTTTCAGTTTTTTATGCCATGCACTTTTTATGAAACAAATTTGAGTGTTATATCATGTCATTTTGTTGCAGGAACTCTTGACACGACATAAATCTACCGTAGCTGAATTCCTTTCAAAGAATTATGAATGGGTAGGTTCCCTACCCTTCTCAACCGAAGTAAAAGCTTTTATTGTTGATGTTAATTTTTGAGACTCTCTGTTGATTATGTTTCTCTATGTGGCTGTGACCTGTGGGTTTATCTTGATCTGCTTTATTTTGTTTGTCTTTATAACTATGTATTTTATGAACGATCACTCACTATCTTTGTTTTTGCTTCTCTCAGTTTTTTGCTGAATATAACTCTAAGCTGTTGGAATCTTCCAATTATATTACAAGGCGTCAAGCTGTGAAGGTATGATATAAAGTTCTTGCATTTATCTAAAATTGTAAGAATATTGAATGAAGCTAGAATGCAGTTGTCCAGGCTTCATAGATTCTCCCCTTGTCATTCACTTGGGGTTTTTGAAATCTTTGCTTGTTTGTCTATAGTAAGTTTATAGTTATTTTGACATGTATAATTGAAAATGGACAAGCCATCACAATCAGCCAGTGATTGCCTTGCTTTAACAATGATTGTCTTGTTTTTCGCCCTTGCAGAAGTTAGCATCACTATTCATTGCAGTCCTATGCTCTGTTAATCCATTCTTTACTATTGCTGTTTTTCTGTTTTATATTGTTTCTTGTTTGCAGTGATGCATATACAATTGTTTGATTTTTTTTTTTAACCACTTTTACAGTTGTTGGGAGATATGTTACTTGATCGGTCAAATTCTGTTGTAATGACACGATACGTCAGCTCAAGAGACAACCTGAGGATTTTAATGAACCTTCTAAGAGTATGGACCTATCTGTAAATCTTAATATATGCCCTGTGAACTGTTTTCCTCCTGCCTTGCTTGTGCCCTCCCCCACCCCCATCAAATACATCTCTTGTGTGGATGTTGGACTAAATTTGTGTTTACCACAGAAAGATGTATCGGTTCAGTTCTGTCAAAATATTTAGGCATTAACCCTGCTTTTAGTGTTCCAGCCTTGTCTCAGGATTGCTAGTCAATGTAACGTTCAATATTGAGTTTCTGATGACTATGCATTTTAATGTCGGCCAGAAAGCTCAGTTTAGATATGTGTTTATACTGGCATTTTAATGGGTCGTTGGTGATATCTTTTTGCAGGAGTCAAGCAAGAGCATACAGATAGAAGCATTTCATGTTTTCAAGGTACTATAATTATATAATAGCCCACATTTTGAAGTGGTTATTCTTAACCTATTCTTCCCAAGTTTTGCTTCTCTGTATTGATGTGTGCCTGTCATAACAGCTATTTGCTGCTAATCAAAAGAAACCAGCTGATATCATCAGCATACTTGTCACAAACAGAAGCAAGCTTCTAAGATTATTGGGTGACTTAAAACTCGATAAAGGTAAGGAAGTGATGCTATTTCTTAGGTGTTTGTACTTTGTTTTTATGGCATCATGTTCTGATGTGTTCCCATGATCACATTTGTTGGGATTGCGCAGATGATGACCAGTTTGAAGCTGACAAAGCTCAAGTTATGAAGGAAATTGGTGCTCTTGAGCCTAGGGACCATCCTTGAGCTGAAGATTGGGTCAAGTAGCTAGTTGCATTGCGGAGTTTTGCTTAGTGAATTGTCTCTTGCTATAGTTCTTTTAGTCTTCGTCAAAATGAGACTAGGATTTCACACAAATTTTTAACGTTTCCATTCTGTTATTTGATTTCCGTTCTGTAAATTAGCACACAAATGAATTGCAAAAATGGGCTGCATATAGTATATGGCATTCCTGGTGTTAGAAAGGTTTGCCCAGCAATCTTTCAGTTTATGAATTGTTGGAGGTCATGCAATATTCTGGCCGTCTACAATGTTTTGACTAATTTGTTGTTACTCCGTTATGCTGGCTTTCTGCAGCTTGTGCTACTTCTCAGTCTCCGCCAGCTGCTCAAGCCGGGTTTTTTGGGTCGAAGCTTGCTTATACCGTGAAACATCTACTTGCGGTGCAGCTGTTCCTTTTTCTTTCTTTCTTTTTCCCTTTTTTTTTGTGCGTCAGACGGTGCGGCTGATCCGTAGTAGGTGTCTAGGTAAATTAGATAGAAGCTGTGTTCCCAGTTCCCACGCGAACCTAAACTGAAATAATTAGTTTGGGCTTTCCCTTTCGAATTGGAAAGGGACCATGAAACAGTGGTGAGTGCCCACGCTATTCCGGTTGGGGTACATTCTAGGACCAAAGGTAAAAAGGATTGCGACAGGTTCTCGAATATTGTTTGCCAATTTTGTAAAGCCATGATAGAGGGTTGTTGCGAGAATTGCAACTTGCAAGGCATCGATCGAACAACAGATGAGTGGTGGAGTGTTTTGTTTTTTTTCGGGTTCAAGAGTGGTGTGGACTCTTTTTTTAAAAGGTTTGAGGATTATGAAGTTCTTTCCAAGGATTTGGTGGCGGAGTTCATGTACAACACGTAGCGAAGACCAGGAAAAAAAAAAGGAGGAATAATTTGGCTTGCTCCAAACAATGGGCTATCTCATTGAATTCCTATAACCCAATTAGTCAACTTCCCCGTGGCCACTATCCAATTCAAGAAATATACCCAAGCCTTCTTTCTTCGGCCAACTAAAAACACTCTTTTTATAAAAACACCAACAAAATAATAATAAATAGGGTATATCTAAACTAGTGCTCGCACGGTCAAGGTTTCTAATGAAAGTAAGTCTACAAACTAAATAGTAGATCCTACACCTTGAAAATTTAAAAAGTTACACATTCTCAATGAAAATTTATCATTTTAAAACCATAAAACCTAATAAATAATATGCCTCTATGTTACTTTGGCAAGAATAAATAAATAAAATAACAAAAATAGAGGAGGTCATTCTTTTTTATTTGTGTCTTACTGGAAGCTGCATTAAATAAATTATTTGAATCTCATATCACTTAGACACCCAACATACAAAAACACATGGGATCTATCACTTCATTTTTACCCCCTCCAACATCCTCCTTTTCTCTTTAGTGTGTTTAGGCGTCATCAATAAAATGAGGTTCAAATATCATACAAAGTCTAGAAAGGAAAAGAGAAGTCTATCAAACCAAAACACATGCCACAACAAAAAAAGACAGGGCTGCACAAAGTGGCCCAACTGGCACCTAACCGTCTTTCTTTTCACGGGGATATTTTGGTAACACTGATATTGGCACATCACATCATTTGTTGCGTACAAATTTGGCACCTGCTTGTGATGGCACATATATCAGTTAAAAAAATTACACGCTATTAATCGAAATAAAAATAAAGATGATATAAGACATGCGGTGTGCAAGAATCCAGTTTTACATTAGTAAATGTATATACTAGAGCTGGGCCTCTGGCCCCCCCTTGTACCAAAAAAAATAAAATGTATATACTAGAGCTAGAAGCATTATGCTATGGTGTGATAGAAGAATCAGGTTCTAAGTAAAAGGGCATGCATATAAAAAGCCTCGATTCGTGTCAGCACTGACCACTGACCATTGAACCCAAAAGTTTATGTTTATGATCACACAAGGCAGGGAGGCACAGTATCAAAGCAGCGCACCAGCATCTTGTGTGGGCATATTCCATTCCATTCCATACATATATGCTAGGCTTTCCTTGTTAAAGCCTCAAACAGCCATCCATAAGGGAAGGAGTGACCAACACACGTCAGGGTTAATGCAGAAAGTAAAGGACGACCAGTGTCTTTCATGTTGTGAATTGAGGGGCAATTATGGGTTTGTATAAAATAAAAACAAAATAAAATACCAATACAGATGAAGGAAATGCGGTGTTGTACACAACAGAATAAATAATACTAATTAGAATCAATAGATAGAAGATACCAGATGCTGTATGTTGGCTGTGTTTCAGATCGACAGTAACTTTACTTTGGTGAAAGCGCAGACTGTGGAGTTGTCTGTCTGTCACTGACTCACTCACTGTCACTGCCGACGAAGATGGGTGATAATGGTGCGTAGGAGTAGAGTAGCCGATTAAGAATAGGATCCAATTAATTAATAATTAATGTGTGATATGTTGGAATGGAAGTGGGCGTTTGTGATGTGATAACAAACAATGGGGCTGTTAATACATATCAAACCCCCCCCCCCCCCTTTTTCCTTTTTTTTTTTTAATTGATTGGAATTTGGAAATATGTAGATTCGCTCTCCCAGTTCCAGGCATCGGCAGTCGACGCTGCTCGGAAAGCTGGCGAGGTCAGTTCAGCACTTCCTCCTTGCCTTCTCTCGACCGAAAATGATTCTCTCTCTCTCTCTCTCTCTCTCTCTCTCTCTCTCCAGATCATTCGAAAAGGCTTCTACGAGACTAAGCATGTCCAGTACAAAGGCCAGGTTTCCATTCCATTCACTCCTTTCTCGCTTCATTTCTTTCTTTCTATTGCTTCTTCATAATACTATTATTACCGTTACGCCCATTCATTTCATGTAACCTTCTGTTTGCGTTGTGAACTTGTGGTGCACAGGTTGATTTGGTCACGGAAACTGATAAAGCATGTGAAGAACTCATATTTAACCATCTCAAGCACCTTTACCCCACTCATAAGGTTGCTTCACTTTCCCCTCTAACTAATCAGCTTTACAAGTAATAATAATAATAATCAAATTTAACTGTTTAACTGAGCTCGCTTTTTTCTCTCTCCTTTACCACTTTACATATCCATAAAAGTTCATTTTACTTTGGTTTTCTTATTAGTTCATTGGCGAAGAAACCACCGCAGCTTTTGGCACTACAGAACTTACAGATGAACCCACATGGATGGTTGATCCCGTCGATGGAACTACTAATTTCGTGCATGGGTAGATATCGACCTGATGATTTCATTGATACACTCATACTCCCACATTCGTTGACTGTACTTCTACTTTTTGGTAAATTTGTAGGTACCCGTTTGTTTGTGTCTCCATTGGTCTTACAATTGGAAAAATTCCTACAATTGGTGTTGTTTACAATCCAATAATTGATGAGGTGAGAATCTTCCTCTTCCACACGCTTCATTACTAGTGATCACAAATCCATTTAAATTTTCCTAAAGTCTAACACATACTTATTTCTGGACTACTGTGCGCATGTAGAATAGAATTAGGGAAAGGGTGAAATGTTTTAGGCAAAAAGGTAATGAACTGACCTACTCTCTTCACCTATCATCTCTATTTTTAGTGACCTTGATGTTACCTCTTGAACGCCTAGAGACTTGGAAATAATTAGTTTATGGTTATGACCGTCTAATATGTATATTCCTTTTATTATTATTAGTGGTATGGAAATGTGTATTGTTTGTACTTTTTTTTTTTCCCTTGCCTAGCATGCAAACTGAGTTTTGACATTGCCATGTGTAGCTTTTCACTGGAGTTCGTGGAAAAGGTGCTTTTTTGA
Source organism: Dalbergia cultrata (assembly GCA_031216105.1). Lineage (NCBI taxonomy): Eukaryota > Viridiplantae > Streptophyta > Magnoliopsida > Fabales > Fabaceae > Dalbergia > Dalbergia cultrata. The sequence continues at coordinate 60,073,970 of CM062347.1, forward strand.
ATGGAAAGCCGATAAATGGTATGTCTTCTGTTTTATCTTATGATTCTTATTGTTAATTGAGTACGGTGATATCATGGAATTGGCTTGAAATTTTGCAGTGTCATCACAAACCGAACTAATGAGCTCTCTCCTTGCAACTGAGGTATGTTGTCAAGTCTGTTAGGGTTGATTATTGGAAAGCTAATCATTTGTCATTTTGTTTGCACCAATGGAGGGGTGTTCTCTCCCTTCCCTCATTGTGCCTTGTGGAATTGTTGTGTTGATCACAAACTTTAATTGGGACAAAATTTTCTGCCAAATATGAGTGGTGCACAGCAACATCTGTGAGTGTGAGACATAGTTCTTTCGGTTACTCAAAATTCAAAACAGCTACATGGACAGTAAGCCACCTACTTCTGTCCTGCATTTGGTCTAAGCACCCAACTCACATTATATATGCATGACTTTCTTTTTATATTGAGCAGGTGATTCTAATCATAATTTAACAGTCTTGTTCAAGTGTTCAATACATTTATATCAGGCTAACTGTCTCCATCTATAGTGCCATAACAGTTTTAACTCCCAGCAGCTAGCATCTTCAGTCATGACCTGTACTGCTGAGCCCTTATAAATCACGATATCCATTCTCTTCTTTTTTACTTTTAAAATTCTGGCAAATATGTGTTCCTCGGCATACTTCAACTGTTTGGTTGGTTCTTTTATTTCTAATACAGTGAAGTAGCAACCCTCTATAAAAAGCCTCTGTTTCCACAAAATTTATGTGGCAAAGATACTTTGACTCTGGTATATTTATAATTTGCACATATTTAGATTTATAAAATTTAAAATGATGCTTAGACTTGGTATAATCTTCAGCATTATATGCTTTCTAAATGATTTGAAAGCATGCCAGGGTAGGTAAATTTTAGCCTTATGTTTTCGCTGCTATTTTCCACTCAATTTTCATGTTCCAAGCTCATGCCTAGGATGTATGCATTTCATAACGTTTGAGACAGGAGCTTGTGCAAACTTAAAAGCTACAAAATCTATATATTTCATTTTATTTAGGTATAACTGTGACTTGTTGAAAAAATTAAAGGTAATATTGGAATTGAAGTTTACATATTCTAGGAGATACATTGTGAAGTTACAAATTATTAACATAACTGAATTACAATATGATCATTTCACAGCAGATTGTGACTTGTCATTAATAGGTCTGCTTTACGTTGTATTCTTTCTTACTGAGTTCGTGTACCTTCTATCCGAGTACTACACTGTGTTTAGTTGCATACAAATCTGGCCTTAGAGTTTGTAACATTATCATATTTTTGGAATAATTTCATATGGGGTGACCCGTAGATATGGATTCACATATGTAGTGCATGGGTCAGGTTCACTTGTGAATATGTTGCCTTTTGAATCAAGATTGATTTGATATTCATCAAGTGTTTTAACTTCTGAAAGAGCAGGCTGTAACAAATCGTGACAAGTTAAGCGTAGATGCCTGTACAAAAAGGATTAATAGCTTGCTTTTCAAGGTAAATACTTTCCATGCAATCTGTCAGACTGAAGTTATATGTCTGTGTCATAACCATGCCTTTAATATGATCAGGTGAGATCCCTTCGAATGAGTGGTTCCTGTGCGATGAACCTTTGTGGAATTGCTTGTGGAAGGCTGGACTTATGCTATGAACTTGGCTTTGGCGGTCCTTGGTACGAGTTCCACCTCCTGCACAGATGTTGGGCATTTAGATAATGAGATATGTGATTGACGGGGTATCTTCCTTTTTACCAGGGATGTAGCAGCTGGAGCTGTCATTGTTAGAGAAGCTGGAGGTGTTATATTTGATCCGTAAGCAACTTACATTAGGTGTCCTTATTCTTGACAAGAGAATATGTTTTGCTGTTCTAGAGTGTTTGCATCTTTAGGTACATTCTGTTTGACTACTTGCATGGATCTTCATTTTGTGGACTGTTATGTAGACGGTTGTTGGTTGGATATGCAACGCTGCAAATTTTATGCACTATTGGCAAGCCTTGCTATTCATATTTCATGTAGGAGTATAAAACACAATTTTTTTTTCATACTATTGTCAAAATCTGATGGTTCACTTTCTTCAGGTCGGGTGCAGATTTTGACATCACATCTCAGCGAGTAGCAGCTTCCAACCCCTTTTTGAAGGATGCACTTGTTGAGGCTCTGCGCCAAGCCGAGTGAGAAACTCGCTCTTAATCAAAGTTGGGAAGAATTTGCCTTGTTGAGCGAGTCAGTCTATGTTAAATCTGTGTCCCTTTTGCCATGATGTGGGATGGATGACTTAATTATTTTTCTATTTCACTACTGGCCCTATGCGTCACCGAAATATTAGTTTACTCCATTTCTTACTAAGAACCTCACGTCTCATTTTGCAGCTCGCTTCGGACTAATTCCATTCATATGGCTTGTAAGAGGGTTCCGAGAAACCTTAATCTTTGATTATGCTGTGTTTTTTGGCATCTTTTTCTTGAGATCAACACTTTAATTTCTGTTTTTAATTATAATTTGGTCAAGTCTTACGGTAGTTGGTTTTTTTTTTTTTGGTAGAGTTTTGGTAGTTGACTTGGTACCATCGTAAAAAATTAAAAGAAAAAAATAATAATTGGAGGGTACATGAGTTGGCGTCCGCGCCTGCTTCAAGGATATGGTAAACACGGGTGATTAAATATAGAATAAAATGACTTGGCTGCAACAGGAAACAAGCCAAGTATGAAGAAGGCAACTGTGCCAAGTGTAGAACAGAGACTTGTACCGCCGATACGTTTATTCAGTGATAGAAAGAATGGTTGGTAAGAAAAAATACATATATCTATTCTAATGGTTGGTATGTTTGTGGATGAAGAAAGGGAGCTTAGAAGAAAATTTCTTCTAATTGAGACTGGGTCACCATTTACTTAAACGTACCATATTCATGGAATCTGAGCTGTACACTCGCGTTCAAACTCATGTACAGCAAGTGGACTCTTATTCAATCTAAGATTCCGGAAATAAATTAAGTTCTTAGGATATTAATTAGTTCTTTATGGATTAACGTTAATAGAATTTTCGTAGTAGTTGCCACGAGCAAAAGAAAGAAAAAGAAAAGAGTAATGTAAATGTACAATTAAATTGTACAATAAATATACATCACACAGCTTATTACTATTAGATTTGATGAATGAATGGAGATCATACTTCATATCCAACAGTGATAAAATGTGTGATGTGTATTTGTTGTGCAATTTAGTTGTATAATAAACATTATTCAAAAGAAAAAAGAAATGGCTTTTCTTGCTTGGAGAGAACCTGATAACGATATTTGAAACGCGAGGCATGTAGAAAGACATACAAGTGAATGAGAAAAATACATGTATAAACAGAAGAACCCGATACAATATATACCGCTGTTAGAGCATGGAGAAAACCACACCCCATAAAGTCATGCCATCAAAGAATTAACTCAAAACTGAGACTCTAAGCAGCTAGGGTACCCTAATTACCCTTATGAAATGTAGGAGAATAATACACAAACGGTCCAACAACAAAATCCAAATGGATAAGTAAGAAGCACAAAATAATAAAAAAAACAAATATCTATCTGGCTAGTACACATCCTACACCGGCTGAGGCCTAGAACCGTAACCATTGACCCCATTTGCTCCGTTAATCCCATTGCCATAGCCATTGACCCCGGTTGGTCCGTTAGTGCCGTTGACAGAAGGCATCTTGCTCTCTGAACGCCTCCTCTTAAAGACTATGATCCATGTGATAACTTCCAAAAATACGGCAATGCCGCCCAATGCTATAATAATGCCAGTGTACGCATGCTTCCAGTTCTTGTAATCTCCGTAGTTTTCTAAGGCACTGAACCCTTTAAAAATGTTGACAATGCTGATTGTTATGGTGGCATATCCCACCACGTGGTGGTACATATTCCAGTAGAACCTGTATTTATGGTCTGGGTTGGGCCTCAAGAAAAGAGCAAACACCTGAACCCAATTTCATAGCTTTCTATTAGGACCATAATTACAATTACAATATAGAAGCATGATAACATCCATTAAGAATCAGGATCAATAGGCACATGTATAAGCATGTCTAATTGTCTATGGTTTCATAAGCAATTAAATCATGAGGATATATATGTATGTGGTAAGTACCTGAAGGGTTCCAAGGGCGACAAGGGTAATGCCTAGTGCTTTGTGAGTGTCAATATCAGAAACCCCCGAGTCATTGTCGAATTTGAGACCAGTTCCCAACCCAGCAACTCCAACTATGTAAGCAGAGGCTTGGCATGTCACATGAAGGTAAAACCAAGCAGCTCCTGTAGATTTGAACACCTTCAAGTACCTTGCTATCAAGGCACCCGTTGGCATCAACACTCCCCAGCTCACTGCATTCAGCACTCCGTGGATCTGTAATCATGCATCAACCTTTAATCAATCTCTTGAATTCAAATTCAAAGATGAAGGAAGCAAATTAAACACGAGAGCTCATAACTAGAGAGCGATATTATTTAAACATTACAATTGAACACCAAATACCACAATCCACTCACATAAACATCTCAGAAATTCGTAAAGGCTCCCACACCAAAGATAATAGCAACTATCAATATAATTCTTTATATAATGGGTTAAAAACGCATTTCACATAACTGGATTGGGTGAATGTATAGTATATATACAGAATAGGGAATACGATCACATATTCACATAGTTAATTTTGACGTTGAAGGAATCATACGGAAATTAAGATCTCATGAAACGAAATTCATCAGCTACTTACATTTCTCTTTCTTATACTTGAACCCACGCCTTGTGCTTCCTGGGTCTCACCAGAAATAAGATGCAAGGTTTCCTTGGAGCTTTGGTGGCCAGAGTCATGGCTATGCTCCTGAGGTGTAGAACCAGAGAGGGGGCCATCTTGCCACACGTGGACCACCGAGGTTGTCCCGTTCGGAAGGGTCAGAGAAGCAAAAATGGTGACCTCGTTATTCTGAAAGGTGGCACTCAACCCGGACACAGGATAACTAATAGATGACTCTTGCAACTGGGTGCCGGTGTTGGCGATCGATGTCGTATGTACTTTTGGGCTTCCATTGGACTGTGGAATAGCCACAAGAGCCTGTGCTCCGATCATAGCAGGCTCAAGGACGTTTTTGGGGTTGATACCCCAAGCCACCCACCTATTTGTTGACGTGATTCCGCCATGTATGAACGCTATGTCAAGCTTGTTAGTGGTCTGGTTATATGTCCAGTGGAGATACGAGGTCAACTGAGGAAGATCACGACAATTGCTGAACACCTTGTTGTTGGAGAAGGTTTGGCTTTTGCATGTTTGAGCAGAGGACGCCAGAAGCAGAGAACTCAAAACAGACAAGGCCAACACAAGCCTCAACATCATCATGGTTGCTGAGTCCATTAAGAGACACTAATGACAAAACACAACACAGGGGGCTTGGCAAGCTGAGAATCTGTGCTGTTGAGTTGCTAACGTCAAAGAAGCAATTATGTGAGAATGAGATGTTACCTAATCGGTGTTCGAGAACTCAATGATTTTAGTAGTTGCTTCTTGTGACAATATTTGACAAAACGCCTCTCTCTCACAGATGAATAAGATGGAGTAGGTGGGGGGAGGCATGGAAGAGAGCAATAAGGAGGGTTAATTATTTATAGGAGTTGTTGGCTTTAGGTATGGATGGGTTGTTGAGGTACGTAGATGATGGTGGCCCGAAGGAAGAAAAAATCACACAATTTTTTAATCATCAACTAATAAAGCCTTAATAAAAAAGTTGATATGAAATATTCCACTGATCGATCATGATGATGGCCATCGCCCACTGTTCGGAAGCTTCCGTTCGCTTTGATTTATTCCGCAAAGCATTCTCCTGTTCAGCCTCAAGTGTTGTATTTTGTAATTTTACTCTTTGTGAAAGACTAGGTATTGTGCAGTAAAACATGAGATGGTATTTTGTAATCTGCTTCCTAATCAGCCAAATCAACCAAGATTCTTTAGCCCAACCATGCTGATTTGACAAAGCAAATGTGGATTCAACTTATCCACCAGCATTAACTCGAGTAGTGTCTGAAGTTGCATACTTGATTTTGATGGGAGACTCATCATGAGTAGAAGAGAGGATCAGAACTTCACTGGCCGCTTCCAGCAATCTACTCTTGGTGCAAGGGGCAGCTAAATAATATTAAAAGTTTAAACTTAAATGCAGAATATAAATTTTAAAAAAAATTAATAAAAGCTTACTAACACTTTATTCTTATTTTTCAAGATCCAAATATTTTAATTTGAATTTTGTAATCAAGAGTCAACATAAGTAAGGACAGAACAACATAAGTTGCACTATATTGGAAAACAAATGTTTTCATATATAGGAAAAGTATAGCTTAACCTAACTAGTGCCTAAATATCAGAAAACACATACTAACCTTAGTTGATTTAATTGGACTTGGAATAAATGGTGATTGTGAGAAACGAGAAGCGGGAGAAAACAGGGATTATTAGACACTTAATTAGGAAAGTGGAAAAATATTATTCTATCAATTATCTTGACTTTAAAATATTTTTTATGTGAAATGTGACATGAGAAAATTATTAAAAAAAATTTTCATTTTTTATTTGCTTGAGTATTATTGAAAGGGCTATAATTTTATTCTTTAATAATAGTTTCACTATTTGTTTTTTCTTTTTATTGCTTAGAATTTTGTCGGTTTTTCTTAATCTTTTATGGGTGTTTTCATTCTATCTTTTTTTGTGTTTTTTTCTTCTTTATAACTGTTTTGAATTTCTTATCTATGATAAAAAGGAGGCACAATATATTCTTTAAATTGCAGCACCTTTTATATTGGTTTCCAATATGAAAAATGTTTAGATGTTGATAACCTTTTGATGAGGATCAAAGCCACACATTATTGATTACTTTCTCCATTCTCTAGTAAGTGTCAATCTAGAAAATTTATTTTTCTATAGTTATTTATCCTTTTAGAAATTATAGACAATATTAATTATTTTTTCTCATAATACACTTATGAGAGAGATAGTTAGTTGATAAATTAAATATGAGAGAAGCATTGGAGTAGGTAATGGTAAGGGTATTGTTATAAAATATGCTTAAATTTATCTAACTTCAAATTCATTCAATCATTTTCTTGATATATATATATATATATATATATATATATATATATATATATATATAAAAGTGAAGATAAACATTTATTAGAGGATGAAGGTTGTAATTTAGAGTGTGAAATATATTTGTGTCTTATTCAAATTATATGTAATTATCCTTCTCAATTTATAAGTATCGTTAAATTTCTGCATAAATAATTATTTCAACATATATTATACAAATAAGTGAAATACTTTGTCCGTCCACTTTTAACTATCTTTTAAGAAATTAGTAAAAGTTTGGTATATTAGAAACTCAATTTGTCTGAACATAATTTGTATCTAGATACATTGAGAATTGTGTTCAAATACATTGAATTTCTAATACATCAAATTTTTATTTATTTCCTAGAAGCCAATTAAAAATGGATGAAGGTAGTAATATCTAAATATTTTATAATTTTTATGTAACTACTGTTTATTCTATCATTAAATGATATGACATGAGACGTTTGAAAAGTTGAGGCCTAATGGATTTGGTTTGATGGGTTTCGGCTTGGCAACATATTTCTAGGTTTTGCTTTTGGCTTTTTCGGTTGTAATTACAATGCCTTTTCCCCCGTATGCTGCAATGTCACGCTTGAGTTCAAACCATCCATATTTTCATTTTATGTATGAAAAGTTTATTTATTTTTTAATCTTACAATGCATACACAATTTTAAAATTCAAGTGTAGCACATGTAATAAAAGTGAAATTGTTTCTCGAGAAAATAAATAGTAGTAACTCTTTCTTCTGGGTTAAAATAGCTACTATATAAATTTTAAATTTTAAGCCTTGGAAGGACTTCCCCCGACAATGAGCTCATCAGAAGACTGTATATTGGGGTGCGGAAATCATTAACTAGAAATAAATTTTACACTGCTGATTGAGTAACTTGCACAATTTGCACCTTAAGACCCTACAAAAAGTGCGTTGCTAAACATGTTTAGATCCTCATTTTTCCATTTTTCTTATAAATCACATATATACCTTACATTAGCAGTGGGGAAACCTTTTTCTTTTTATTGACGGGTACTATATGAAACTTTAGGTCCGAGTCAAATGTGAGATAAGTATGAGAAGCAACATTAGCTAACCAATTCTTAATTTAAAAAAACCAACTAATCAATTCTTAGCCCGCCTAAAAATCAACCAAGGTGTGCAATAAAATTGCATAATAAATACATATCATAAATCTTATTATTATTAAATATGATGTGTAATTTTTATTTATTTATTATATTTAATAATAATATAATATATATTTATTGTTTAATTTTATTATTGAGTATCCCTATTTTGGTTGTTGGTGACTCGGACGAAAGTGGAACAGAAGAAGTCAAGAAACTACTGCCCATGCCCTTGAACGAAAAATTTTTAAATAAAAAAGGAACGAAAATTAATGCATTGGCGTTAGAACTACCAAAGAGGCCCATGGCCCTGGGGTTGGCCCCTAGCCCCCATGATTCAGCCCCATGTAAAAGTGGCCCACAGTATGAGTGGGCTGTATTGGCCCTAACCCACAAAGGCCCCCTAAATGTGTGGGCTGGAGCTGGGTTAACCCATGGGCCAACTCCCATCTAAGTTCTTTTGTAGTTTATATTTTTTTAACTTTTTTTTTTTTAACTTCCAAAGACAAAACCGTGAAACTAAACACATCTCATTTCGGAATTTAGATTGATACACATCTTAGATGAACTATTCAAAACAGTAGAAAAATCATTGCAAAGGAAAAAAATAGAAAACTGAGAAATTGAAGAACCCTAAATCCTAATTTTTCAAATTGAAGAAATTGAGTCAGCCAAAGTTGCAACTCTCAAGAGCTACAAACAAATCACACTCTCCATTTCTGAACAATGAGACCTTCGAGAGGCAGTGGCTGCGATTTCAGGGGAGGCCATGGCGGGGAGTTTCGTGACAGAGGTAGCGGTTGCTTAGGCGGCGATAGCCATGAAGGCGATGGCAGTGAGTTTCATGATGAAGGACCTCTTTCTGAAGTTGTCGGTTTGTTGCCTCTTCCATTTTGGAGACTTTACGATTTGTTTAATTTTTTTTTTCATGTTTTATACAATCTCTGTTGTGTTGTTAACAAATGGAGTTTTTTTTTTTTTTGGTCAGAAACAAATGGAGTTTAAAGATCGAAACATTTTCATGTAATGTTCTGGAAACCTTTTTTTTAAGGATTTTTTTAGAGCGTTTAGGGTGCTTTTCTGATTTTTTTTTTAGCATAAAATTTATTTCTTCAACCAAGGAATCACTTTTAGAAGTTATGCTTGCTTAAAATAATGTTTTTAGAACGTTTTAAAAATAATATGGTATATATTTTATTTATTTACTTTTTAGAACCTTCAAGCTTTTTTTTTACTTGATCTAGCCTGTTTTACATTTTTAAGAAGCCCATGGGCTGGCCCTGGCCCATGTGGGTTTTTCATCTTGTAGGTTTTTTGTAGTTGTGGACTTTTTAGTCACGCTTTTTGCAAATTGAGGCCAAATATAAATATAAATAGGCTGACCCATTTGACACCTCTAATTGGCGTGTGGGTGGCATGTGGCTACCACCACGAGAAATTCTAAACTACTGCCACCATAGATAAAGAAAAATGTCGAAAAATGGATTGGCGTGTGGACGTCGCGTGGTTGGCATGTGGCGGTGGACCACACTGAATCAAACCGGTTGGTTGATCTTTTCCTTATGGGACCCGCACCGCACGAGATGCCCCCCACCTCGCCACTTGTTCACGCTGCCCTTTACGCTGTCGTTTCTGGATTTTCTACACCAAAAATAGACGGAGGAAAGGAAAAAATGAAAAAAAAAAAGAGAGTAATACGTAGTCCTCACTCATTTCACTCATTTATTAAATATAATAATATAGGATGTATAATATGTATTTATTGTATGATTTAATTATACATCAAACATTAATAAAAAAAACACGTGAACTTGAACTATGAAGAAGCCGTGGACAGTACGTTACAGCAGATACATTTAAATTAGTACCAGCTTTACGCAACAAATCATATTAAAATTCAATTAATTTCAGGTTAATTTAAACTTGACATGATGAATTAATTGATACATCAATATAAAATTGATGAATAAACCAAGAGTTTAATTTTAATGCACATATAGTAAAAAGAATTTTACATAGCTATCAAATTAAAGATCTCCATATAGTGAAGTGAAAGTTAGTCATATTTATTTATGTGACATTATATAACTAAATGACTATGTATCATTTTTTTACTTTATCAATTTATTAAATCATAAATAGAATAAATGACAACTAATTTCAAACAAAGCCTGAAAAATATTTATTTGTCGGTATATCATGTACTTAAAATAAGACTACTCAAAAAAAGTTATAGTATAGTTTTTCATATGATTATTTTAAGGATTATTTTGAACAAGTTTTGGTGAAAAAAAGAATCCTTAACACTTAGTTGGGCAAATTGTGTTTAAATGGATAACTTTACAATTCCATATAATACAAGAATTTTTTTTTTTCCGGGTACAATACAAGAATTTGAATCTCGCTGGAGACTTGGTAATCACAGGCTAATATTTTAACTTGACAAGGCATTAAGTTCTAGGTGGCTGTTAAATTTGTCCAACATGTGTTTCGATCCGCATGGTGTAGGGCATTTTAGCAAAAACAAAAATTATTGTTAATTTATAATATCAATTCCTTTTTCTTCAAATCTAGTCTTTTTTTTCCCCTTTTCACTGCATTCCTTCTCCCTTTCCCCATCGCCCTTTATCCACCTCCCTGGATGTTCAACAATTTTTTTGTGGTCGTCCTGGATGTTCAACATTACAATGTTGAAGAACCCAGAAAACTCCTCTTTGGCGGTTAGATCTAACCTAAAATAACATGGAAAAAAAAAAAAGGCCTTTTTAGCCCTTTATACAGATTCCAAAACTTCAATTTATTCGACCCAACATTACTCCCAATTTTCAATGCTATTAACAAAATTATATAGCCTCCTACCAATTACAACGAAAATAATGACTTATTCTTTTTTGAAGACAAGTCAGCCAAAAGGAGTGCAAAATTATTTCCACGCATGGCCAGAATGGGGGAGGGGGACAGCGGTTCTCTCTCGAAATCTTCTTGTTTTAACAAGGTATTTATAATATTTTAATGAAATGAAATGAAATTAAATTCTTTTTTCAAGAATTGAATTCATAATGGAACTGAATTTAAATTATTATGTTTGGAATAAGCTAATAAATTAAATAATTGAATTCAATTTCTTGATTTAAAACGTGTCTAAAAACAAATTGATTTTATTATTTTTTACTATTTTATCCTCCATTAATAGGTTAGGAATAAAATATTATATTAAATTAAATTTATTTTATTATTTTTATTTATTGGAATTTAATTCTCACACTAAATCAAACCCATTTAGATGTGATTTAATTTTAGGGTTTTGATAGAATTGAACTCGAATTCTTGAGCGAGTTCAATTTCAAATGTTTTCAAACACCTTGTAAGGTTTCTAATGATCACTTTGTCATCCTTCATTTCAATTCAAGGGTTCCACCACTTCAGCCATCCAAGAACTTTCACATCCACTCATGCCACTGCACTTCAGCACACACGACACAACATCAACCATGCGAAGCAGCAAAATTCTTCTTGAAAACACAAAATCGACCATTAATCAACTAGCAGATTTAAAATCATGTAAACCACATTCAAAAGTAACTGACTAACCGTGTTTGGCGGACACGTCTTGACTACAGCTGCGACAACTGCCATCTCGTGCTGGAAGAGCCGGGTTTAGAGGTAGGTGAAGAAAGTTGTTGCTACTCTTTAAATTAGAATTAAATAGGTCAAGTACCAAATGAATCCATCAAAATCGTAGTTAGAATGTAACTTGGGTCATCTATCAAGGAGGCTATATTATTTAATTGGAAACTAAGGGTTTTGAAAGTTGAATTGAGATAATTAAAATTAATTGAGAAATATTTAGAATTAAAGGCACTAGTGTAAGGCATTTGAGGATTAGAACTAATTATTATAAATCAAATATTAAACATATTAGTAGCTATTAGTAACCACATACTGACAATTTTACTAATGATCAATCAACCTCTAGAATTTGACCAATATAAATAACTAGTAAATGATATCCCAATTTATTAGAAATTATATTAATTTATTGTCCCAATTGTTATAGCCTAACCGTCAACTAAAAAGTTAATTATAATGTTCTCCCTCAAACATAAACTAATTAATCAATCAATTTATGCCCAAAAAGTTTTCCTAAATGACTATTGCCAATTTAGTTTTCCTAAATGACTATCGTCAATAAAAATTATAACAATCTCAACAATAATATAAAAACAGAAACTCCAGAACATTGAGAAACATAATGCATTTAATAGAAAAATGATCTCAAATTTCATCCCAATCCATATGAAAACTTTTACACCACTAAGGAAAACTACTCTTCTATCTTTGGACAATTACACTAATGAAAATAAAAGAGTACCTAAAGATAATAACAATGATCTCTATCACAATCTCCAAAAACAAAACAATAATTTTACTAATGGAATCCCAAGATAGAGAAAAGATAGAGAAGAGTAAAAGGTTGAGAGATTGAGAAAGAGAGAACTCTACTTGCCAAAACTCTAAATTAAAGATTAGGATGAAAGTCTATACGATTCTCTTAAATACTAAGAGAGCCATAGTAGGGCCTAAAATAGAGTTAATTATCTACAATTTCTGTCAGTCACATGAGCACTGCAACGCTAAATGAGCACTGCAACACTCACCAAAAAGCCTAGCTCAAGCAATTCTATTGATGGCTTTGCCGAGCACTACAATGCACATTTTTGCTTTGTTTATGCAGCCCCTTAGTCCAAGTTCCCTTTGACGAGCTCCTAGCCTGGTTCTTGACATTTTACACTCAATCCAAAACTCCGGTATATAAAACTATACTCAATGAGACATGTTAAATACAACAAGGCTCTAATTCATTAATCATTTTAAAATTAGTGCAATGGTCAATAATTCTATAAAAAATGGACACTAAGGATGTAGTGAAAATCCTAATTATTCACATGAATAAAGCAAATCAAATTTATACAACAAAAAAAAAAAAGTTTAGCAATAAGATAACTGGCATTAATGGCCCATATCAATGGACCAAACCCTTGAAATCCGTCGAGGAGGACACAACTCAAGCTCCGACGAAAAATGCATCAGGATTCATTAGCAAAATTAAAAACTTCTGTTGCTTTTTCTTAATTCCTAAAATAAAAAAAATCGGCAGATTTTCAACCTTTGGATTTTAATGAAAGTTAATCTAGTGGTCAAAATAAGTGGACCATCACATTATCCTAAACATTGGGGGACAACTTATACTTGTTCTAAGTTCCAAATACATTATTTTTTAATACCTCCACATATCATAACTACGGTGTTGAGGCAATTAACGCAAGTGTGATGTAAATAAAGAAAACTACAATTTTTCTTCTTCTTCTTCAAACTACATTTACCTTTATGAAAAGCCCTTTCAATTAGCTCATTAGCAGTATGGTTGTAATTTTATACGTATATATTCGAGCATAAACCTCTGTTATATATATATATATATATATAGTGTAATATGGACAAGGAATAAATACGTATAAGGATGGTCTTTCACACCTATTTTTTTATACATATTCATTTGAATATTTCTTGCTTTCTATCTGGGTATCCACTTTCATACGTCTCTACTACTTGTGTGATTGTAACAGGTGAAGTCATCAGATAAGAAGCCATTTAACCAGCTGCAATTTGATGAACAAAAAAATTGGCTTGCTACTTTTCAGTTTTCAGTTACATCATAATCGATATTTTAATAAACCCAGGTGTTCGTGAGTCTTTTTACGGTTAATATTTGTTTAGAATCGATTTGGATGAGTTTTCAGAATTTACTTAAATGATTTTTTAAAAATAAAAATTATTTACATATAAAATAAGTTTTTATTTAAATATTATTGATTTTTTAAAAGGCATGCTTGGTTGGAGAAAAAATTGAGCATAAAAATTATATGGTTGAATTTCATAAGCAATTTTACATATTAAGCTCAATTATATAAATTTTACACCCATATTTATATTTCAACCAAACATACCTTAGAAGATAAAATTATAGTCTTGTCTGTGTGTTATTAATTTTGATAAAAGAAACTTTCTATTAAAAATATTTATTTTCATATTTATTTTATATGTTTGTGAAAAAAATTAATGAAAGCGAAATTATCAAAAAAACTTATTTTTTTAATCCAAAAGTTATAATTTTTATCTTTTGAAAAAAATGTGCTTTTACAATATAAAAAATGTATAAAAATATTGTGTAGGGATGACAATGTTCATACCTAAGAGTGAGAATATGTCCCATTTCCCTTCTCTATTTAGAATTTTTATTGTCTTGCATTCACATACTCATACCTAGGCATGGGTTCTTATTTTCCTGTGGGAATTTGATTATGTGATGGGGATTCACGGATTTATTAAAAAGATTGAAAAAATCCAAAAAAGAGAAATAAGTAAAAGTTATTTTGAAATTTAAAATATAAATATCTACAATAATAATTACTACTAATGTAACATAATTTAAATTAAAGATGAAAATATATATATAATATAAATCTAATAAAAATAATTTAAAAATTAATGTGCGCTAAAATTTTCTTTGTATATACCTATATACACAAATAAATATTTGAATGATTCATATAAATAAGAAATAGGTTAAGGATGAAGACCTTATTTTTCATTCCCGCCCTTTTTAATAAAGGGGGACCGTGGGCTGTTGCCGTCGGGCTAAGCTTGTTTCCGTTCTTGTTATCATTGCGGGTATGTACCTGCTCGAACAGAGTTTTTTTGTTAAACTTTTTTTGGGCAAACCTGATACCGTGTGACATGATGAAGCCAAAAAATGGGATACGCGAGCTGGTATAACGTAGGGCACCAAATTCCAAAACAATTAAGTGTTTTCAGTATTCCAACATGCATTAGTTATACTATCCCTAGCTCCAAAAACAGAAGAGCTTGAATTAATTGGAGCGGAACGGAGCAAAGTTCTGAACAAGTTGTGTTAAAAAGTTAGTCTTAGAAGTTAGAATAGCAAAGCCATGAAGTTTGAAGTCTTTCATTATACATTACGACAATCAGGATTTCTACTTTGAGGAATCTTAACGTGCCGGTAACAATTGTTAAATCTTTCTTTTGTTAAAGATATGGGGTGATTAAAATTTTAGTGGGTTGATGAACGTCAGAATTTTTGAAATCTTACATTCGAGATTTTGTAGTTGCCTGAAGTGGAAAGTTTACATGAGTCAGCGCCCGTTGATTTCTCAATCTAGGGGCGGAAGGCAGTACAGGTTTCGAGCGTAGTACAGGTTTAGAAAGAAATTTTTTCTAGCTGCTGGACAGTACTGTGAAGCAGAGAATTTGGCTAAGCAACGACCATCTGGGGGAACGTGGACCGGCTAAGGGTTCACCCATTTGATAGACGTGTCCAATTTCAAACTAGGTGGAAATTAGCTACGTCTTAGTTACTTCAAGCAAGTTAATTAGATAAGTGGTGGATATATAAAAATAGAATAATGTTGAAATAATACCTCTTTTGGTCTACAATATAGATCATTTTTTTTTATCTTTTATCTGATACAAAATATAAGTCTTTTTCATATTTTAAGAAATTATTAATTATTTTTTGTCCATTTTATTCCTATATTTATAATAAGTGAAAATGAATATATGTGAGTATAATTATTGAATGAGGAGATAATTTAAGATAAGTAATTTATCTTTTGCTTTTATTTTTTAAAAAAATTAATAAAATCTAATCATCACATTAATTTTTGAACATAGACCCCATTTGGATAAATAACTTATTTAAGCACTTATAGAAAAATAACTTTTAACAAGTAACTTGTAAATAAATTATTTTATATTCAAATACATAATAATAAAACTATTTATTTTTAGTATTTTAAAAAATATTTCTTAAGAAACTAGATATTTTAACTTGTTAAAAAACACTAAAGGTGAGTTTGGTTAGGGAGTAAAAATGAGAGTAAAAGTTACCTTGATGAGTTTCATGTGTAAAATAACACATAGAGATCATCGAAGTAATTTTTATCCCTATTTTCACTCCTTAACCAAACACATCCTAAGAATAACTTTTAGAAAAGTGATAAGTTATTCAGTTAAATAAGATAAAAAATAAAAATATAATTTTAGACTTTCAGAAAATTAAAAAAAGTTATAAGTTGTGCTATGGAGACTCATGATCTTAGAAGACTTAGATTATAGTGAGGGTGTATTAGTTAACCCAAACACAATGAGGCCATTGATCAGGTGTGTCATGGCATAGGTGAGTAGAAAATCTCAGACGCTTCGTTGACCCCCAAAGTTCAAACAAGGTCTTACACTGCTAGGTATTGTATCGGCCCAAGGTTTGTGCAAAACATCATGAATCTCATATTTACTAGTCGCTAAATAAGTGAATAGCGCTGCTGTGGTAGTTTCTATTCGACGACAATTGGAAGTCGTTGAGCTGAAAAAAAAAAAAAAGGGTTTATCTAACTAGTATTTTAAGGATACTGGTTAAAGAATAAAAAAGGGAAATTATTGTCTTGGTAAGATGAATTTTTAGATTTTGTTTGACTTCAATTTTCAATTTACAGTTTACAATTTTTATAATTTTATAAAGCAAATATTAAAAATAGAATCTGAAACTAAACATGCCCTTATGTTTTTAAAGTGTAGGAACCATCAAAAGATTTTAGAATTTATTTTTTCTAGTATCCTTAATCGATACCCTTAGGACACTAGTTGGCAAAATCTACAAGAAAAATGGAAAAGCGTCATGCTCCCAATATAGGCGTGTACGAGCTACACTATTGTAAAAAACAATGTGGCTTGGACCCGTTCATGTTGAATTAATCTGTAATGAGGTTTGGAGTTTGGACTCGCTCTGGTTAATTGTGCATGAAAGGCATGCTGCATGCAGTTGAAATAAAAGAAGATGTCAACAACATTCCCTAACATTACGCGCAATGCAAGCTCGTCGGCTTATTGCTTTAACTGAAAGCGACAAACTGTTCACATCCCGTTATCAATAATAAGTGAGCAATGTGTTAATGTTATGTGAGAAGAGGTATCTAGACATAATAAGAATTGTTGTCTTGTATTCCGTGTAAAATTACAGGTCTATTACAAAAAATATTCTGAACATTTTCAAATATCATCATCATACCCATCAACAACAGCTCAAGAGCATTTTATACGAAAATAAAATCCTTACATTTATTATGAAAAATGGAGTCTCCTCTCCCTCTTCTCACATCCCTTTCGGGCGGTCCCACGTCCATACGACCGCCAAAAATAAAAATTCTAGCAATGAAAATAATAAACGAAGCCCGACCCAAAAGAAAGAAACGAAGCCTTTGCACCAGCAAAAATGTCAATGAGAGAAGCCCAAAAGGCATGTACAAACAACTGAAATGTTACATGGCCTAATTTGCACCCGACAACGCGGAGGAGTACTAAATCATGCCCTTAGACCAAAACGATGTAGCCCTGACTGAAAAAAAATGGACTGGCGTCTTATTTGTAATAGGAAAATTTCTAAACAACCATGCTTTGTAAATCTTGTTCTAATTATTGTTAGAAGGGAAAACTTGATTCTGTTTTAGTTAAAGCTCTTGAGAAAATAACATTTTTTTTCCCTTGGGTGAGGAGATAGCGTAACATACTGATGGTGTGCTAGCTGGGGAACGAGATTGAACAGGATTTACAGAACTCCCAATTTTTGTTCGTAAGTGTATATACTACCCTAGTTATCGTTGGTCAAGTTCGAATCATTACAGTTACCGCCAGCATGTTGATGGGATTGAGCAAAGTAAACCATTTTAGTGTTTGCTGTTAGCTTGTGTTTTTTGTTCAAAATATCTATAATTTGAATACTGTAAATAAAGCTTTTGCCTAAAGTATATGTTTTTTTTAAAAATGTTTTACTGGGCAAAGAAATCATTCCATGACATGAGATATTCTTAAGTTAAGGCACGGCAAGCGTCGAAGAGAGATGATGTTAGCTACCGGGCCAATGGGAGTTTAGGCCCTTCAGGAAATCACATGACTGCACCCTGCAGGAAACCTATCTGTTTTGAATCCTCACATTCAGGAACGAGGTAGCTTGACTTTCCTTCTAACTTCTATGTGTGTTGAATTTCATAGTGACAAGAGATAAGAAAACAATAATTGAGAGAATAATAAAATAAAAATTTTACTAATCATCAAAAGATAAGGTAATACAAGTGGAAGCATCCTTATACAGAGTAAGGAGTATCACAAACTACTAACTAATATCTAACTAACTCAACCAACTCTAACTAATTTCTAATTATAATAATATCCTCCAACACCCCCCACAAACCGAAAGATACATATTTTCATATCTTCAGTTTGGGAAAAAAGTGTAATACAACTGAAATAGGAAAATACAATGTAATTAGAAAAAATATGATGTAATCAAATTAACAATGTGAAATGAATGCAACGATGGTGTGTCTTATTCTAACTCAACATCTTCATGGCACTCATTATAGAAAGGATACCATCAACAATCCTAAATTGGGAATACCATCAACAAATGCTTGAGCACTCAAGCATAAGCGAAACATTCTTTAGCTTAACCACTTAGAAAAAGCAACCAACCCAATATGGGAACAATATCATGCATTTAATCATCTCAAATTAGAAGGGAGAAGCTAATACCAAAATTAGAGGTTATAGTCATAAGACTTTCAATAAGGTTTACGTCATAAGAAGAGCTATAGGATTGAATCAATGCTTGACCACCTTGAAATCAAAAGGTAGAAGCAAGATCAAAGCTTAACCATCAAGATAACTATCAAGACAAAAGCAAAACAAAGTCAATCAAAGACTAAACTAAATCACAACATCATCAAAGGCTAAAATAATCCAGCAATGACTGAAAATTGAATAGGAACCATCAATGCCAGTGATAAGTTGCATTCATGCACCACGTTTCGTATATAAATCTAGGTATGTTGCATCATTTATGTGCTTAATTGTTTAACGTTTGGTTGATTTGTATTTAGACATCATGGTAAATCATTCAGTAATATCAAGATTATTTATACCATTTTGATGAGCAAATACATTTTGGAGCTTTATGTGCCTTTAATCATCTCTTGTGAGTGTAATTTTATTACAATGGCTTCCCATATTGGTGTATGAAGATCATAGAGGTGCAAGAAGCTTGTAGCAGTGATCAATTTGGGAGAATTTAGGAGCTAAATAAAAGAGTTCTGAAACTTATTCAAGCACATTTGCAGAAAATATTGTAATAAAAAAATTTGTATCTCTCTCTATAGAGATCGAATTGAGACAAATAGTAATGTTTTGAAAAGCTCAAGAAGTCCTCTATAACTTTCATGTTTATATTGAAATCTAGTTTAAAGAGACTCTAGGTGAAAATTGAGTTACAAGATTAAAGTTGTTGTTGTTATGATATTGTCTAGTTTGACCTTTAGTTAGTATTTTGCTAATATCTAGAGCTATAGATGTCCATTTGAGGTGATTCTTGAGGTTTTGGAGTGCTTATTCAAAGAGCTACAATTCTATTCGTAGGCCAAGAGCCAATTTGAACATTTTTTTTGGCTCAAAATGAGTTTGAAAGTGTATGGAGTGGTGCCTATGTGAGAACAGTTCGTAAAACAACAATTTTTATTATTTTGGGGCCTTTTTTTATACTATAGTAGTGTATTATATATACTTAATAGGTTAAAAGGGGATCTTTCATGTTTGTTCGAGGGCTGCCTCCATTCTCTCGACTCTCTCTAGGTTTTAAGAGCTTCTAATCCTGGTTTTGAGAGTTTCCAATCCTTATTTTGGCTCTTATTTGTGATTACAATTGTACTTTCCTTAACATTAATTATGATTCTCTATCTATAGAGGAGTAATTTCCTTTACCTTGTGCAAGGATAACTAATGATTGAGATTTGTTCTTAAGGTTCCAAATTTTAATGCAATTCGTGATTGGTTTTTCTTTCCATTTTATTATCTTTCTTTAATATTGATTGTATAAATTATTGTAATTGTATTTTTGAGAGCTATTGATTGTGTATTCACTTATATTGTGGTTGTATGTATAATTAGAATTCTATTGGGGTATTTTGTCAATTTATTAAATTACATCCATTTGGTAATGAATTGGAATCAACTCCATTAGGAGATTACGTTGCTGTAATTGATTTCATTACATCCATTTGATAGGGAATTGGAATTAACTCCGTTAGGAGATTAGATTGTTGTAATTGGTAATTAAACTGGCATAGACTCATAGAACCATGATTACGGATTACTAGTGCATGTATTAGTCAAACCCTCAATGGGAGTGGGATTATGTGCCCGCCAAGTAGAATTGCATCATTGTTGTGTGATAACATTAATGAAAGTAACCACCAACATGGATTAATCATCTGATCCAGTGATTGAACAATTCTTAATCTGAATGGCTCTTTGTGCAGGTAATTATTCCATATAATTTTACAAGTTTATTTCTATAATTGCAACAATTTCAAAAACTCCCTAATTTCTCAAATTGATTAGAGACACTTCCACATGAGACGACATGAGTTGCACTCTAAACTACAATTTTCCTGCAATTTAGGATTAAATAAATTTTAATTTTTTTGTGAGTCGTAACAGCTCACATCAAACAACATCTGAGTGTCACGACCTGTTTAAGGAGCGTGATCGGCATGTGAGGGATTGGGTCCCCACAGAAGTTTCTGGTAACGCGACTGACTAATATGTATAAATACATTCCAAATATCTAAAGTTTAACTAAATTCCATGATTTTGAATATTTTCAAAACATAAATCCTGAATAAAAACTGAGTGATAATGATAATTTGAGCCAAAGCTAAACATAATTAAATAAATGGATAAAATTATGAGACTAATTAAAATAATATAATGCATGCCCGGGATCTTGCCTACACAATTATTGGAGCACTACTATACTAACATAATAGATAATAAGCTCCACTTTGAAACGAAACTCACCAAAAGAAGCTGCAACATTACTGCGGAGGATCCTATGGTGCAACTGAACCTGTAGCTATATTTGTAGGGGGAATGAGAGAGGTAAGTTTATCAAAACTTAATGAGTGAACCTCTACTCACAATCCACATGGGACGACAAGAAAAATATATAACATATATATGCAATTGATGTAAAACATTTTGTATACATTCACATATAATTATACTAAAAATAGTAATTTAACTAAATCCATAGCAATAAATAGTAGAGAAATAGGACATGTTCTGTATATAAATATTTGAGTGATGGCCGAATCTGAGCCAATGGCTAATCTAATAGGCACCTAACTAGCTCCCATAAATGGATACCACACTAGGTTTTTTTACTGTGGGTGGGCTAGTCCTCTAGCGGACCACTTGGTACCAAGATAACGATAAATCATGCAGTCATTAACTTGTGGATCTATTTCTCACTAATTATTAACTAAAAACTAATAGCAACAAAATTCATTGTTCTAACTGTTAAAAAAAACTAGGGTACATGAAATTTTTTAATTGATAAAATAAATCTAAATCATACATATAGCAATAATGGTCCCATGAACTTTATAAAATAATAATTTTTCATGATAACTACAAAACAATAATTTTTTAAAATTTCTATAATACGTAAAAGCATGTTTGCTGAGCATAAATTGTTCTAAAATTTCATAAATAATTTTAATAATCTAGAAAAATAATAATAATGATAAAAAATATGGCCATTAGCTTAAACTCACTCACCGTTGGTAGTTGGGGGTGTACTTCCACTGACTACTTAATCTTGGGGAGCAAGAATGACAGTAGTAACTACCAAACAATATAATGAAAATATAATCAATTTTATTCAATCACCTAAACTGTGTTTGGGATGATATAGAGGAAGAAAATTGTGAAAAAACTATGCTTGACAGTACCCAAACTCACATACTAGCTAGAAAAGGGAATTAATTGGCTAAATTCCATGAAGATCACTTACTGGAATAGATTAATCAAAGAAAATTGAGGGAAACCACATTTGTTCTCTCTAAGGAAAAATCCTTGGGCAGCTACGGTTTTTAGAAGATTGTTTAAGAGTATTATGATGTGTCAAATATATACTACACAAGCGGGACAAGCTATGTGCACGGGAATGCACGCCGCACAACTTGGTTAGTTTCAACAAATTATGTTTTAATATTTTGTAATATACATTTTAAGACAAATTATATTAATATAAAGACTTAAAAAAACATAAACACTTGCTAAAATTTTAAAATTGGGTTTGGCTCTTTTGCCTTGTTCATGAAACGAATTTCATTGAACAAATGTTTTATTTTAATTGTTAAGCTCGACACACACACACACAATATATTGTCACGACCTACCTAGGGAACAATGATCGGCATATGAGGGATTGGGTCCCCCGAAGCCTTTAGTGATATGACTGTCTAATATGCACAGATATTAAATATGTATTCCAATTATGTCAACATAACTAGATTCCAAAATTCTAAAAAGTATTTTCAAAACATAAATCCTAAGTGTAAGTCTGCACAATAATAAAATATTAATAATAATTTGATTTGAAGCCAAACATAACTGATAAAATAAATAGCTGGAAGTCAAATAAATGATTATAAAATTATACATGTCCAGGATCCTATCTATATAATCACTTGAGCACTTCGATAACTCCATAAACCTATAACAAGCTTCACTCCGAAGCAAAGCTCACCAAAAAAATGGTGCAACACTGTTGGAAAGGATCTTATGGTGCAACTGAACATGTAGCTGCATCTGTAAGGGAGTAAAAAAGAGGGGTGAGTTCATCAAAACTCAGTAAGTGAGTCTTCACTCACAACTCATATGAGACAACAAGAATAATACATAAAATAAACATACATACGATATAAAACATTTTTATATTTAAATACATATAACTGTATTAAAAATAATAATTCAACTAATTTCATAACAGTAACTAGTAGATAAACAGGGGCTAAACAAAATATATCCTTGTATTGAGTCGATCACTAAAACTAAGTCCCATAAATGAAAATCACACTAGCTTCCTTACTGTAACTTTGGTTAAGCTAGTCCTCTGGCAGAGCACTTAGTACTAAGGTTAATGATTAATCTGACAGCCATTTGCTCGTTGTTCTATTTCTCACTAATCATTGGCTAAAAACTAGTATTCAAATAATCCAATGTTCCTGTTGTTCATGCTAAATTAGGGTTCATGGAATTTTTCTAGATGATAACATAATTATAAAACATATTTACAACAAATATAGTCCCATGAGTTTTTCTAAAATAATATTTTCATGATAACTACAAGCCAATAATTTTCTAAAATTTCTATAATTCTTGACAACATGTTTCTTGGCATAAATCATTTTAGAATTTCATAAATAATTTATATGATACTGGTAAATAGTAATAATTACCAAAAGTATAGTCATGAGCTTAAACTCACTTACCGTTAGCAGTCAGAAGCGTGCTTCCACTGACAACTTGACTATGGGGAGTAGAATTGGCACCGACAACTACCAAACAATACAATGAAAACAAACAATTTGACATTGTGCCAATAACTGAATTTGGAATGATAGGGAGGAAGAATGTTATGAGAAAATTATGCCTGATAATGGCCTAACTCATAAATTAGATTAAAAAGAAGAAGAAACCGGTTAAATTCTATGAAAATCACTTATCGAAAGTTTGGGAAGCAGTAGAGTATTGGTTGTAGCTAGGGTGTTTAACTCAAGCCTGGGGATGGGTATATATTGTGTTTGGGGGTGTTTTAATGAAACTGCATCATTTTGACGTAGATTGGTATCGGGTAGACTATTATAGCAGTCCTTGACTGTTATAATGGTTGACACGGAAAAATGGGTAACTCCATGGTCTCTAGAAAATGCAACCGGAGGCCAACACACTGCTTAACCGCTAAAGCAAGACTAGAAATCCTAGATTTTGTACTTTTGTGTTTTCATGTGTGTGAGATCTCTCCAACAATACGGGTAAGTCCTAGAGGACCCCTAAGACTCTACTGAACTTATCTGGGGGATACATCAACTTGATATACCACACATACATATAATTTTCACTACAATATAATTAAAATTAAGTAATATTTGAAAAATATTAGTAATTTATATACAGGTGTTTGTAAAACCTTTTTGTAATGCATTATTCTTGACATTGTACCGGCCGTGTTGTACGAATTTAATTACTCGAATATTCCATTGTTCAATTTTATTTTTGGTAGACACAATGTGACAATTTATACTATTAATTTTTAAGAATCATTAAAAAATTTTTTAATGAGATAATGATACTTGAAAGCTTGATCATGCTTCCCTCCAAATTCTAATCCTATTTTCTTTTTTTGTTAAAAGGAAAGTTTTTAGAAATGAAATCGAATATCTTTTCACTCCACTTAATTTACCACATTATCCTTTCACTCCACTATATTCTCACTTCATTTACTTAACAACCTTTATTATAGCAATAACTTTTCAAATATATCAAATTAAATTTACATGATTTATTCTCTCCTATGTTTAATTAGTTTTATTTAGAGAACTAGTCAGATCATTCATTCTTTATTATATATAAAAACTTAATTTAAATAAATAAATTATTTTTAATATAAAAAATTAACAAAATCTTCCATGTATGTTTTGAAGTAGAACCTTGAAAATATTATGAATATCATTTTTAATTTTTAAACTTGAGTAATAAATTACTATTTTATTTTAAATTATATTTATAGTTTATGGTTTTTTTTAATCATTGTAGCTGGTCCATCTCCAACTTTAACAATAACCATTTATTTCAAGAGAAAACCTCTTAGATTAGGCATTGAGTAGCCGTAGCATTTTAATTTTAGACAGAAGAGTTTAGATATATTTTTTTCTTTTGCAAAGTTCATTATGTAATAATTGCTTAATATTTTTTCATATTTGATTTCAAAATCAGTTGTGGTGGTGGGCTGAAACTAGAGAGCCAAACAACAATGTTGTTGTGCAATCTTTTTTAAGGTTGTTAAATTTGACAAAAGTATTAAAATCTTAATTGTTCTAATTTAAAATTTTTATCTGATTTGAAAAATTACTTGGATATAAGGTTAAAGATAAAGGAGGAAAAATAATAATCTTTATTTATTGAGTTGTTCTGTTGTCATTTAAAAATTATAAGTATTTATACTTACAAATCGAATTAAACTTTCATTAATATGTTATTATAAGGAATTTTCTTGATTAAATTTTTCTTGAAAATTAATTTATTACTCTCCTTCGTAAAAGAAATGGAAGGAAAATGAATTCTTTATCCTTTAGTTCTTATAATTTTATTATGAGTTGTTAATGTAGAATAAATTTTCACAAAACTTTTTTAAAATCCTATATTTTCTAAAACTAAAATTTGATAATTATACTTTTCATTTTTAAAATATATTCATATCTCATGTCACATTTTTTTAGTTTTTCATTATTTTATGTTATCCTATACAACTATTTTTTAATTATAACCTATCAAAATAAAATAATTTTATAATACAAATTTATTTATTTTTTTGTTATACTTATATATATGGTATTCATTGACATTGGTGTAAGACTTGATACACTTACATTTTTTATAACTTCTAATAGAATATAATTTTTATTAATCCAACCATTGAATTAGAACTACATATCATGTTGATTGTTTGTACCAAAATTCAAACAAATCGGACATCTATAATGTTGTGATCAAACAATTCTTATTTATATACATTTATGAGATATTTATTATACTAATTTATATGTATATAAAAAATGTATCAAATGATTTTGGATTAATTTAAAATTTTATAGAGATAATCTATAGCATATAAACTTTCAATCCAATTGAGAGTTTTGAAAAAAAAAATCTTGAATAAAAAGTTATTAAAGATATAAGATATACAGCAAATTTTATATCGGTATAAACGAATCCTTACTTATATAAAATATATAAATTTTTTATAATTAATTATTATATATAACTATATTTATATATATCACATATGTGTATTGCATGGTACACACCCTAGCTAGTTTTATTGATATACATGGTCTACGGCTCGATCCAGGCAGGTAGGTTCCTAGTTCCTGCTTCTGCCTTCCGCTGTTATCAAAAATAAAAAGGAGAAAGCATATTAATTTTTTTTTGGTTGTGAAAGCATATTCATTTAAATGAGCCACAAAAGGAAAACAAAATGTCAAGAATTAAATGCACACAAAATCTGAAATTAAAGGTTTAAACTACCCGATACCACCCACCAAACTGCAACCGTCTGTGGACCTATAGCTTTTATTGATGGTTTGCAGTGATATGGAAATGAAGCTTGGCATTGCCTTTGTTGACCCCATGTGGGCTGATAAAATAAGCTTTGAGTGAAACTCAATAATAATTAATTTTGTGATAAACACGTTAATGATTACTGTATATATATAAGGTCAACACAACCTGATTGTGTCAAATTGCACATCCAGTCCAACAGGCATAATTTGTTCACTGTTACATCAGAACTCCATATTATCATCTATCATGCTCATTGCCAACAATTTGGATTAGTCAAAGTTGTTGAGTGTTTTAATTTTTTTTTGGATGAACCAAGGTATATCCTTATTCACTGTCAAAGTAATAATTACTCCCCATGAAACATAGCCCGCGTATATATAAAATCCTCTCTGTACATATCGTATTTTAATTCTTTAATCAGGAGTTTTAAATTCAAGTCTTGGAAAATAGAAAAATAGTCCTCATTGAAAAATCTAAAGCCCTTCTAGACTCATATAACTTGAGTCGAATTAGCTAAATTTCTGGCAATAGGCTTCGGTGTACCTATAAACTTGAAAATATATATATTGTGCCCACCTTTTAAGTGAATTTTGAGAGGATCTATTTAAGTGGTTGACTTTTTTCTTAAAAAAATAATTGTACCTTACTCCCGCTAATTATCATTCGTATAAGCCTAGTTTTTTTTTTTTTATGATTGAAATTTAGGATAAGAGGATGACGTATCAATCCAAAATAGAAAAAGTTCCTAGACTCAGAAAACACTTACAGATAAACTTACATTTATCTTACCTCAAGGAGATGAGTGGGGGTTTAAATCTGTGACTTGCTAGATACGAGACCCTGTCATTCGTATTAGACCTAGGTGACTAGGTTATTCAATTCTATTCAAAGTATGATCTTTATTATGTTCTTTTGAAGGTAGGTAAGAATTGATAATAGTATAGTTGACCATGTGTTTTTCAGGAGTCAATTATTTCCTTTGTAATTTTCATTTTTTTTTTTATAATTTGAAAGGCCAAAATTATTTCTCTTCATTTGATATGTTTGATTGGAGCTAAAGGGTAAAAATAAGATGAAAATTTTTATACCTCATTTTTACCCCTAACTAAACACACACAAGAGAATAAAAACAAAACAAAACAAAATCTTTTTTATGTGGGAGCTGAATTAGGCCATTGATTAAAGTGGGAATCATAAAAAGGCAAATTTCTTATGTTTCTAATTTTTTTTATATACTACTAATTATATCTTGTTTGCCAGTGTATAGCTCTGCAATTTTGTTTTCTTTTGATTTTGTCACACATGTAGCCAGGGGTGGGGGATGCTAGCCTCTGACAACATCTGGCGAGCTAAATATTAGTGATTTTATCATTATCAATTAACAAATAAACTTTTAATATATAAACTTTTAATCCAATGGTGAGTTTCATAAAAAAAATTATTTAATAAAAAGATATTGAAAATGTAAGATATGTATCAAGTCTTATATTGGTGCCAACAACTCATTCCTCATACATATGTAATTTATCATCTCTTTTTTCAAATAAATATCCATTTTGAAAATTTTACTTTATCATAAATAACTATCTGTCACGACCCGACTAGGAAACACAAGCGGCATATGAGGAATCTCACCTCCACGTAAGCTTACTGGGTGACATGTCTCTTTAAATGTATAAAAGAATATAATATCATCCTTGAAATGCGATTTTTCCTCTAAATCGGTATCATTTTCTCTAATTAAAACATAATATTTATATTCATAAAACTGAGTTATTTAAAATACATAACTCTGAAAGCGTCTTGATCAAATCTATTATTCATAAAAGGGTAAATTGTTCTTCCTTCTTTGAGCCCCGAGCCCATCATTTACGACCACTATAGCAGTGACAGTAAACTCTAGTTCAGTATCTTTGGATCATTTTGGCACTTGGGTTGTCTCCGTACTCACTTATTTACATTAATGTCCTAATTTATTTTACTCTCCATTAACTTTAAAATATAAATGTAAATAAGGAAGTATCACCCATTTGGATTCAAATAAAATATCATAAAAATTAAAATCCCAACAAATCAAAATCCAAACTTTGGGTTTTAGTTCAAATTCAGAAATCTTTGAGATTTTATAAACTTGTCGGCTAACAACGAATCGCTTAAAAGTTTCATAACATTCATTAAAAATCATTCTTTAATTTATTTTTATTTTGGGAACCATCAATGGGACTATTGATCTTAAGAATGTGACTCTATTATATAGCTCTCCAAAGACGTGTAGGATCCAGACTTAGT
This sequence comes from Dalbergia cultrata, assembly GCA_031216105.1. Taxonomy (NCBI): domain Eukaryota; kingdom Viridiplantae; phylum Streptophyta; class Magnoliopsida; order Fabales; family Fabaceae; genus Dalbergia; species Dalbergia cultrata. Next base: position 60,102,865 of record CM062347.1, read on the forward strand.
AAAAGAAAATTCTAATTTTTTTTATTTAAAACTAGATTATTACACTATATATTTTTGGAATGTGGTAATATTAATTATTTTTTATAACTATATCCCTATTAATCGGAGCAGAGAGAAGATAATTAAGAAATAGAGTTAAAAATAGGGAGGTTAATTAGTAAAGAAGGATGCTAATTGGTTGTGTTCGAATGGGAGACCAATGCATGTGTGCCAATTTGCTGGTGGTAACTATGTAAAAGTAAAGTGAATAACAAACATGAGAGTGTAACAAGGTATTCACATGACTCACATCACATGGGAGTATGAATTCGAACTCGTACTCTTAATCATTTTTCTTTAATAAAACACATCTATTATCGTAAGTTCAAGGTTTTACAAATCATTTCCTCAATTATATGCATATTTAAAACTGGACATTTATGTGAGAAAATAGGTAGTATATGTTATAATTTATTTCTATAAAATTTTACATTATTTTGAAATCATTTAATACATGCTTTGTATATCAACATAATAAATATTTTCCAAATATATGCAAATAAAAACTATTTGATCACAATTTTATTGATGTTTGATTTTTATAAAATTTGATAAAAATAATTGACAAAACATATAATTATAATTCAATAGTAGAAATTGATAAAAATCATATTCTATAAAAAATTACTGAATGTGTAACTATGTCTAACTATATATTATTCCCTTAATGAGTACGGAAGAATTCCTCTATATTGCGCAGCTTTCACTTTGCCGCATAAAACATGTAAACGGACATGTAATGCGAACAGAAAATGTATACCTTGATGGAAATCTTGATTAACAATATAGAAGCCTCATTCCTCGAGGAGATATTGGGCTTACACACTCAATTTGCTCTTTACTTGACTTAACTATACTTTCATCATGTTGTCGCTCTTTCAGATTCAAATCGGTATCTAAATCCAGTTATTATTCCTTAATCTATTAAGACCAGCTATTACTAATCAAAGAGAGAGAGAGAGAGAGAGAGAGAGAGAGAGAGAGAGAGAGAGAGAGAGAGAGAGAGAGAGAGAGAGAGAGAGAGAGAGAGAGAGACCAAAATAGGAACAAACCCAATCTTTTAGATCTATATGAGGGTGGATACTATCCTGCAGCTGCAGTTGGCTAGATGGAAGCTTGTGGGTGTGACACATCATTAAAATTCAGAAGCAATTAACAACACTTTAGAAATGTGGTTGAACGAAAATAAATATGTGGCTAAACAACAACACCATTTCTGCCATCCCTTCTCAGCCTCACTCTCCAACCTCTGCCACCAACATCACCATTGCCTCCTCAGTCCTCCCCCACACCCAACAAAACAAACCCCTATTTTCCAACAATGTAAATTATCACGATGTCGATGGGGATGAAGAGGTGAACGACTTGTTGCAATTGATGTCGCCGAGAGACAAGGAGAAGGTAGAGTGTGAGGGTGGGGAGAAGATCCAAGTTGTAGATTTTGACTAGATGGACGGCGACGATGACTCAAGCATGCCCTCTCTGTTCTCATGGAAGAAGGTATGGCTATTCATCGGGCCAAGGTTCCTGATAAGTGTAGCGTTTATGGATCCAGGGAATCTGGAACGGGAACTCCTAGCTAGGGCCATTGCTGAGCACTCCCTACTATGACTGCTCATTGGAGCTGACATTCAAGAAGTCAGCCGCAGTGCCAACCCATCCACATTCTTACTCGTGGCCTTTTCCCCCTCTGGGTTGGAGTTTTGATTACTTCTTCCAATTAGTAATAATTTTTTTTCGTTAGCTTTGTTTATTTCCTTGATTGTAGCTGTTGCCTTTTTGAGCAATTTTGAGATTGAGTTATACAAAATTTTTCAAGTTAAGGAGCCTTTATCACTTAGGAAATAGCTACCCTGAGTCCTTGATTACTTAGTGAAGTTCTGCAATCTAGGTCAAAGTGAACCTTTATATGCTGCTATTTTGATTTAAAATTTAGTTTAATAAAAAATTGAACTTTTAGTTATTAAGCTTGCGAGCTCAATGGTTCAATGCCAAATTGAGAATTGATTTTGAAGATGGTGATGGAAAATAGGGCTTTGTTTTGTTGGGAATAGGGGCTTGAGGAGGTGGTGGTGATGTGGTGGTGAAGGTGGGAGGTGATGGTGGTGGCGAAGGTCATGGTGATGATGTGCTAGCTCAATGGTTCAATCACCATCACCTTATTTTAGTTTAATTTGATGCTTGTTTTTCAAGGTATCATGTCTTTTTAGCGGGAGTGTAACAAAACATAGGGGTTTCTTTTGTTGGGAGTGGATGGGGGTTGAGGAGGGAGTGCTAATGGAGATAGTGGTGGCAAAGGTGAGAGAGTGAGACAGAGAAGGGATGGTAGAGAGGGTGTTGCTAGTTAGCCACATATGTAATTTCATTCAACCACATTTCTAAAGTGTGGTTAAGCACCTTTGGATTTTAATTACGTGTCACACCCACAAGCTTTCACATAATCCTTATACGAGACTGTAGTTAGGGTTGTGGACAACTCACAATGTCATATAATTGGGCAACATTGTTCCATTTCAGTCAATAAAAAGGCCGATTTCGCACTTCAAATATTAATTTGTATCTGGTACAAGATCGGCACCTACCAAACACAGAGTCTACAATATTATTTTTCCTAATGGTGGTATATATTAATTGTGCATGTAGGATCTAACGTAGTAAACTGCAAAACTATATATTATACTGCTAAGACCGTTCCCTCAAAATATATTTAACAGGATTTTTATCTGAAGTATGCTTATCCAGAAAACGATCAAATACTTTTATATTTATAGGTTTATAATATACAATACCAACGCCCACCTAACATGCCCAAGTAAAATCCATTAGCCGTCACAGCGAGCACCCTCTGGCGAAGGGATATCCAATTTAATATTTCGGCGCACTTTCTTGAGTGTAGTTATTCACGTAGCCCCCTTGCTACTATTAGCCCATTAATATCCGTCTCCTAGTTTCAATTTAGCCAACTTTTTTGGAGTTGACCGATAGTAATTTTAATGGGCGATACAATTACTGTGCTACATGTATAGATGGTCGTAGAGATGAACCATTCTTCTAGAGGCCAGGCCAGGGCAGTAGGCAGGTGCATGCGGAGTGCTTTCTGTTGAGTGCCAGGTATTCCAGAAGGCCCAGGCCCAAACCCGCAACAATAAAATCACCATCAGGCAATCAATGGTCATTTTCGACATTTTTGAAAAAACGATTTCTTGTTCTTGCAGAATAGAGAGGGGACGGCGTGGATTTATAAGCTGCAGCAGGGCGCATCATGAGATCTGAGCACGTGGCAAATGTTCCTGGGTTTCAACACTCTAGTTGTGCCATTTGGTAGACCTCCCAGCACAGAATCTTGGCACGTCACTAACATCAAAAACCTCATGCGTGCTGTCGCTGTGACCGTTGTAGCCAGGCCTGGGTACCAAAGCCACCAAGCACTCACAGCAAAAAGCAGAAAACCAGCCTTTTACCAGTAATAATTTTCTCTTCAAATATACTAAAATAAATAAACAAAATTAATTAAATATGGTCATCTACCATAGCATGAAGGCATTCGCTGAAATAATTATTGCTCTTTTTCTACAACGGAACATCGCTTAGCCGTCACCCACAACGAAAAGATATCGGCTCTCTGAGACTTGACAGCCTTATCAATTCATTCAATACGCCATTTCTTCATCAAATTGATCTGTGAGAGTGTTTTTGCAAAGACAATGGTTTCTGCGGAGAACGATTCTCACTCCAATTCGAAACCGTTGTTCCCTTTGCCCCGAACCAGTCACTCCAGCACCACCATTTCTGCGAAAGACCACCGTCACATCGGAAGGTCCATGCGAACCATACGCTCCAACCTCTTCCAAGAGGACGACCACCACAACCACACCCGCTCCTTCACCACCGCCGCCGCCGCCACACAAGCATCCCCATTCGTTTCCGAAAACCTAACGGACTCCGCCGTGGACCTCCGCCTCCGCGAGCTCGCCTCCCGGAACAACAAATCCGTGAAGTTCTCCTCGCTCACGGAGGAAGACCTCCACGAACTTTCTAGATCCTTCAGCGACTTCTCCGCCTGCAGCAGCGACATCTCCGGGGAGCTCCAACGCCTCGCTAGCGTCCCCTCCTTGGAGAGCATGCATAACAACCACCGCGATGATGACATGGACAGAGAGCAACAACCGGAGCCAGAGCCCTGCCTAGGGTTCCTCCAGAGAGAGAACTTCTCCACCGAGATTATCGAGAGCATCTCGCCGGAGGATCTTCTGCCGACGGTCAAGATCTGCATCGACGGCCTGCAATCTCCCTCCGTCGCCGTGAAGCGGTCGGCGGCGGCGAACCTCAGGCTATTGGCAAAGAACCGCGCCGACAACCGCGCTCTGATCGGCGAGTCCGGTGCGGTCCCTGCTCTTGTTCCCCTTCTCCGGTGCAGCGATCCGTGGACGCAGGAAGACGCCGTGACTGCGCTGCTGAACCTGTCTCTGCACGAGGATAACAAGATGCTGATAACCAATGCTGGTGCCGTTAAGTCTCTGATCCATGCGCTGAAAACGGGGACGGAGACTTCGAAGCAGAACGCGGCCTGCGCACTGCTGAGCCTTGCGCTGGTGGAAGAGAACAAGGGCTCAATTGGCGCGTGTGGTGCGATTCCGCCGCTGGTTTCGTTGCTGCTGAGTGGTTCCAACAGGGGGAAGAAGGACGCGCTGACGACGCTGTATAAGCTGTGTTCAGTGAGGCAGAACAAGGAGAGGGCGGTGAGCGCCGGGGCGGTGAGGCCGCTGGTGGAGCTGGTGGAGGAGCAGGGAACGGGCATGGCTGAGAAGGCGATGGTGGTGCTGAACAGCTTGGCGGAGATTCAGGAGGGGAAGGATGCCATTGTTGAAGAAGGTGGAATTGCTGTTCTTGTGGAAGCGATCGAAGATGGGTCGGTGAAGGGAAAGGAGTTCGCGGTGTTGACGCTTGTTCAGCTTTGTGGTGACAGCGTCCGGAACAGAGGATTGCTTGTGAGGGAGGGTGGGACACCTCCTCTTGTTGCTCTGTCACAGACTGGGACTGTTCGAGCTAAGCACAAGGTCAGTTGCTACTTGCTAGTAATGTATTGCAGCTTATTAGTTAGCTCGATGAATTGAATTGTTGTTTCTGAATTATGGTTACTGTTTACACCGTTACACTGTGCAGACTTGACTGGTATTGAAACATGTCATCTAGTTTTGTTATCCTGACTTGCTATGGGTACTCCAGAATAGTTGCTATACCTGTACCCGGACCCGGACTGATATTTGTTGGGTATTTTGAATACTTATTAATCAATAATTTCAATAAATAAATATTACTTAAATATAAATTAATTCTTATAAAACATTAAATTTTACAATCAAATGAATTAAACTATTATTTTATTCTTTCAAATCTTTTTTTTATATATTTTTATTTAAACATCATAAAAAATTATTTATTTTATGATATAATTATTTTAATTAGTTATAATTTTATATTTTTATACAATATATCTTCTTGCATTCGTATTCTAGTTTTTGAAAAAATTTTGTACCTCATGCCTGTATCTGTACCTGCACGCGTACCCGTACCTATGCACCTATGCAACATAGCCTGACTCCTTATATATTTATCTGGACCTTTAATTTTCTTCAAATATTGGGGGTTTGTTTGTTATTATTCATAGAGCTGTAATTAACTGTCATGCCATTGGCAAAATCTGGATCTTAAGAACCAACTTAAGATAAGAATAAGATAAAGTCATTTTGTGATGAAAATTGGGATAATTCTAGGGGGAAGGCTTGATTTTACATAATTTGGAGACCATAGATCAAGCTGTTTGATTGAGAAGTTGAAAGTTGTCTACCATTGTTTTTTTTTTTTCTGGGCATTTGTTATACATGTCATGCAATGTGAGTAGTTCATGTTGTTAATTAATATACTTTCTTTCTTCACCTTTGATGATTTGCGTTAACAACCAATAACCTCTATATTGCATGTATCCTCTCTCCCTCTACCCACTACCTTCTAATGAAGTCCCCGATTGGTTTTCGCAGGCCGAAATGCTACTTGGATATTTGAGAGAATCAAGACAAGAAGCATCTTCTTCAAGTCCTTAGAGAATAATTACCACTTAGGAAGGTAATTATACAACGTAATTGGTTCTAATTGTGCATATAGTGTTGGTGGTGGTTTGTAACTTTGTACAGTGTAAAATGTGGATGTTTTTGAAATTAGAAGCTAGCCAGCAATAGACTGACCCTTAGACGGTTTAGCTAGGTTTGGGCTTTCGCTTTCCAGTTTTAATTCCGTTTATGTTTTCGGGGGATTTTTACGTGGTTGTCTTGCTTTTAGGTTGAATAGGTTTTTCTAAATCTTCTCTTGTTTTGATAACCCAATTTTGTGAAAAAGGGTTGCTGGTTTTATTTTTGTGTCTCTCTTGTAGTGACAGTAGAGATTGTACTACGCTACTACTCTGAATATCTGAGTGCTCAATTTTTAATTTGGTCTGAATGAAGCTTTAATTTGTCAAGCTTGATGCTGGTTAATGTATTGCCTAGGGCCATGGACAACTAAAACACCTGCATCTCTTTTATTGAATCTCCCATTTTCCCTTTGGCTTCATTACCATCCGGGATGTATCATTCAACATAAATGTTTCTTGACGATGCGGCTGAAGTTTTGGAGACCCAACCGTCATTTTCCGTTCAGTGAAATGCTTGCTTGGCTGTCATCAAATCTGGAAAAAATAAATATTATCTTATCTTCCTGAGATTGACATGTGAATGGATCAAATGAAGTTAGGAAAGATAAATATAAAATCTTTACTTGCTAAGATTGACAGAGTCAGATAATCAAGCAACTTTAAGTTGTAGTCTGGTATTGATAATTCTGTGGAAGGAGGAAGTTGGTGGTGATGTTCAAAGAATTTGTGGATACAACAGAAATTGTAATAATGATAATATCAAGATCAAAGAACAAGCAATCGTGAGAAAGCATAATAATTTATAATAATAGTATCAATAACAATAACTAGGGGTGGGATTGGGGTTGATTAAGGTGATAGCTGTTTTGAACTTTTTCTCAGATTCTATGGATTTGAGCTTGGCAAATAAAAAGAAAAAACAAAATCTATGCTGGGGGACCCTTTATCTCTTAGGGAATGTTTATAAATTGAGATTTTAAAGGGAGGGAAATGAGGAGTTTGTAGTATAAATTATACTACAGTTCCTTCCTTTCCATCCTCTTTCCTCTCATGCAAACATATACTTAGAGCCATTCCCTTTCGTCTCATCTCACAAATATATCCCTAGAGAGCTCAGTGGGGAAAAAGAGGCCCATAAAAAAGGAAAAATAGACCCCTATAACTGTATCAGTTTCTATAACAAATTTCTGAGAAGAGTAAGGGACAAGTTGATGAATTCGGTTTAGATAGGCCTCACGATTCATTGAGCTTTTATCATTTTTCCAGCTTGTGAGTGCTGTCTAGATTGTTGGCATTAGCCTAGTGGAAGATCCCATATACAGATAAAAATGTATGTGGGTGTGAAATTGCGGGTAAGATGAGATGCAGACGTGTTTGGGCGGGTGGTTATATGATTAAGTGTGATGATGCTGTAGGCCCTTCGAGCTGCTTGTCCTTGTTGTAAAGGGACCCGCCAGTTGCATCTGTATAGCAAAGCAGTGCACCACGGGCACATTGCTGATCAACCCCAACTATAGCTTTTCCTCATTTAGCTTCTTACGCCCTCATTTTTATTTTCTCCTCCCTTTCAAATCTTCTGGTCGCACATAATAATCACCAATTAGCTGGCATGTTTTTTTGTCCGTCTGTTTTGTTTGGACTCTGAATAGTTTCCCTTCCAAACAAAGTTTGAATAATCAGGTGTCGGCGCTCTCATCTTAAATATACTTGAAAGCATTTGAATACGTTGGTTGCGGCTTGCATCCAAAGGCGAAGCTGGTTGGTTATGAGCTTGCTGTGACATAAAGGGAACCAACATTACCGTTTTCGTACTCGTTTCGAAATCAACATCATCAGAAAGAGGGGAATGAGTAACAGAAAAGCATGTAACATTCGCAAATTTTAAGTTTTATTCACTCTGAATAGGGTGGTGGTGTTTTTTTCCCACTAATATGCATGCGTATTAGGAGATTAGCTATTATGCAAACATGGAAAAATTCATTAGATACTTTGAGAGCAAATTTTATATTGGTTGGAATTCGATGAAAATATTTACCCTCAAGTATAACCATGTTGAAGGAGTCCAATCTCTTAAATTTAATACAATGATATTATGATTGTTGGCGTTTAAGATCATCTCTTTTTTGAAAGGCCTTATTGGACTCGTCCGCTTTTCGTTGATGAATTTTTCAATTATTAGTTACTTTTGTAAATTGTTAAACATTTAAACATTGCACACGAGTTTCTTCAGCTCAGTTGATCATATTCACTGCCTTACATTAGGTGCTATAGGGACAGTGGTAAGGATTGCGTGTTCCATCCGTGGAGTAAGAGACTCCACAATCCCCCCCCCCCCCAAAAAAAAATTTGACCCAAAAAAAAAACATTTAAACATATATAATAAAACAAAGAAGTGATAAATGTTTAAGAGCTGGTTTCAAGGAGCAATACTCTTATATGAGTACATAATACCATATAATCCCTTTTAAACTTGGATTGTACATCAGAAGTTTTTAAATAATTGAATTTATGGTCTCATACATACCACTTGAGCTCTAACTGCTAGTCTTGAAATTCTACAATTCTATTTTTTCTGTTTTTGTATATCAGAATTTTTGAAAAAATTTAAATTTATGATCTCATACATATTATTTGAGCCACCTCTAACCACTAGTTTTGAAGTTTCAACAATTTTGTTACAAAGATGAGAAGGCAAGCAATTCATCTATTTCTCGAACAGGAAAAGAGATTTTTAGTTGTATTTTTTTTAAACTTGTCTCAATAATCTTTTCATTAATGCACAAAGAAAATATTAAATGTAAAGAGGGATGGATTTAATGTTATAGAAACATAAAATGTATTTGACATTTTCTTAACTATAAAAATTGGTTAGAAGTTAACATTATTTAAGAAATATTATTTGGACGCACATTTTGACATATCAATGGGGGCACCTAAGCAGAGATTTTGCAAGTGAGAAATAACTTTTCTTTTTTTCTTTTTGATACTCTAGAAACAAAAATGTTATTTTAACACCTAAAATGTAGATGTCTATTGGAACACCCACTTAATAACCGTTGGATGTGATGGTGGATCCCACACACTCTATCCATCCGATCACATCCAATGGTTATTAAGTGGATGTCTTAATAGACACCCACTTTTTAGATGTTTGAATAGCACTACTCCTCTAGAAAGAAAAAGCAATCTTGGTGCCCCTTGAAGGAAAAATAGAAAAATAGTTTACATCAGCATTAATCTTCGGCATTCTTGTCTTCCACTTTCTTAACATTCTCCTGCTCTTTTTTGTTAAATGGGAAAGGTCTGAAGCCATTCTGAAGCAACTTCTCGACCTCCTCGAACTGAAGGCCTTTTGTTTCAGGTACCAACATGTAGATGACCACAAGCCCAATCGTGGAGAACCCGGCAAAGAGGAGGAATGTACCGGCAGAGCCTAGAGCCTTAATCAAGGTCAAGAATGTGTCACTCATAATGAGATTAGCACACCAGTTAGAAACTGCGGCTATACCCCCACCCAGACCCCTGAATCTCAGTGGGTATATTTCTGAGTTCAGAACCCAAGGCACTGACCCCATTCCTGGAGAGTATGCTATGATATACAATCCAAGTATTACAACCGCTAAGAGTCCAATTCTGCTGGGACACCCATCGGAAAACCATACTCTCTTATTCTCACGACACATATTTCTGATATCCTTTTCTCCGCCCAAGCATGCTCCTGGAAGATACTGCATCACAGATACAGAAATATATATCCATCAAGCAGCTTTCCATAATCTTAAGAAAGAAAGCATGATGACTGAAGAATGATGGCATATTTTATTAGTTCTAAATTAAATTTGAGTACGAAATTCTTGTAAATTAGCTTCATTGGTCATCTGATATAAGAAGGCAATCAAGCATATATATGATTATGATCATATGATAAAACAGTCAATAATTACGTGACTGTGGGCGTTAGCACAGAAAGCACATTCAGCCTTCAAACATCGCATGCAGTTCCATGAACCGAAATCAGAGGTCGAAGTGTAAGCCTGGCATGTAGAGTTGGCACCAAAACTGAGGGTGTCCGTTTTATCTATCCCGGGAGCATGCTGAGCTGCTTGGCGGAATACAGCGCTTAGAACTATGAGGCAAACAATGATCCCAATCATGGAGACGAGCATGAGCTTTCTCCTTCCATATCTATCGATGAAAATCATGCTGATTATGGAGCCAATGGCATTTAGACCAGAGGTGACGAGAGAAAGTGCAAGAGCCGTGGACTTTGAGGCAATTCCAGCAAACTGAACAATGGTTGGGCTGTAGTACATGACAGTGTTGATCCCCACAACCTGCTGAGCAACCTGAACAGTAATGCCTGCGTAGAGGGCTCTCCGGACTGCAACGTTGCCCAAAGCCGCCTTCAGTTTCTCTCCAAGGGTGTGCCCGATCAACCCTTCCTGTTGCTTCTCGACTTCAATTGATTCATGCATGACTCTCATCTCCTCTTCAACTTCGTTTGGGCGGTAGATTCTTCTCAGGATGTCCCTTGACTCCTCCACCTTCCCCTGCAGCCAAATATAATGAAAAATGAAGCAAGCAAAACTCTGGTGATTCCAACTTCGAAAGATGGATTATTTTGGAGGCTGGGTAGTGAATGTGATTTAAAAAAATGAAAAAAAAGGACCATATATATGTATATGTATATACATATATATATGATATACCTCTCTGTAGAGCCATCTAGGTGACTCAGGGAGGCTCAACATTAATATGAACTGAACCAAAGCGGGAATTCCAGCAACCCCAAGCATCCAACGCCAGGTTCCTGGTGTCTGAAACAAATTACATTGGAGATTATTAAGAAAACCATGCCTTTGAATTGAAAATCTATACATACCTTGGTGAATGCGAGATTGATAAGGTAGGAGAGGAACTGGCCACCAGTGATGAGGAGACCGTTGATACAGACAAGTGCTCCTCTAATGGTAGCAGGGGATACTTCTGAGATGTAGAGAGGAGCAGTCATGGATGCCATACCCACTCCCAAGCCAACTAAAATTCTTCCAATAATGATGACCCATGGAGCTGGAGCAGCACCCATAACTATTGCCCCAATAAAGAATAAAATGTCGGCAAACATAATTGACATCTTTCGCCCCAGCTTGTCATTAATCCATCCTCCAATTGCAGCTCCAAATATAGCTCCTGCTACAGCCATACTCACAATGGTTTCCTGCACACCAGCAAAAATAGAAGAGACATAAAAACATCAAAATATATACTAGCTAATGAGAATCAACCATGCATGCATTTAGAAAGAGAAAAGGCTAGAGAAGGAAGAAAAAAACAGCCTCACTCGCTGCTTGTCCTAATAGGAAGAAATCAAAGCATGCAAAATATGAACAACTCACTCACTCACTCATTCACTCACCTGTAGCCATGTTTTCTTGTCAACTTGCTGAAAGTCTTCACGGATGTAGAGCAAGGCTCCAGAAATGACACCTGTATATTAATTATATGTAAGAATTTGATGAAAAAATTAAACCGATTTCTTATATTAATTAATAGTAATGCCTTTGTTGGAAGAATGTTGTACAATTAATCATCAAAGGAGGATTGAAAAGGCGTGTGTACGAATGTATAGGTAGATACGTACCTGTATCATAGCCAAATAGAAGACCTCCAATGCCGGCAGATAAAGCAAGGCGCATAATGTAAGGTGAACCACTTGCTCTCTGCCAACATTCTGTAAACTCGGCCTTGCTCGCAGCCTCGGGGCCCCCTTCCATCTTTACAAACTACTAAATTTCCCAAGCCAACTTAATTATGTAATTACAAGCCCAGCAGTCTCTGCTGAAAATTAAATGGGATCAATTCATAACTGAAGCTACAAAATACACTGGTCGCAGCTAGATGCAGGCTTAAGTACTGTCTGTGAAAATCACGCAGAGAAATTATAAAGCTACACAACAACGTGCATGCTTTTCCAGCAAAACCAACGACCCTATGTTAAATAAAATAAAATAAAAACTGGTATTCTTAAATATGAGTAAGCACAATGCTTGTCATGCAGTAACAAAATCATCGATGTGGAGAAAAAGAAAGGTTTTTGGTTGCTTGCATGTCTAAACCACGTATCCTATAGTTAAGCTAAACAAGCATTGCTATTCTAATACCTAAATACCCACTCTATTACTTTTGGATATGATAAATGAGTGAAAAAAAAAAGTAGGTTCACAATCACATCTAACAGAGTGATTGGATACTCACTTTTGGGTATTAGAATAATATTTTTATGAGCTAAAAATATTTATAAGTGTAAAGAAATGTAAGGTAGTTCTTTTGAGAATATTTGATGGATTAATTTTCATTATATTTTCAGATCTTGAAATTTTCATTATCTCCGGGAAGAATCAGTAAATTACACAAATGCCTTTATTAGTATTATTTTCGTTAAATGCCTTTGAAAAGTTCATGACCAAGGATATCGTACCAAATCATAACTCACAATTAGGCGAATCAATTTTATTGCAAGGACAAGAAATAATATTGAGAATTTAAAATTGAGATTAGACACGGAAAACGATTAGAGATAACCATTATTTTCTTAAAAAAATATTATTACTTTAAGAAGATTATGTAAGCTATACTCCCTCCATTCTACGATAATAATCTTTTAACTAACGTCACAATAATTAATAAAATAATTTAATAATTTTAGTTTAAAAATGTACAATAACTGTAAAAGGATTTAATTGTTATTTTCAAGGTTCTGAAAATCGAACCAGATATCAAACTGGTCAGGACAAGGGTTCAAAGGTTTAGAGGTTTAACTGATTCAACCGGGGGTCCAACCTGTATATAATAAAATCTGTATTTATATAAATATATAAAAATACGAAATAAAATATATATCACAAATAACTAAAAATTAAATTAGGCATTAATAAAACTCATAGAATATAACATAACTCATCTCTTAATCAAAATAAACATTATCCATATGGATCAAATCTCTCGAGTTACTAATTTTCATACTAAAAAAGGAAAAGAATTAGGAAAAATGTTTTTTAAGAAAAAACTCAAAATGATGTCATTTTGCACCTTTTTTATATTAAAAAAAAATCGGTTTGACAGGTTGGGCCGGTTTTAAGGTTTTGAAAACCGGATCAGATATCGAACCGGTCAAGGCAAAGGTTCAGAGATTCAATCGGGGGTCTAACCGGAATATAAGCAGTATATAATAAAACATGTATTTATATAAATATATAAAAATATAAAATAAAATATATGTCATAAATAATTAAAAATTAAATTAGACATAACAAAACCCATAGAATACAATAAAATTCATTTTTTAATCAAAATAAACATTATCTATATAAATCAAATCTCTCAAGTTACTAATTCTCATACCAGAAAAGGAAAAGTATTAGGAAAAATGAGATTTTAGACTTTTTTTTTTTAAAAAAAAACCTCAAAATGATGTTATTTTACATCTTTTTTATTAAAAAAAAACTGGTTTGGCCGGTTGGGTCGATTTGCCCGATTCGAAGCGGTTCAACATCGTTTATTTGTCAGCCAGTTTTAGAGGCTAACCCGGACCAGATAGCAAGTTAGTTCCCGTTCAACATCGGCCGTGGTCTGGTCCAACCAAGCTTTGTCGATCACGATTTAGAACCATGGCCTGTTTGCCCAGTTCCCAGCTAGTTCAAAGCGGTTGTTGGTCGGTTCTTTTTTCACCGATTTTAGGGGTCAACCCGGATTGGACAGCAAGTCAGTTCCCTATTCAACCGGTCTGACCAGCTGGTTTGGTCCAACTTTCAGAACCTTGGTTATTTGACTTGAGAGTCACATGAATTAAAAACTTTAAATAAGTCAATGGAAGAGACAATGAAAGAATAGAGCAATGGCGGCAATTAATAACAGAAAGATGCACTACAAGAAAAATATGTATTTTCAACGATTATCAATAATTAAAATGTCAATAAAAGTATTACCAAGAAAAATAGTTTCAACATAAAGTAATCGTTGAAAATACTTAGAAACTTTCATCGATAATTAGTACATGTCAAAAATATCCAAAAGATATATTTTTGACATGTATTAATTATCAATAAAATTTATAAGTATTTTCAACAGTCACTTTATGTTGAAATTACTTTTCTTGATAACATTTTGTTAACACTTTAATTGTTCAAAACAGTTAAAAATATCCATTTTCCTTATAGTGACGTTAGATAATCAAAACATAAAAACTAATTTTGTATCTAGAATGATATGATATAATTATTAGTTTTTAAAAAAAATAATGCGTCATGTCACTTTTTTCTTCCAACAATTGCCATAAGTTCTATAAAGGATTTTGTATATGAAAATATATTTTTACGTGTAAAATAATTACTTTTTTATCTTGATTTTAAAATGACAAGTAGCCTGATAAATAAAATGACTGTCATTTTAAAAGGCACGGAGTATATTAAAAAATAAGTTTTAAAGCATACTATCCCATTCATGAGAGAATAACGTGCTAGCAATGCGTTGCAGTGTGTTAACAATATTACTAGAACAACAACATCAGAATCTACACTTTTGAAATGTTAAATTGATAAGGAATTATGTATACCGGTAAAAAAAAAAAAAAAAAGCAATTCTGAATCACCAGGTCATGATAAACTTAATATGCAGATTGAAAAGTTTATAGTAAATATCATGCCCTCACAAATGCGCCATCATTGAGGAAACAATTTATTGAATCGGCTGTGAAATAGACGAATTAAGCTCTAATGCCAGAAGTAATAAGGCTTGGTTATAGGAAACGTGAAGCCGAATGGTTGTTGAGGAAGATGGTGAGGTTCAACGTGGTGATCGATGATGTGCACAGAGACATAGAAATCGAAAAAAAATATTTTTGGAAATCAACTCGAAATAATGATATATAGCCATGAGATAAATATCCATGAAACTTAACAGCGATGAATGCATGTTACGAAAAGTACCTTAATCAGGACCGGGATGCAGATACAAACAGAAGTTTTGCAATATAAGCAAGAAACCCACGAGCCCTTTTTTCTTGGTGTGGATTATTTTCTGTGTGTAGTATTCAATTCCTTTTGGGGGTCTATTCTCTCTTGTGGTATAATATCTTACGCTCCCTGTTCTCTCGGTGGCTTTTTTTGAGACGTGCTCTCTCTCTCTCTCTCTCTCTCTCTATCTTTTTTCTCGTCTTATCCCTTATGTTTTATTTATGGGATCATTTTAATCAGTCATTTCTATCTTTCCTTAATGTTCTTAAATTATTAAATATTTCCTCGATTTATTTATGTTCTTAAATTATTAAATTGTGTATTTTCTAGAATTTTTTTAATAGGAAGGCAGACAAAATTGTGAGCTGGCCATATACTTACCAATACTTAAGGGGTTGTTTGGAAACTGTTTTTGAAAACAATTTTCAACTTTAAAAAAAAAAAAATCAAAAAGGTTGTTTGGAGCATTGTTTTGTCATGTTAGTTTTAAAATATAGAAAACAAGATACAGCTTTCAAACACAGAAAATGGAAAACATAAAAGTTTGTTTTAGGATTTTTGGTTTTAAAAAACAGAAAAGGATGGGGGGTGTAACATCCCATGCTGCTTTATGGATTGACAACTGTCCCCACAAACCAACACGGGTTTTTTCAGCATGTTTTGTCCTCACTCGCATACTTCCTAGGAAAACTTCCCAGGAGGTCACCCATCCCAAAATTACCCCAAGTCAAGCACGTTTAACTGTGGAGTTCTTTCGGTTTAGGCTACCAAAAAGAAGATTGCGTGGGAAGAACTCCACAGTTAAGCGTGCTTGACTTGGGGTAATTTTGGGATGGGTGACCTCCTGGGAAGTTTTCCTAGGAAGCATGCGAGTGAGGACAAAGCATGCTGAAAAGACCCGTGTTGGTTTGTGGGGACAGTTGTCAATCCATAAAGCAGCAGGGGATGTTACAGGTGGCATAATTGCAATTCTTTGATTTTATTAATTTGAACACACCTTCGATTCTCATTGGCCCCAATGCCTGAAAATATTTTTCCCCTTTCATCATATGCCACTCCACATGCTTCACTTCGGTATTCCTAACACAAGGGAGGTAGCAAATCGCAATGAAGATGTGAATCGTGAAGAAACAGAACCACCATGACATACATCAACCATGGTAGTGCTACCTTGGCTTCATATGAGTAAGCAACTGAAGGAGAAGGGAGATGGCAAAGCAGCAGCGGCGGCCGGCACAGAGGAGATGATGGTCATTGACTTCCTGGGATGAGCTGTTTGGCAACAACGACTTCGCATGCACGAGGCAAGATGGCGAAACGCGATTCCAGTCTTCAGCCATGGTGAAGTTCGTCATGCAGGTGATCGCCGGACTGCTTCGTTTCTTGCGACATTTGGTGTTGCTCTGGTGTGGTCGCCTCTATCACCCGGTGGCCATGAGTGGAGCTCTTGTAAAGGTGGCAGTGTTGAGCAAACAAGGGTGAAGCATGTGGGGTCCAGCCGTTGGGTCCCACTATTGAAAATTTAAAGCCATAACGTGAAGAGAGGAAATTTTTCCACGCATGAATAGTAAATCACTATTCATGCGTGCAAAGTTCGGTACTGAGAAGAGTTTTTTCAACAAGTGAACAGTGAATTTTACTGTGCACTTGTGTTAGGTGCCGTGAAACGCAGATTGCGTTCATACACAGCGAGCCTCTATAAATAGAGGCATTCGAAGCAGCATAACACACAAGAAGCGTGAAATACAAGTCATAGAGAGAAAAGAAAATAACAAAGTGTTATTTTCTGAGAGTGAGAGAGAAAAATAGAGAGTGTGAATAAATCTCTTAGAGTGTAGGGTGTGGGTATATACACCGGGAATATTTTTTGGGTATCATCTCTATTGCTCCTTGGTACTGCAAAATTGTAGTGTTTGAATAAGAGGATTCTCACTGGGATACACTATATTTACCTATTGGGTTGGAGAGTGTGGAAAGGATATTTTGTAATTATCCTGAATATAGTGTAATATTTTCGGAGTTTGTCCCGTGGTTTTTCCTCCGGTATTTGGGAGTTTCCACGTTAAAATATTCGGTGTGCAAATTTCTTGATACTGATGTGAATAGTAAACAACGGCCCCACATGAATAGTGACCAGTGGCCCAATGTAGAAAATTACTATTCATCCTGATTCATATTTTCGCTGCGCTGCGCCGATTGGTAGATTTAATTCTATCAGATTTAGTTTTGGTACTCATTGCATCATTTAATTGCACTGTGAATCAGTCTCTGAGCCCAACAAAGCAAGCAACTCTGAGGACCCCCAGTAGCTTCAACGAGAAAGAGAAGAAGCAACAGATCCTATTTGGTGTTTGTAATCTAATGGGCCATTGGCCAGCTCAAAGCATTCCCAAACAAATTTTTGGTTTATTATTTTTAAATTTTGTTTTTAAAAATAATTATCCAAACACATCCCTTGTTTTTTATCATTAAAAATATGTTTTGAGAATAAAGTTACCAAACAGGTTTTGTAATTTTTTACTTTTTAAAATTGATCTCAAATTTATTTTTTAAAACAGTTTTAGAAACCAAGAATACAAAAACACTTCCAAACAGTCCCCAAATGTTTTAATGGTTTTCTTTAAAAAGATATAATAATTCTTGAGGGTAAATAAAAAAATTCTTCTAGCTAATTGCAAAAGAGAAAGAGACAAACAAAAGGCATGTACGTTTAGTAATTTTTAAGATTTTTTGAAACCTTCATTTTAATGTTTTCTCACCTCTTTAGATGCTTATAATAAAGATTATAAATCGGATTTAACATTTCTCACAACGGAGGTACGATGTAGATTTTCCCATTCATCATAAGCATGTTAGGAAGTCGAGTTGAATCAAATATTGATTTAAGTTTAATATACTCGGTCGGAAATTGAAAATCTGTGTGAGTTCAATGAGTTAATATATATTAACTGAATATAAATCATCTTTTTAGATTTAAGGAGGTCCATTTGAATTTATAATTTAAGAAAAATATATCTAATTTATAATTTAAACAAAATATATCTAGTTACTAAATTTAGTCAAACATTAAAAAAATTTAAATATTAATGTACATTACACTCAAATATAATTAGTACCTTGAAAAATTATCCACATATATATTCCCTTTGTTTTAAAACAATATATAGCCGTTTGAGGATTATAATTTTGTTTCGTATCATTTACTACTTTAGAATTTTAACTTCAATTAGTTTGATCCAAGTTTGGCCTTATACTCGCTATCCCTTACCACCTTCTTATCAAATTTATTACTTTATATCAAAATCATTTTTAGAGTAATTATTAAATACAAACCATTGTACTTTTAAATCAATTCTAACCTAATCAATAATACATACAGTTCTATAAAAGCAAAAAACAAACACATTATTAGACGTTTCTCATATCATGATGATGCATGGAACAGATCCTTGGATTCATGCCCACCTTATATATGTTACACATGGAGTGGCAATGCAATATGCCTGTGAGGCTGTGACTCTGATTTACACAAACATTGTTGCCATCCAAGCAGAGCTGGTTGACAAGTCCGCTTGTTTTGGACATATTTCGCCCTTGTAGAATAGGTATATGCAACTTCGCGTTACTCAAATTCTCTCATACATCCCCGACCCAAACAGAAATATCAATGCCACTAGAGTTATACTTTCTTTCTCCTAGAAGAAGAGTGAATTTACTCGCCAAGCATGTGATCCCTTCATCCTTCTTGGATAAGTAAGAGAAAAAGGGAGTGAGAATTAAGGTTTGAGATGATTTTATGAAGAGTGGATTTCCTTCCAGAATAAGGTAGAAAATTTTTATGAAGAGTGAATTTCCTTCCAGAATAAGGTAGATTTTTTCACGCCAGCATCCTCCAAACCAAATAAATTTTGCTTGTTTATTTACTCAAAAAAGGCAATGCTTATTTTGGATTAAAAAATTAAGCCCGCCCCATCCACAAACAAATGATCTTCCAAATATTTCCGAAAGTGATCATGCATTTTATTATAGCTCAGTTGTGTTTTTATTTTGTAATCATGTGTCACCGCATCTCCCAATGTTTGTACGAGATTCAAAATTGTTGAGAAGCTAAGCCCACGTTCAGGTGGAAAATGTCATTGAGCTACTCGTATCTCCCAATGATACATGATTTTAGGCCCATTCGTTTAAAAGTGTTAAAACCTGAAAAAGTAGAACTAGAAACATTGTTTCTTCGACCTTAAAAAAGGCATTGTGTCAAGAATGGGACCTTAAAAAAGGCATTGTGTCAAGAATGGGATTCGAACCCATGCCCTTTCGGACCAGTACCTGAAACTGGCGCCTTAGACCAACTCGGCCATCTTGACTACACTGAATATTGGAAATTTAAACGTATTTTGATTTTTTCATACTAGGGGTGGACCAATGTCATGATAACATAAATGCTTTCAAAAAATTTAAATATAAGATTGAAGGTTTCATAAATTTTCTAATATGATTTTTTTTTCTTCACTTAACTTAAAATCCAAACATGCTAACAGTATTTATAGTGCACCAATTTCTATTTGAACATGCATTGCAATTGACGTTGCTTTGTTATCAAATTCTTTGTTGGTCTGATCTTTATATTAGAACTGTATCTGTGATTGATATCTGTAACGCATGGCTTCTGGTACTTTTGTAGTTGTGCCTTTCATTCCAAGGCTTACTAGTTTACTACCTGCATTTTGTTTGACTCGCAACCGTATCTTTGAAGACCTTCATGATGAAAAAACCGAATTGTTGCACCATATGAGGTATTTATGCTTGCTTTTTTCTGGGTAAGGCAGCAATATAGCCAAACCTTCATATCTTTTGTTATGGCTCTACAAATCAGTAAGTACTACCTTCATCTATTTTTAGACTGTCTCTTGAGAAATCAGCAAAAGTTTGTGTCCAAATACATTGAGTTTCTAATATACCAAACTTTCACTTATTCCCTAAAAAACAGTTAAAAATTGGTGGAGAAGTACTGGTTTGAATTTGACCTTCTAGCAATTCGAACTCGTAAGTTGCAAGTTCAAATAGAGCGTCGACAGTAGCCACTGGCCGGGGTGGGGTGCCACTCTACCATATAGAACTAGAACTAAAACTTGAATAAAATAAAGTCCAAGGCAAGACTCATCTTGAGCCACTGAATCAGGAATATTAATTGGAAGTGGTTCACTGCTTGGGCAATATTCTTGTTGCTTATGCCTATAGCGCTTGAAACCGAGGGAGTGGCAGTCAATTCCTCGTACTTTGTTATTTTGATTTCTCAGGAAGAGCATGAAGATAATGTTAAGTCAATCCTTGCAATATCGGACTTTCAATGGCAGGAGGAGCTTTGGCTGTCCTTCACATAGTTCGTTTTGCTGATTAAGTGACGAAGTTAATAATTGCTGGATGTGAACTGGGTGGGAAGCATCCTTCGTTTAGTACCCTGAGGATGACTGGAGAAACAGGTTGATGAGTTGATCGGGGGAGCAGATGGCTACATCGTTAGCAGACGTTCCCAGTTCCAATCATGGGGTGGTTTAATGACGTGCTTTGCCTTAATATCATGAACGTTATATATAAGTTGTTGTGAAAAAGATTAGGTAGAATAAATTTATTAGCTTCCATAGTTTTATCAAATTTGTCTCTTTATTTCAAAGTTTTCTGTCCGATTTAAAACACAGAAAAGGTTCAATTAGTACCACTCTCGAATAGTATGCAAAGATCCACTGACAAAGTTTATAGAACCATTAAACAGGCTTAAGTTGTGCCTACCATAATCCAAATTTCAATGGCTGTCATATTCCAAATTTTCGGGGTACCATTTGTTTTTCTTGTCACAAATCCCGATTCACTGCTTTTCACGGAAACATGGATGCCTTCATCTATAGTGTGCGAACCCCAGAATGTATCTATCCACTATCTGGCATGCAGAGCTAAATTATAATCGAAACTCAATATTAAAACATTAAAACAACAAACTTTTGCGTTTATCCATCACAAATAATGTAAAAAGCTTCAACTTCACCCGAGCAAAATCAATGCAGGATGTAAATATGTAGCGCACTACAAACAGTGTTACAAGTATATACAGCCTCAGAATTGCGGAATTACAGCAAGGCAGATATGCCATTCAGTCCCGAAAGATGGTTTTGGTAACTGATATCATCACTGGCTACGATCGGGGATCAGATCAGGAACCGTAATTAGACATTTATCTTGACTTTGCAAGTGGAAAATGAGGCAAAAAAATAACATCGCTGCTTCTAAAATCAATCAAAACTCAGAATGCACAAGGTATCTTTTCCCAAATAAATAAATAAAATAGATTGAAAACAATAGGTCAGAATAATTTCACATCTATGAATAATCCTTACATAGGAAAGACACATATAATACGCCTCAGAATTGCAGAATAGTAACAGCAAGGCTAATAAGCCATTCAGTCCCGAAAGATGGTATTTGGTGACTGATATCATCATCGGCAAAGTTTTCAATACACAGACAAAACTAAAAATTAGAGAGGAAAAAAGAGCAGAAGAAGGTGATGAAAATGTTAGTCTCATGGCCAGTCCCAAGAAGTAAAGGCAGCAACGCTGCTCCACAAGGCGATGGAATATGAGACCACCGTCGACGGAGGAGCTCCCAAAATCGGGAGGACCATCAACGTCAACGAAGATTGCTTTGTGACGTTTACTTGGGATTATGCAAACACACGTATCAGTTTGCCCCCTTTCAAGAATTAGGGATTCTCGCAAATCCCCCGTCACATAACCATTCCGCACTGAGACTCCCAAGTTTATAAAAAAAAAAAAAAAAAACCAACGACAAGAAGATCATACGATAGAAATGCTTGAAGACAAAATTTAGTTATCGGCAACTAGGTTTTTAGCAAGTGATAATCTAAGAACCCATCGAGGCTGACCAAGATCCATAGATACCAAGACCCTAAACCACCACCGCAGCTGAACGCTGCAGCAACAAATGAGACAGCTGAGAGGAGATTACTTAAGAAACAATTTTATAGTAGTTGGGTGGCCACCTTCAAAAACTAGGGTTGTCTCCGTGTCAACCACAACACAAACCGATAGTTTCTGTGGCCCATTTACAACTAAGTCCAGTATTCATGGGCCCTACATTCTAAAGTATTGTCGAGTAAATCGGGCTTGTTCGTTTGGACTTTTTACACGAAAATACGGAACACCTTATATGCCATTGGAGCACATAAGCCTAGTTTGTTGAGATAAAAAAAACATATCCAAACAATGATGCAGAGAAATATCTAAAAATTTTTATTTGTGTAATATTTCTTGTTTGTCATCGTAATTTTTTTTAAAAAAATATTGATTAATGATACTAAAAACAGCAACTTATTCGAGAAAAGGATTTTTGTGCAACTTTTGAAACATCTAGTGTCATCATATAAGAGGAAGGATTTTCATGTTATTATTAGCTTATTGGATAAACGAAAGGGATACTTTATATGCAAGAATGTTTATAATTGTTACATGATCCAAAAATTGAGCACCAGAAGATAATGAAAGGGTACCCATAATGTAATCAACATATACTTTATTTGCTTTTCATAATTTTTATGAATTATTTATTATATTATTTTTTTTAAGAAAATCAATTACGATCTGTTTTGAGATGCGTTATAGTGCAGTACTGTTTAACTTAGTGGTTTATATAGGAATGATTTGCATATCAAAACCTAACCTCTCAACATTTTGCAGGTAGTTATATAAATTTATATTATTATCAGCAGTGTGTATAGAGGAGATTTTGTGATCAAGGGACAAGATTCATCTATTATTATAATATTTGAGAGTCATTTCATATAAAGTATTATAAATGTTTTTCATACTGAGCTTTAAGGTACATGTGTCATCCATATAGTGATTTAGGGCCCACTTTTCTAAACATTTATATCTACAGATTTTTTTTACTTGATTTACAATTAAATTATTAATTATTAATAAAATCAAATCTACTATCATTAAAGATGACATGAATCAATAAAATTAGAATCATTAAGATATATTTATGGGATTATAAATCATTAAAATTACGATTTACAGTTAAAATTAAGAATCATTGAAAAATGGATTAGATATAAATTTATTAGGGTGATTAAAACATTAATGGGGCCATTACCACAAAAAATCATATGATATGTAAAAAAATAAAAAAAGGGAATACCTTAATCAGATCAACAAAAAATTGTATGATATAAAAAAAGGGGAATGCCTTGATAATATCAACAAAAATGTCTCCTATTTATCGTGCGATTATAGCTTGCAGGATCTTTTAAGGGCAAATATTTCTATTTTATTTTTTATCCATTGTTATTAGATTTGATTTTGTTATATTCATAAGATTTCTTAATCTGTCATGTAATTGTAACATCGGATAAAGGAAGATATGACCACTATTATTGCTCATTGAATCCCTCTATATATTTAATCATCGATTTAGGTGTAAAGCAAGTCTAGCAAACCGACAAACAGATTCATTTGGCTAAAATAAAAGGTAGTGAACCAATTCGTGGTTATGTATTCCAATTTGTCTTATACTTAATGAAGGGTTTTGTTAGGCTGATTATAGAAAAAAAAATGAATTTGTCTCAGAATTTTACAGAGAAGCATTTTTTTTTCTATCAATCTATTTCAAATCGAAATGAAAGCAGACATTTGTTATTTCTAAAATTAAACAAAGTAAATAGTCATCTCTAAAAATACAAGGTGTCCTCTGTGACTTGCATATCCATAAAAATAACAAATCTCATCTTTTACTTTTTTTTTTTAGTGAGACATTCATTTATACAAAAATATATATCAATTGAAAAATATACACAATATTATATATTATATATAAATTATATTATTATTATTATTATTATTATTATTGTTATAATTATAGATTATAAATCTATTATACTAATATTTTAAACTCATTTCATGGAAACTATTACGTGTGTCATTCATATAATAATTTAGGCTCCACTTTTCTTAATCTTTAATTTATGTCTACAGATTTTTTTAAAAATTTAGCTTGCAATTTACTTATTAATTATTTTTATATGAAATAAAATCAAATATTATAATCATTAAAGAATCAAATATTGCAATCATTAAAAATTACAATTTGCACTAAGAAAGAACTCATATAAATATAATTACTGCTTACAATTAAATTAAGAACCATTAATAGCCTCACATTATTAACGCAATATAAAAAATTATAAAGGAAATATTTCTAAAATAAATAAGCTTTAAAATTAGTATTTTTTTCAAAAGAAAACGGGCAGGCCAATTTATTAATAAATTACTAATTGATTGATTTTGATATGATAATAATTCAAAATTCAATTTCTACCAAATTTATTCTTAGTCAAATATTTAAGACTCATTATAATATAAATATGATAATTTATTTTTAATCAAATATGATAACAACTAATATAATACTAATATTTAAGACTCATTACATAAAAATTTTTCGATGCGTTATTCATAGAAAAATTATACCACATCACTTTATAATTTTAATACTTAAAGTAAGTTTTTGAATTTATTTTACCTTATAATTATCAATTATTTTTTCCAATAATACCTTTATATCTCTCTACTATTAACAAAAGTAATATAAAAAATAAAAAATAACATAAACAAAGTAATAATTCAATATATTATACCATAAAAATTTTATATATAATTATAGTATTAATGATAATAAAGCTATTATATTTATGTTACATTAGTAGTATTTGTTATTATGAATATTTATATTTTAAAGTTCAAAGTATTTTTAAATTTTTTTAATAAACCCATAAATATCAATAGGGATTCAAATCTTCACGTGGAATGAGGAATAGAGACCCATGACAGGGATATAGATGAGAATAGAGGCAAAATTCTAAATGAAGATGGGATTAGAGAAAAATTTTCTAACTTCAAATTTAGCACTTTTGAAAATCATAATAAAAAAATTATCTATCTACCTATATCACTATATTCTATTTCATTTTTTACAACTTGCATATTCCAATCTATTAATTCCATAATTTTTTTTATACTAATTTTTTTGAAAAAAAAACTATAATTCAACACTAAAATATTTTTTTTAAAATTAATTGCACAATTTACACGTCTTTGATAATGATACTAAATATTTATTAATTTTAAAAATTAAATAATTATATTAATTTTTTATTCAAAATAATATTATAATTGATATACTACTCTAATAATTGAGATTATATAAATTAGAATTATATTTTTTTACTAATTATTACACATTAATTATAACATATATTTTAAAATTGATATTTTAATTTATCAAAAGGATGTACAAAGAAAAGACGTCGACGTGTAATTGAAATCATATAAATTAAATTTATTCATTATTTTTTAATTAAAAAATATATTTTTATATTTTTATAAATTAAATATTTAATTTACTGAAAAGATATAAACGGCTAATAATGATAAAAAAAATTGAAAGTGGGTACATGCGGGAATCACCCACAATGGGAAAGGGAGTTGAGACATTTTTTGTCTTTATAGAAACGATCGATGGTACTAAGCCCCCGTTTGTTAAACGGGATAGCGACGGGGATAGCATCTTCATTTTAATTTTAATTTATGTTTCATTAATAGTATTTGTTATTATGGATATTTATTTTTCAAATTATAAAATATTTTTAAAGTTTTTCTCTTTTTGAAATTTGTTAATAAACCCTTGAATACTGTGAGATTCAAAATTCCTATCGGAAATGGAAAATACGGATCCATAAGAGAGATGTGGATGAAGATGAACGGTAAAATTTTAAACAGTGACGGGAGGCGTGGGACATGTTCCCTTTCTCATGGATACTCATTGTCCTTCTTATAAGTGGCTCATGATATAGTAAAATTATTCATTTATTCTCTTTCTTTATTCAATAATTTCAACTTTCAAAATATGTAAAATTTTTACAAAATAGGCTTTTTATTGTTAGTTGTAGGTCATCTATCAAGATTTTTTCAACCGTATAAACACTATATTCAAAATAAGATATAAAATAGAATGACATATTTATATTTTGTCCACTTATTTAATTATTTAAATATTAACTTACTTTTAAGATAAATTTATACACTTAATTTTCAGTAAGATATATTTAAATAAATTATCATTTATTTTCGATAATGATCAATAAATTATTTTTTATTATCTCCCCATGTATTACACGGGTCCAACGACTAGTATATATATATATATATATATAAGTTTTACGTTTCAAGGGAATTAGTCACTGTTTCCGATTACGGATACCGTGAGTTCAAAAAAAATCACTGCATTTCGGAATTGTTCTTATAATATATTCGAGAAATAAGAATTTAATGTGTTATATGTTCGAGTAAATAAGTTTGCCTCCCATTTGAAGTGTATTTGCCTTTAGCCACCTCAAACAATTTCTAACTCGGCTCCTGATGGTAATGCACTACGCATTTTCACCACATATTATTTCTAGAATTTTTTATATGCCTGTTCCACTGAATTTGAACTGATGTATAAATTGAGAAACCAATGCCAGTGACATATAAACTACAGCTATAACTGATACAATAAATTTCTCAAAACGTTTACACCGACAAACTACTAACAATTAGCACCTTCCACTGTCCCATTGTGGTTCTCCTGAGGTGCAGTCTCTTTGGAAGGAGTATTTATTGATCGGGCAAGGCCCTTGACATGGCTCAAACGCAGTGGTTTTGCTATGCAACTGCAACCTGAATTAAAAAGTGTCAACTATATATATTTTCACCAAAAAGAAAGAAAGAAAGAAAGAAAGGAAGAAAGAAAGAATGGTGCTTTCATATAACTGACTTACCATCACCACCTGATACATCTGCCTTGAGTAACAACTCTCCTGCGAGTTTGTGATTTCCAGTAGGGTTAGACTTTCGTGGGTTTCGTGCAAGCTGTTTAATACTGGTCAGACGCAACTTTCCTGGTAGACCCCTCAGATGGATTGATGGTTCTATAAATATAAATATAAATACAAAGAAAGAACATATAAAAAAGCCCAAAAACTTATTTTGGTTCAAAAGCCCACCAACTTTTAACCTTTCAACAGAAAAAAAAAAAATGACCTATAAAAAAAGAACAGTGAAGGCCATACCCATTTAATAATAGATAAGAGTGTGTCCCACAAATTATAAATATAAATAACATTTTGCATAAAAAAAACCTAGGATAATGATACATCAACTTAGCAAGGAACCACTTTTTCGACTGAAAAAAAAAAAAGAAAATGAAAAAAACATGGAATCACCTTCAACAATTTGGGATGTGTCTTGTGCTTGGACGTAGCCATGATTGAGAATGAGAACTGCGTGGTCTGAAGGAGTGACCCATTGAAGCTCAGCACGGGAACTGTCATCACCAGTGCTTGAATGTAGAGAATGAGGATTTGGCTGAAGCAGAGCACCAAAAGGAGCGTTTGCATTTGCAGCCCTCTGCCTCCTCTGTCTCCGGAGCTGGTAGTTGCTGCGGCGTCTGGCGAGATGCCTCTCCCTTTGTTCTTGAGTCATTGATTGTCGCCTCTCCCTGTCACGTACACGCCGCCTCTCCCTCTCTTCCTCCCTTCTCATTCTGCAAATGATTCTTCCCTGCCCACCTTCGTCGGTCACCCTCTCTTCCAAATATATACTTAAAAATTGTACAATAAATAATAATAACTATTATATTCATCCACAACATGTTCACTCAGATCTTTCTTCTGAAACGAACACACATGCAACTTCCCAATCACCAACCACAAGAAAAATTGAAGTTCTCAATCAATACTGAGTTTTATGGTAGGTAGGATTAAAATTTCATAACATGTATCTAAGAAAATTGAATTCTTGGATGTCCGGCTGAGATCAAAATCAAGGACATGCCACAAGACAGTCACGAAAATTGAGGTACACGTGATTTTTTGTCAATGAATTCCAAGGTACTACGTAGATTATCATCAATAGCAGATTACAAGTATCTCATACGAAGTAGCAAAAAGATCATTCAACAAATTATAACATTAAAATTTCATCATGAAGAATTAACTAAAGGGACAATTAAAGCCTCATACTAACATAAAATTCTCAATTGTTGAAATTGGAAAAGTTTAAGTATTTGCGAATGGAGGAATGAATTCAGATTGGGTGAGAAGACATTTTTACCTGCTACTGCAGATTCGATTACTGGACAGCGAAAGCAAAGCAGTATGCGTGTGTACGCAAGAGAGAATAAAAAATGAAATGAACCGTAGTAAGTAGTAACAAAAGCAACTAAAGGAAAATAAAATACATGAAGAATGACATATAAATAAAAGTTTAATCGTAAGTCATGTCCAATCTTCAAATATAATTTTTCATAAATAATTGATATTTTAGACAATAATTAGTACTTTATTATAGTTATAACCATTAGTAATGGAAGAGAGAGTAAATGAGAAGAAATAATTAAAGAAGAAAGATAAATAACAAGAATAAATTGATAAAATACACCTAAATTTTGTTGAAGTTTAGATTTTGTCAAACATTTTCAATTGGACAAGTATTTTAAAATGGAACGAGTATATGTAACTTTAAAAATAATTTATAAAAATTATTTTTTTTTTTATGAATTTAAATATCTACTGTAAAAAATAGTGACTAACCTTTTGAGTTATGCACGACTAATTATAAACTTGTAGTAACTTCTATACACGCATATTTATCAATAAGAGTTCAATAATGAATGGCACTATTGAACAAATGATCAAAGTGATATCTCAAAAGATAATTGTCAAAAAAGTCCTTCCATTAAGATAATAATAAATCCATAATAATGTTTATATAGCTACTATGATAAAAGGAACAACATCCTTTACGAGAGTAGTATCACAAGTATTTCAACATATATTTTTTACATGTGATTTTTTTTTCAACATGAAGAGGAAGCTAATATATACTTACACATGAAAGTGAAAATACTTTTTGGTGTTTGCCTAATTTTTCATGCAGTTTCATATTAAAAAAAAAAAAACAAGGATGACTGAGTAAAACTCCTTAAAAATATACACATAGAAAAGTTATAAAAAAAGTTACTTCACATGTGCGTTACAATTGGGTCGGGAATAAAAAATTGTAAATATACCTAACTCATTTAAACAAGTACAAAATCAGAAAGTATAATGAAAAACAACACCCGAGTATAGGGACGTGCCTCCTATCAAATTGAAGTATTGAAACTGGAACAAAAAAATTGAAGTATTGAATTACATATTTATATTTAATCGTGTGACATCAGTTTTCGCTTCTTTTTTTTCGGTTCCCGTAACCAAGAGTATAGGGACATAGTATTGAATAGAATTTATATTTCTCATTATGTTTCTTTTTTTTTTTTGTTGAAACTACAAGTATCTTCATGCCGAAAATCATTATGTTCGAGTCGAGTAGAATTATTAAAATGGTAAAATTCTTCCTTCCGAATTTTGAAGCAACTTTTGTTATTTAAATGTTAAAACATTCAAGTCTAGCGAACTAAATCTTTGAGCTAAACTGCTCTGTAATAGAAGATTTAGCTTGGTATTAGATGGGAAAATTGAATTAAACGAGTAAACAAAATATGAGCAATTAATTACACATCTCAAATAGAATAGGCCTAGCAATATAGCAGAGGGTTTCTTCCTTTCTTTTATTAATTTCAATATTGACATTTACTTTGAGATTTTGCAGATTTCAGTACAACCCTCAGAAAGGTACATGTTAGAACAAAGCTAAATAACTAAATCTCAAGTTCTATGAAGAACCTGGAATACCATTGAGTTATGCTAGCGGTTTTTTTTTTTTTTTAAAAAAAAAAAGGTCAAAGCAGTCAGTTTCACCACCAAGCAGAAGAGGTGGCCAAAGCTCTGCTCATCCAGCAAAGATACAAAGCACCATCTCTATATTCAAGCCTGTAGTTTTCATTGAATTCCTTCAATAGATTTCGGGCAGCAACCATCACTGAAGAACTCAATGGGATTTGCTTAAATCCAGCCATAGAAAATCTTGACCTCCACTTCCCTAGGAGCTCATGTCTTTCCACCCTCTCAACCCCCTCGCAAGCTATCATGTTGACAATGTCCCGTGCCACACAATGCTGCTCTGCGTTGATCCGCTTCTTGTCATCTCTGGGGCAAGCTACATCTATGGATTCAAACATAGCAGTGTAATAATCCAGGGTCTCAGCAAACCTGTGGAAGAAAGAAGAAGTGTTGGTGTTGGATTCTTGCTCAACAAGGGTCACAACCTTGGGAGATAAGCTCTTCATCAATCGCAACAGTCTGTCTCTGTGGTTCTCTGTGCTCACACTCTCATCTGGCATGTGGTGCAAGACATAGGGAAAATTTACAGCCAGAGCTTCCCCAGGTCGAACCACAAGGTTTGCTCTTTCAACTTCAGAGCCAGACATTGCAGCAATATGGAACTTAAATGGCACTCTGCAAGACCTGGCAAAATCTGAGAGCCGTTCTCCTACAATCTCAAGTCCTCCACCCCGAGCATGAAATGATTGGGAATCATCAACACCAGTTATACGAA
This sequence comes from Dalbergia cultrata, assembly GCA_031216105.1. Taxonomy (NCBI): domain Eukaryota; kingdom Viridiplantae; phylum Streptophyta; class Magnoliopsida; order Fabales; family Fabaceae; genus Dalbergia; species Dalbergia cultrata. The sequence goes on from CM062347.1 coordinate 60,133,710, forward strand.
TGAATGGAGGTCCACCGGGCCTACATGCAAGAGCTTGGATAAGTAAATGCCACTGTGTGCCCTGTGCAATTTGGAAATCAATTATGTGAATCCTGGATTCATTTGCCATTGCTTCTGCAATGACTGCGTTTGCAGAAATGTATGCAAACTTCCAATATGGGCAAATTTGATACAATATGTGCATGTAACTCATTAGTTCTTTGCTTGTTGGTTGCTCACACTTTAAGGATTTGTAGATGAGACTCCCTGATGATTCCAACCTTGCTCTAAGCCCCTCCAACAAGTAAGCACCCAACCTCTGGATTGGATCCCCATAAACTGATACCATCTTCCCCAGCACCTTATCCATCCACCCGATCGCTGTTGGTATATCATCATCAGACACGGCTTTTGCACATAGCATGAGGACATCTCTCAGCTTAAACTTTGGAGTCATTTGCGCAATCTGATCCCAGTCATATTTAACTGATGGAGATGCTCTGTAGAGGCGACCCTCGATGCAGCATCCACCACTGTCAGCAACATCTGATTCATTAGGCTCCAACAATGAAACCTCCAGTTCTCTAAGCTTGTGCTTCAATTCATTCCCATCATCAACAATAGAGTACCCGCTTATTGGTGTCCCATATGTATCTGAATAGCCTGACTGAGAAACTTGCGGTGAAAATGGACTCCTATTTGATGATAATCCACTAGCACAGGAAGGGGAATCACAACCTACAAGATTGGTGGTTGCTGGGGACGATTCAAGCGTAAAGTATTGGTCCTTGCAGGATTCAGAAGAAACAGTGGTTCCCTGGATGATGCCATCATTGATATCATGGCATAAATCGCTTTGAAACATTTGGTAAATGCCTTGCACAGGCTGGTGGTAGAAGTGGATAGCTGCTGGGCTTGGATGCTTTTGAGATGTTTGCATCTACAGAGATATTTACTCAGGCTGACAAAAGCAATTAATCAAAATAAGGAGTTGTCAGTGTTCCTAACTGTGAAGGCTCTTCCGAACTATAGCAGGTCATCAACTTGTTTGTCAATTGTGGTGCAGAGCGCGTTTTGTTTTTGGAGCATATTCGCAGTCTCTAATTTGATAATCTGCTATATGCTATAATTATCAGCAAAACAATATCGCCAACAACCGTTCACAAACGTATTGAAGAAACACAATCTGCATTATAAGATAAAACTATTAATGATTAAGGGAACTTCAACACTAGCTCAATTAAACAAAACAAAGAAATAACTTAAAATGCCAAGACAGATCAAGATTTAACAAAGAGGATATTAGATATGCTATAGAAAATCAAGTTCAAACTCGGAAAAATTATGAAAATATACGGAAAAATCCAGGTCACAAAAGAAGATTCCTAATTAAATCATAAATGTTTTCCATCATCCATATAAAGAAATGCATAATGAAAAATATGTTATGATCCACCAGTAATCGTGAAGGCCATCTGATCTAGGTATACCACGTACGCGAGATGCAAACTAATTGTGTATCACACTGAGAAAATAAAAGGGGAAGAGAAGGACACACATGACGACAACAAACAATCCCATATGGAAGTCGGTAAGATTCTCTCTGGGTAAAGGGAGGTGGTGAATTCAGAATTTAAATGACCAAATAAGGATCTAAAGCAAAGGATCCAATATCTCATGGATTTGCATCAATACTCTTTGAAAACGATGATTCCCCGATTAGAGTCCGTCCAGTAAGAGACCAAAAAAATAATAAAAATAGCAACAAATAAAAACAAGTCTTTATAACATACAGGGGGCAAAAAAATATTCCTAAACAATAAGTTTCTATCAGATAAGCAAGTAATAGTGCGAATTTACCTTGCAGAACCATTCACAAATTATACAGAACAGAAAGGCTCTGTAAAAATAGACAGCATGTGCCTCATAAATTTTTTTTTTAAAAAAAAAAGGAGGAAGAAGATGAAGAAATGGTAATACCATTTCATTATGGTACATGGAAAAGAAAGAGGTGTACATGTATATATAGATACTCAGTTTTTATCAAAACTCTAAAATGGTGAGAGGTAAAAAGAAACCCCCACAGATAATCTTGCTGACGAAACCAGACGTTATAATAAAAAAACAACATAAAGAAACACGCTCTGGTGCAGGAACCTTGACGAAATTAATTTGAATGATAAACTTAGTTGACTAACGGCAAATAAGACCCCAAAAATTTAAGAATTTTTGACACAGTAAGGCATGATTTGGCTAACATAAGACAGATATCAAACATATTGAGTTGGTGCTCAATTATCCAACACGAGACAGGCAAAGCTAGCTAGAAATTAGAAAAGGCAAACTAAAACAAAAGCCACTGGCCACGACCACAAGGCACTGACAGACAGCACAAATAATCCATGTAGTTGAAACTTGAAACCTGGGATTAGGATTTAGGGAAGGAGCATACCTGTGTCTGTGTGTTGGTTCAGGTCGAGTTGTGCTGTGGCAGCAGAGGACTGATAAACCTGATTGCAGTCTCCCGGAGCTTTATACTAGAAACTGAAGAGAAAGTAGAAACTATGTATGTATGGCTTAAGAATCAGCGAGTTTTGATCTTAATTGCTATTTATATACTTGTGTACATATATGTGTGTGATTGTTGGGTGCATCCGTGCATGGGTTACAATTGCCCTCAAGATGACTGAAAATTACATGTTTTTTTTTTTGTGTTTTGTGTTTTGTGTTTTGTGTTTTGTGTTTTTTCTTTTTTTTTTTTGGGGGGGGGGGTGTGTGTGACTGTCACTCGGTTTGGTTGAATTGAAAATTATTATTTATTGTGTAGGGTAGCAACTAGCTAAGCATTCGAAGGAACTAGGAAGCCACGTCAGCTAGCTCCAAAGGCCGGTGTACGGTAGAAACTTAACAGAATCTTCTGCACCCACTCAGCCAGCAACTTTCTCTTCTCATGTGCCTTCTGACGTTTGTGTGAGTGCTATCCTAGCTTTCTGCGAAACAATTGTTATTAATTTTTTCACATAATGAAAATCCATTAAAACAAACTGTTAGAATTTCTTATCACTGAAAAAATAGAAATGCCGTTATAGATTTCCATTGTAAACAATAAAAAAGTTGAAAATAAACAATATCAAGTAACGTATTTTTTATTAGCACTTGTGCATGCATATACTTTTGCTAATGCTGTCCTTTTTTCTTTTTTTTTTTGGTCGTGTGCTAACACTGTCAATTTGTCATTGTGTAGTATTTTATTCTTGTTACCGTTGGGTGAGGCAACCTTGGCTATCGGGGCAATGCACGGTGGCGGACTCCTAGCTCCGGCGCTGGGGGTGGTCATGAGGAATGTATGTAGTAATAGGGTTATGGGTGAGTAACGTCCTCGGTAACGGCGCCAATATTACCATTGGGTGAGGCAACCTTGGCTATCGGGGCATCTCACGGTGGCAGACTCTTGGCTTCAACGGCAGGGGTGCCTGCAAAAACACTTCGACGCCCAAGTTAGATTGGGTAGGTTACTGTAGAAGGAAGTAGAATGACATACCTCATGCTGGTTCTTTCGCACCTATTTATGTCCATTCTCCTTTCCTGGGTGCTGCTTGTAAGGCTGAGGTGTACAGTACGGATGAGATTCCAATCGTCTAGATGAGCTGTATTATACGGGGGGAATGTTAATCGTCCTTACAATCTGTACGGTAAGGAAGCGACTTCAATCAACACGGAGATCTCTCCTCGAAAGTACGAGGTCCGATATCAATTCGTTATCCTTCCGTGGTCAATATGGTGCTCGGATCACGTTTTTACGGAACGCTATGTGTCCCGTCAGAACTCTTCCCTGGTTCTTGTTCCTGAGTTTGGGGGAGGGGCCTTGATTTAACATTTTACTAAGTATGATCTTTACCAGTGTGGTTTGTCATTACCTTGAACTCGGATCACCCGGTATGAGGTCCGAGGTCACATTTATAACAATTCTTATTGTTAAAAACTTAAAAATTCAGTGAATTCACATTAATTGTTATGAATTATTCGACTCGAAATCCACATAAAATCTTCAAGGTTGCTGGGAAACACCCGCTAGCATAGTACCTATGCTTATTAGAATATTATTGTACGTAGTTGTGTATGCGTTTACTCATCCAGATGTTTGTAAACATAAGGGAAAACATTATATGTTAATGAAGAAAGATTGCCTTTGCATTGCATCTAATAACAGCTGTATCCACGTAGTAGATATGTGATTTTATAATGATAAATCTATATTGATTTTAAAAGAAGATATCGATGTTGATTGGTTGAAATGATTTAACAATAATAAATGATTGACTTATTTAAAAATGAAACATTTGTCAATTATGTTTTAAATAAGGTTTCTCTTGATAATAAAAAAAATAAAAATCGCACAAGTTATATAAATGCATTTTTCTCATTAATTAGTCCTATGTGTATTCAATTGCACATGTCCAGCCAGATGATTGAATTCCAACAGAACATAAGAAATTTCAAGCTTAAGGCGATTTATTATATAAAGTAAAAGCTTATTTTAGTTTCTTAGAATTCATTGATTATTTAACTCTATATTTAAACTTTTAAGTGCAAAACGAGAATCATTTTCTCTCAATAAGTGCAAAATGAAGTTACATAATAATAATAATAATAATAATAATAAGTCGACAACAACAACCAGGGATATTGTAGTCTTTGATCTGTTATCATTATTTATAAATATCACTAAATTATATTTTCTCTCAATTTATCCATCCAAAGACAACATAAAACACATATACTAATAAAAAATAAATAAATCTTGATTTCAATATTTTTGAAAAATAAAAGTAAGTAATGATATAATTAATTATACTATCGATGACACTGAAAGAATTAATACTTTCTTTTTTTAATTAAAAAATTAATATTTTCTTTATATCACAAATGGACAGATGTTTAAGAAAAAAATTAAAAAATGCTTGATAAATAGAGTAAAAGGGAGGGAGCATCTTTTGGGTGTGCTGCCGGTTAGATCTTATATTAATGCACATCGTCCAGGATGGAGGCTTCTTAATTATGATATGTTTTGGCTTTTTTTTTTTTTAATTTTAACCAATACTTTGTATGGCCATCGATATGAATGCTCGAGTAGTTGATTTTTTTTATGGAATCACTACACAAATTACAAAGAGATTATTGCAAGCGATGTAAGGAGTTCACTTATTAAATAAGTTAATTAGAGTTGAGCATATCAACATTGACTGCTGAATTATGGCAACAGTTAATTGCAACCTCATATGAAATATGTAGCTAAACCAATTGAGGACACAGTCCATGCAAGTCTCCAGCTATACACACTTAAGCTTTGCTTAAAAAAACAAATTAGTACTAGCGCAAGTCATTGATTTGTCACACAAAAGGTACCCCGTACTCTATCCATTTAGATTGTTACTCCGAACACTTGCTATGAACTACTGGACAGAAGAAATAAACGTTGAAAATAATGTGAGAATATAACTAACATTGATCACTAAGGGTATCTTTGGATTGATAAAGTTAGGTGCAGCGAAATGGTATTTTAACTTGCTTTATCATTTTGATTTGCCAAATTGAATGGAATGAAGTGGAGATAAATGAACTTAATTCCATCAATTTTTCTTAAACTTTATTTTCTTCCAAATTGGATAGAATGAGATAGAATAGAAAATATTCAAATAATGGAATAGAGTAATTGTTTTGTTCCACTCTACTTCATTTTATTCCACTCTGCTCTGATTCATCTAACTCCACCAATCGAAACATATCTTAAGTTAATTATCATAATAACTTTATTTTTCAGAAAATGGTTGTTCATTTATGGAAAATGTTTAGTATTCCTAACTTACAAATTTTAATATACTACATTTTTTTTAACGTGGTGAATATACTAAAGTTTAAAACTACCGTACAAGGAAATTTACCGGTGATGAGTTGAGGACGGTAGGAAGGACGTTAGAAACTAGTGGGATTGATTCGATCTGCTGCGAGAAGATTAGAATAGGATTAGAAATACCATAGCAAGTGCGGCATTTACGTCGAGATTGGGATTCGGTGACGCGCTTGGGTTCCCCTTCGAAGAATGAGATTAGTCATGGTCACATGGCAGAGTAGTACGGGCATTACCCGCATTTCCTTTTTTATTAGAAAAGTCAGCGAACAATTTCTTGGACTCATGTATGTATTGTCCACTCCAACTGCAAAACTTGTTCCATCTCCCGATCCCCTCTTCCCTTCTCGTGCATCTTACATTCCTCGAAGTTTACTTAACATAACATAAACCAATCAACTCCATTTTCCTTTAAATATTCAATAAAATAATGGTAAATTTGACGTCACTCATTCTGCGTCAGCAAGTATCACACACAACGGCTAGTTGGAGTCACTTAACAATCAATAACCGAGTTACTTGTATTGGATAGTTTCGGATTAGACTTCCATTCTGTGTACATATGTTGTAGTGTTATCTTTGGCTACTCCCACTTTTATGTACATAAACCTTGATCTAAGTTCGTGCTCTTTCACTCGATCCGATATCAGTTATATTTTCATCATAATTTTGTGAAGGACATAATTAGATTAATATAAAACAATAAAATCTTTTTTTTTGTTTTCATTTTTTTTTTTATAAGTTTTAAAAAATATTAAAATTAAAAAACACAAAAATTAAAAATAGAAACAAAAAAGACACTTAATATGTCGTGGCATGGGATTATCCAAGTGATGCTTTTCAGGTCCACCTTCAAACATCCCAGCTCGAATGAAGACTGAATAATGAGGTTGATTACGTGGATCAAATCACCTTACGTTAATCTATTGTAGATCTAAACATTTAATGTTTAAAAAAAATTAAAAAGGAAAAGTGGGACCAAACAATGTCAGCTAGAATGTGACCCCCACAGCCATTATTATTCTTGATGAGAGACTTGATCATTAGAAAAAGGAAGGGCGGTGTTGCCAAGGAGAGAGAGCGGGACATTACATAGAATACAAAGATTCTTGTGATCTTATTCTTCCGCTTTTTCTTCAGGGAACATCTTTTTTTGGGTCTGGTCCCTTTTATTTTTTCAGTACATTGTCTGAAGTGATCTTATTCTTCCCATCTAAACAAGAAAGGCCTTTGTGCAGGGCCATATCCTCAAAATCATATCCTCAAAATTTAATTTGGAGTCTCGTAATCGCAAATATCTCTTGGATCGAATAACTATACTTGTGATAATGACAGATTAAAAATCTCTGCTTGTAGATGTTAATTGGCTCTTTCTAAGGTAATGTGCCCCCTTTTACAATATATAATTGTCTTTAAAGATTTTATTAATCTGATGGGTATCATGGACTTTATTATTATAATATTTGATAAACTTGTTGTCATCGTATTCAGCTCCTTAATTCTAAGAAGTCACAAGGTGTTATGTTTTATACGGTCATGAAGTATAATGTTTTATGATGCTTCAGATAAATCAGAGATCTTACGTACTCATCTTTAAGTTTATGAGTTCTTGATACAAGCTTAGGAGGGCAAATGGACATTTCAGAACTTGAAGCAAAATATTATTAATGAATTTACATTGATAAAATATTTTGGCCATGTTGGGTCAAGTCTAGCTTATTTATTCTATTTTATCAGTTTTTATTTTAAAATGTTTTAAGACTTATTTTATTTTATGTTTGTTAAGCCCAATTGGTAGTGTAGTAATTTGGGCCTAGTCTGGTAGGATTAGGAAATAGATTTAACCTAAATAAGAGGTATAAATACCTCCAAATAGACACAAGGTAGGGTTTTTTTTGATTGAATGAAATTTCTTGGTTTCTTTTAAGAAACTTGTGTGTGCAAGTGAGGTTGAGTGATTCCCTTATCTTGTTGCATCAGGAAGCTAAATAGAGGATTACAAGGTAGAGTGATTCTCTTGTGACATTTTATTTGGTTTTCAATCTTATCTTCCATATCAATTGTGTGTTGGGGTTTCTGGGTCTTAATATTCACGGGGTTCCACATCAGTTCTTGTAGTGTGTTGTGATAGTATCAATATTCTGAGCATTTTGTTAAAACTATATAGTCTTCATTAATTGATTTTCTAAGTTTAATCTCTTGGTTTTAATAGTATGACTATATATTATATCCAAGTTTTTACCCAATATTTTGTCCCAAGGCTTGAACCTTTATTTATTAATCAATAAACTTTTCTAACCAAAAAAAACCTTTATTTATTAAAAAGTAATAAGTAATATAGCCAAATAAAACAAAAGAAAAATTAAAATATAACTTTTAACTTCTAAAATATTAAAAAAAATAGTATTATTCAATTTCCAAATAGACCATGTGTCTGCACTCAACTCTCAACACCACAATCTCACCCAGTGTAACAAAAATAAAAAGGTTAAAAAAAATTCTAACCCGACCGACTATAATGGCGCATTTTGGACCTCATTGCCCGGGGGTGGAATCACCTTTTACCTTTCTTCCACCACGAATATTGAATACATTCTCAACTCGGACATGCTGATAGAGCAAAAGCATCGCTATCTCTTCCCTTCCCCAGCCCTTCCCTTTCTTTTTGCCTTTTTTCTTTCTCCTTTCCTATCTCTAAGAAACTTTCAACATTCTTTTTTCATCATTATTACTATTTTCTACCCGCAAAAATGTTACACAAGTGTGCAACGTATTATGCTAATTGCATAATTAAGAATAAAAATAATTTGTTTGACACAATATCGAGATGAACTCCGATAAATGAACATTTTGATATTTTTCAAATACTAAATCAATGATAGTCTAGTCCTTGTGGTCCACTGATATATACTTGCAAAGTTTAAGATGTAAACAACATGCAAATACGTTCAGGTACTTGGAGCAAGAATATAGTAAAAGTTGTAGTTCGTTTATGGATGATTTCATTCAAATCAATCAGCTGTTGATTTTGAGCTACTGTTGTCTGCCTCAATTATAAGTAGCTGATTTCATAGGGCTCAATAGTCCACTCCAAAACAGGCCAATCCTAAGTTCAACAAAGAGCAATAATATCGGCTAGTCTTCTTTTTCGGGTCGAATTGTGCTAGTTTGCTATGTGCTACAGGTTTGTTTTGCAGAAAAAGAAAATTGTCTTCCAAAGCCATTGCCACATAAAAGGAGAAACAAGCTCCAATAAAGGGTACTCTAATTCTACAGGTAACGGAAAAATATAAAGACGAGATTATGATTTATGGCATATAAATCCAATAGCCAGGTCATAGGTTCTTAATTAATACAGATTCTGCAGGTGGGGGATATAATTATCAGTTGCCGTTACTAGGAGTAGAATTTCAGTAGGACCGCGGTTGAACTAGCTTGAAGTCTCAACTATAGGACTCTTTCAAACAACTTCCAAAACTTGATCTCTTTATGGTGCTAACTTATTCAGACCTTGATCTTCACTGAGGTTGCTGTGGTATTAATCTTTTAGCCATTATGGTGATTAGGCTGTGCTGTCAGAACATGCCCCCCCCCCCCACAAAACAACCCCCCCAACACAAAAAATGTTTGAATTTTGGTCATAAAGCATGGCTTACTAATGTGTTCAATCCTTTGATTATGCTGAAGTGAAAATGCTGACCAATTGAACAGAGCAATTTAGGTGAGCTAATGACTGAACAACGAAAAGCATCAAGTTACATTGTTGAAACAAAAGTGGGAAGAATGGAGGAGAATAAATTAATAAATATGGACTTCGGTATGTATGTATGTTTAGATATGTTTCACTCACCTTTCTGTTCCTTTCCATTTTCTCTAGTTTTAAGTAATCTCTTTTATGCGGGTTTAGAACTTCGAATCTTCATGAAAGCAATCTCGAGCCACCGACTGATGTGTCTGTCTGTTTTTATCTTGGCTCAAGGAAGAGAGCAAATGGACCAAAAGTCACACTTTCCATTGCCACTTAGCTTGGTGACACCACCAAATCTTTATTCACCAACAGTCTCTGCAAGAGCATGAGCCCCCATCAAAATGATGGAAACGATTTCTGTCCCTTACAATGATTTTCCTATGGTAAACCTTGGAAATAAATTTAATGCTCAAATGGCAATCCTCACAAACTCGCAGGTTCTTAAAAATCCGGATGGGGCTCCGAGGAGCAGTTGTGAGTAATCCAAAAGCAATTGCTAATTTCTCACTGTGAGTAGCTAATATATTCTGTTTCTCTTTTTCATCAAAATCTTGTATGGTTGAAGTTGTTATTGGCTCATATCCATCACATTGGATTCTATCAAGTATTTCTTGCAACATTCCATGTATCTCAAAGGATTTTGGATGAGATTTATCCCCAGAAACAAATTCAAAAACTGTATTATCAACTTCAATTGAGCTACTTCCTGGGACTTTCTGAATATTTGAATATTTCATACTCCTCCTTAGGTTCACAACCCTGTCCCACTTCTTTGCTTGGGAATATATATTTGACAAGAGAACGTAATTCCCATCCACATGAGGCTCCAATCTAAGAAGATTTACAGTAGCTTCTTCTGCCAGGTCAACATTTTTGTGGATTCTACAAGCTCCAAGAAAGGCCCTCCACACTATGGCATCTGGTGCAAATGGCATAGTTCTGATAAGTTTCCTAGCCTCTTGAAGGCGCCCTGCTCGCCCTAATATGTCAACCATGCATCCATAGTGTTCAATCTTTGGACTGACTCCATAAACACTACTCATAGTTTTGAAGCATGCCCATCCCTTGTCAACCAATCCACTATGGCTGCATGCACTTAATACACCAATAAAGGTAACATCATTTGGCTTAATCCCTTCAGTTTTCATCTTGGAGAAATATTCTAGAGCCTGCTCACCAAATCCATGACTTGCAAGACCCATTATCATGATGCTCCATGTAAAGACATCCTTCTTATCCAAGAGCTCAAACATCCTGAGTGCATTATCTATATCCCCACACTTGGCATACATGTCTAAAAGACAAGTCCCCAGCTTCATGTCCATTTCAATTCCAATCCTCTCAATGTACTCATGAACCATCTTGCCCATTCCAAGGGCACCCACATTCCCACACGCAGACAAGACACTGATCACAGTGATCCTATCAGGCACCACATTAGCTAGTTGCATGTCATGAAACAGTCTCAATGCCTCATTAGACTGCTGTCTGTGTTCACCATCAATGTCAAACAACTTCTTAGCCTCCCCAGCATCACCTAGTGAGGCATACCCATGAATCATGGTGTTCCAAGAGACCAAGTCTCTCTCAGGCATACTGTTGAACACTTGGTGTGCCATAGAAATCTCCCCAAGTTTGACATACTCAGCCAACAGTACATTATAGGAAACCAAGTCTGGTTCCTCCATGTAGTCCAAAACCTTGCTCGCATATTCCAAGTAACCACATTTTGCATACATCTCAATAAGTGCAGTCTGTACAAACAAATCAAGACCAAACCCAAGTTTCACCTCATGGGTATGTATCTTTGTGCCATTATCCCAATCCAACAACCTTGCACAAGCCTGTAAAACCAATGAGAGGCTAAAACTATCAACGGAAACGTCATCACGGAGGAGCATTTGGAAGTAAAGGGCCACAGATTCTTGAGGCCTTTGAGCATTCAGGTAAGCGCGGATCATGGTGTTCCAGATGAATGTGTCACGCTGGGCAAATGAATCGAATATAGAGCGAGCGTAGTGTACGTCAATGGGCGCGGGAATCGAAACAAGTGTGCCCAAGAGCTTGGCTTGGAGGAACTTGTTATGCCATAGACATGTTTTGATGTAAAAGGCGTGGACTTGAAGGAAGTGTTTTGGGGTGGGGGTGTGTTGAAGAAGGGACGTGATCCTCTGTTCTATGGCCTTTCTACTGTGTTGTTGGAGAAGCTTAGAATTACAACATAGCCTCATCATCGTAATCACAGTCACACCCTCTTGTGCTGTGCGCCTTATCTAGGTTTGTCTTGGCAATTCAAATGTAAATTTGTAAAATTGTAATTAACTCTGTTGTTATTTTATTTTAGTTGGTGATCTCTATGTTTCAAATTGAGTAATATTTTATGGGTAGAGTCTAATCGCATATCCTAAACTTGTAGGGTCTACCTGAAATTTAATGGGGTCCCAACTCCCACTGTTGTTGTGCTGTGACTGCACACTATGTCGGCACAAAGTATAAGACGTTGTGAATTCCTTCCAGTCCTTGAATGCATATGAAAATTGACAAAATTTGGCACCTTCACCAACACAAACAAGAGCCGCTGGCGTTGTAGTGTTTGCATTGCTTGTTGGCTCATAAAATTTGGGATTTGATCAAATTCAAACTAGTTTTTTTTTTTTTTTTGGGGAATTTAGACCCTAACGAGTACTATCCTGATCATGGGAAACAACTTGCATCTTTAAACATCAGCTAAGAATGTTAGAAAATTCAAAATTACACCCATACATTAAACCAGGGAGTTACACCAACTCAGTCAAATATTTAATCTTTTATAGTTTTACTGTTCTATTCAGTTCGTATTGATTGCTTAACCGTGTGATAATAAACACATCTAAATTTTATCAACTATACATACGTGCGCTCTACAATGTTTGTATATTTATATGCATGAAAAGTGCTAATCATATCATATGTAAACATTGATGAAAGCCAGAAAGACAGCGGCAAAGAATGACACCACTTCTTTGATCATCATCATTTGAAAAGAAACTCACACAACAGTATATCTTACAATAATATAAGCACTGGATTCTGAGCGGTAAACTGGTGCTAACTAAACTGTTAATACATTTGACCATATACGTACATGGATTTCAAGAGATACAATCCAATCATATATATTCTTATCCATAGCCATCCTCAATAATGCGCTCATCTTGATCTGAGGAAACTGTAAATAGCAGGTTGTTTACTTGTTTGGCACTTTGACTGCTAGTATAGCATCATATTGTCACTGCTCATTAGGCTTTATGTTTAAAAAATATTATTATTATTATTCAAAATTAAAGTCACTTAACCTCTTTTTGTTCTGATGCTACGTCCATTCAAACTCACCTCCAAGCGCCTTTTTCTTTGTTGGGCATGGCGCGGCACAAGTTAGAGCACTAACTAGTCAGTTGTCACCACAACTTTTCCAGATAATTTGATCTGTAAAATGTAGTCTACTAATTAACCTGTATTGGCCAATCAACTTTTTATGCTTGTATAGATATGTGTGTTGCTAATTTGGCCGTGATTGGGCATATCCCTCCAGAAAAAGCCTGCTTATTATCTAATTAAATGGCCAATTAATCTGAATATAATAGGATTTCTAATGCACGCCTTGCCTATCCTTGACTCCAATATGAATATCAATCGGTGAACCTATGTTTCAAACTTCAAAAACATAGACAAAATAATAGGAAAAAAATTGCAGTGGGGGGCTTCTGCTGCATGAAAGAAGTATCCAACCCAAGCATTAGTGGTTATGTGCAGCTTTCATGTCTGCATGCCATTCGCATCCAAACACTTGGAGACAGGGAAGTTGCATTGAGATAAAGAGAGAGAGAAGAATGTTGGTATGTTTGTCTTTGTCACACATAATTGTTCGATCGAAGCATGATGACCTGCCAAAGGTTATTCCTCCTTCTAACCCTTGTCCTTTTGCTCTCACACTGCCCCCAATTCCTTCAACTTCCCCTTCTCCCAACAAAAGGAAAAAGCTAAGGAGCGTATTAGGAAGAAGCAAATAAATCTAAAAGGAAAGGAAAAAAATAAACTATATGATATCCAAACAAAGCCAACCAAAAAGACTCCACCAACCCCAAAGCTGAAGAAGAGGACTTTTGTCCATGTTGTCAGAGTATCACTCGACTTATTATTCCTCCAAACACACCCTTCCATGTGCTACTTCCGACATTCTCTTGGACTACTCCGTGAGCCCTTTTCTGCTTTACCAATGCTTTTGCCTCTTTGCTTCCAAAAAAAGGAGAGATATGCTTATGCAATTTCCCTTATACACAGTCTATGAAATCGGTTAGATTGACCAATCAACATCTTCTTTTTGGACTTTGCAGCTCATCTGCCGATTCTCCTTCCCTTTTTTAAATCTTTTAGAATTTTATCGAGCGACTAAAAATGAATAACATATAGTATTTGAAAATCCTAAGCCATCGCTCTATAAATACACACGTAAAGAAATTCACGACTCAATAGACCTCATTCCTTGCTAACCACCACACTGCTTGATTTTTGAAGCCAGCCACGAGAAGAAGATACTTCTAAGTAGTTACTCATAATGGGAAGGAAGATTCATGATGCCGTTGCCATTCACTCCTCTATTGCTCTACTACAAGAGAGGTTTAGACAGCTGCAAAGAGTGAAAGAAATGAGGGAGGAGAGAGAGGTGCTCAAAATGCTCCCTGCCGAGCCAAAACATTTCAATTCCAATCCCATCATGACCTTTTATGAGCCAACAAGGCTGTTTTACCCTGAGTTGTCCATTCCATCAAGGTCACCACCTTCTCATGTTCCTCTTTCTCTTTGGCCACCATCACAGGGCATGCAGGAGGAAAACAACACAAAGATTTTTGGGACCCCAGTCTCCATGAATTTGCGCGCCACAAATAGTACACGTAAACAGTCTCTGCAGGCTTCATGGAAGAACGTGTGTGATTGGGATTCTGGCTCTGACTCTGGTGTTGATACTACTCTTCATCTTTAATATAAGTACGTGGCTAACAATGTCGTTTGTTTCATATATATAATATAACATCGAATGATGTAAGACTCTTTTCTTGACACTAAGCCATTAGCACACTATAAGCACATTATCTGCTATGTGCTGTGACTGTCCGTGATAACTAGCTAATACCACGATAGGACTCAAGGGTCAGGGGTTGAAATATGAGGGCTTTCTAGAAAGAAATTTTGGTGAGTCGCAGTTTCACAGAATATCCATGAACCATCTGTCTCGTACTAGATCTAGGTCTGTTATTGATTTCTCGGACTTCACCTACAATCTAGTTTAGTCTTTATTGTACTTTTTTCAGTTAGCATCAACCCTTCACAGCTTGTTATCAATCTTTCTAGTAATCTCTTTGAAAGGGAATTTGTATATGCTCAATCAATATAAGGAATTATGCCTAAATGTAATCTTATTGGAAAGTGGCAGTCTTTGCATTAAGGTTAAATGATCATGATCATGGCCAGTATGGGAAACATATCCCTTTGAACGAGTAAATGATTTTCATGCCACAAGGTATACCAAAAATATAACAACTGAAGATGGCTTCAAAGCTCAATGAATCTAAATTGTCTTTTCTGTATGTTTGTGCATGACAGAATCCACACAATATTCAACCAACCTCTCTTCTTACAATATTACTTCTTACGTACTGAGTTAGGCAGTGTTTTGTTTGTCATGTATTCATGTTTGGTGGGGGTGAGGTGCAGTGATCCAATCTACACTAATTATGCCGAGATTCACTGCGAAAAAAGCGAAGTCTGGTCCAAAAAAACAGTGAAAAGAAATTCAAACCCAAAAGCGGATATTGGTCAATAACAAGTTTTCTATGGTAATCCATAAATAACTGAGGAATAATGACTTGAAATAGGTATTGGACTAAAGGGCATTGGAAATGTCGTAATTTCCAGTATTCTACATTATGTGAAGCATAGGTATTGTCACTGATATTTAAAAAAGAAGTAAAGTAAAAGATAAAAATATTCTATACCACTCCTTATAAATTATTTTTTTATTAAATAATTATATCCACATTCATTTGTTCTCCCTTATAAAAAATATAGGGGTAAAATGATCCAAAGGTAATTAATATTTTTTAGAAATATGAAAATAATTTATATTTTATGTCAGATAAAAAAATTAAAAACAATTTATATTATGGACGGAAAGGAGTATAATAACAATACACCTAACAAATAAATAAATAATACAACCCATCATAATTGAAAGAACTGTTTAATCTTGATTGCTTGTACACAATTGAAAGTTGCAAACAATTTAAAGGAATCGCTTCTTTTATTTGCAGTTCCTGTTGGGATCCTGACTTTTGCTTTATAGTCTTGCTTGGAAAATTGGTCATCTAGATTCGTCATTGCAAAAGAAGATGATATATATATATATACAGAATGGAGCTACTGAACTGTTTATTATTGATTTCTTTAACTATGAACAGGAAAATCAGAATCTTCACCAAAGCAAGAATTGCACAAGATAATTGATTATCCACGCCAGTGATCCCTATTAGTACTGCTATGGCTGTAAATTTACTGCCATAAGCAATTGTCCACTCATATGAGGCAAGTTATTAGCTAACAAAACTTTCTGAAAAAAGTAAGATACATATTTGAGATATCCATATCTAACAAGGGTATAAGAAAAGGGAAGAATTTATTATGATAGAATCATGGTGACAGAGACATTCTAGAGAAAGCAAGTTATCGTGACGCCGAAGGAATGGAAGTAGGACCATGGCTTGGTGTCTCAACCTTGGGAAAAAGAAAGAGTCTCTTCTATGGTCTAAGATCTTTCCGTTATATAAGATACAAATATAGCTCCACTTATAAGAATATTTGTCACCATTATATATATGGAAACATAGTTCCAGGTTAGATCCCAAGAAGCTCCCCGAGAACAATGACATCTCCAGTGCTCAAAATTTTGATAGCTCTTCTCCTTTTGACCCTATCTTTTCAAGCATATGGTAAAATCAGCATTTACCTTTATTCTTGTGCTGCTAAGTTTATCACTTCCTGCTAGAGATTTTACTTAGCATTGTTTTGTATGAGTCATATTGAAAGGATTGATATCATTATTCTTCAATGGTGCCATGGCCACTGTTTTTCAGAGTATGACACAATTAATATATATATATATTATTACAATATTACTGTTTGTTAGTTAGTTAGAATTTTAATCATACCAGAGTTAGCATCATGACAATCAGTTACATTGATTACATAACCAATGTAACTGATTGTCATGATGCTAACTCTGGTATGATTAAAATTCTAACTAACTAACAAACAGTAATATTGTAATATATATATATATATATATTACAAGCCAAAGACTCCTGTAATATCTTATATGACGCTGATGAGTCATTGGAAAATTTCAGGACAATATATGGAGTGGTGCATAGCTGATGAGCAGACCCCAGATGAGGAGCTGCAGAGGGCCCTGGATTGGGCTTGTGGAAAGGGTGGAGCAGATTGCACTAAGATACAAGTGAACCATCCCTGTTACCTACCGAACACTGTGAGGGACCATGCCTCTTACGCTTTCAACAATTACTATCAGAAGTTCAAGCACAAAGGGGGCTCTTGCTATTTCAATTCTGCTGCAATCACCACTGATCTCGACCCAAGTAAGATCTCTAAATAAACTCCATGCATCCATGAGTTAGCTCATCTTTAAAAATAATGCTTGATTTGTTAATAATATTAATGTTGTTTCAATGCTTTATGCTTTCTCATTAACAATTAGCGAGATGTTGAATACCAAATGGGTCACAGATCCCTTGAATTTGATTGTAGGACCCTATCAACTGATTTTATTTAAACTGATTTGTAATATATCGCTGAGGAATATATTCACTCTTTCCGTTCAATGACAGGTCATGGCTCATGCAAGTTTGAGTTTATCCCCTGAAAAAAGTTTGAAGTATATTATTTTCTCATTGTGAAAGATCATATTTTGCGGTTGAACTATGGAAAGAGTAACGAAAGTGGCGCTTCTTTCTGTCTACGTCTCAAATTCTTCTTATTCCATCTGTTGATGTGAATTCATTTTGAATTCTTCTATTGGTCTTTTTTTTTTTATTTGTGCAACTTCTATTTGTCAATTTATTGCCAAGTAGCTAGTTTGCGCAAGAAGTAGTAATTAAATGTGGAGGAGCAATGCTATCTTTAATTTCAATTTTGCACGTGTAGTTCATATATGGAAACTTTGTCTCATTTCCACCCGAACCAAACACGCCCTTATAGTTTATGAAAGAGCAATTCTCTTTTACGCTATTAATGACTCCATCTCCTCATGCAATATGTGACCTCGGAATCTAGTGTACATGGAACTAGAAAAAGTTGTTTCTCAAACAAACGGGCAAAACATAAGTACTTGGTGATAAGAAATATTTACATGCTCTTGGAGTACATTTAATACGTACTCCAAGAATAATCGTAATCATTCAATCTTAATTTAAAATGTTTAAAATTTATATAAAAATTTAAAATGTGTGATTATGGTTATTTTTGAAACATATATTAAATGTACTCTAAGAATATACAAGTATTTCTCCTTGGTGACAATTGAACCTGGGCCTCTTTGATAAATGGAATAAGTGCAAATTTTATTAGTTAATTAATAGATAAAACCCATTGTTATTATGTGTTTGGTGTCATATATGATAATATAATAATATATGGTCAAATAATTAGGTTTTGAGATTTGATTACACATGATAGTATTTAGGGGCTAAGCTAGAAATTTTGGGAGAGGGAAGCCAAATTAATTAATATAAATAAAATAAAATAAATTATCATATAGAAAGTATAAAATGAGTCATGATATGGTTTTTTTTAATCCAAATTATTAGTAAATTAAAGTTTATTTCATCATCTATCATCCACTTTTTTTTGTTAACAAATGAGTCAGTAGTTTTCTTTTTAGACATCTCTTAAGCTCACTTTTTAGACATCTCTTAGACTCAATTAAAAAAGAGTTAATAAGAGAAAAATCTTAACAAATATATTCTAAAGATATTTATATATTTCATATTTTTATATCATATATGTAACCACACTAAAATAAAAGTGTATGATGTGTAAAGATGGTTGACTTTTCGTAAGGGACCATAATATAAATATAGATAATTATATAATAAAAGTGTAAAATTTCGAGGGGGAAGGGGCATGACACCCCCTTTGGCTATGTTATTAATAGTATTATTTTTACTAATAAATTACAAATTAACCACATCCTATTCTTTTGTGTCAAAGCCTACCAATCGTCGATCTTCAGTCATCCATCACATGTCACTGGTCACTCCCACCTGCCCACGGCCTATTGCCACCCACTAGGCGGTGTGTGATGCACTAAATACTAGGTAAGATAAAAAGTGAAAACTTATATAATAAATTTTTTATATTATAATATCAAATCTTATATTATCATATATTATCTATGCCAAATAAGGTCGTAATGTTGTGTAAAAGGCTCCGTGTAATATTTATTTTCGATCAATCATGTAATATTTTGCAAATCTACCATAACATGCAAGTGCCTTTTTCTTGGTTTGGACATAGATATCATGTATATGCTTTAATTCGATTTTAAAATTTTATTATTAGGTTTATGGAGAAAACAGAGCAGGTGAAAAAAAAAAAATTTACTTTTAATTATTTTTCTTTTATAAAATAATCGAAAATCATTTGAAGGAAAGATCTCGAGACACAAACTCAATATAACTTGAAATATCTTCTAGCAACACCTTAAATGTATACAACCGATTTTTCTTTATCATAGGATATAACCTAATTAAATAGGCTAAAGAGCCAGCAACAACTGTATAGCTCTTAGGCATATACCGAGCCTTAAAGTGATCAAAACTTAGCCCAATAATAGTAGTCTCATAGATTAGTACACCATTATGTCATAGGTCCCTAATACTACTTTCAATTGCTCAAATAAAAGTATTGCATCACCTTCTAACATAACGAATCAAATTGCTCAAATGCAAGCCTCGCTAAAAGTTTCTTTTAATTATTGAATTGAGTTAAATATTATAAGATTATATTATAGATTAGTTTTCAAGACCATTACCTTTAATTTGGTTTTAAATATATTGTTACTAAGAGTCAGGGACAGGAAATAGAATGAATTCTTGTATATATATATTTTTTCGTTGGTCGAATTGTATAATCTTTATGAAATGAAAAAAAAAAATCTAAAATTCATTAAATTAAAAAGCAAAAGAACCCGCCCACCTAAAACGACATCGTCGGCCGGAATTCATCAAATCATTATCTTATTCATTCATTCAGTCCCATGACTTGAATTGGATAAACAGAAAATAGTGCAGTGCAGCAGCAGAGGCAACTGCACAATGCAGAAGCTGGGTTTACAGCTACACCTACACACAACACCAACACCAACACCAACACCAACTCCAACTCAAACCGCAAAACGGCAATTACTCTTTCACCCTTGTCTGTTTCCCTTCCACAAAAGCCCAGCCGAATTGCCCTCCCACCTCTCCTGCACAACCACAAGCAGGCACCGTCGCTTCCAAGCGTTCTCCAACAAACAAGGCCGCGTTTGGGTAAGCAAGCAAACACAAGCAGAGGAAGAAGAAGTAGAAGCTTCGTATTCGGACGACGATGATCTGTCCTTCTTGTCCCTCAGCGAGAAGCCCGACAGGAACATGGCCTTGCTCGACGATTACGAGGCCGAGGAGCTTGAACTCGATTATGGGCCAAACCACCGAAGCGGTTCGTCTCTTTTCTTTTCGTTGATTTTTTTTTTCCTTTTTACTGTTAGTTTAATTAGTCTGTCATTTCTAGCTCTGTGGAAAATTTCTAGGTCTTGTGGATGGTTGAACTTAGTGAATACGTTTTTGTTTGCGCTGTGCATTGGCCTTAGGTTCTTGCTTGCTCTTACATTTCCGAATTTCAATGTGTCAACAATGCATATAATGCAGGATATGTGGCTTTACTTGGCAAGCCAAATGTTGGCAAGAGTACACTGGCAAACCAAATGATTGGCCAGAAGCTGTCAATAGTTACAGATAAACCTCAAACAACCAGGCATCGAATACTCTGTATATGTTCCGGCTCGGATTATCAGGTTTAATCTTATTAGTGGTCCTAACTCTTTTGTTTCATTTCATCAGCTGCTCTAGTTGGTTCCTTGTCACTGGTTGTAATGCATACCATGGCCCTTCAACTTTCAATATTGTTATGCTAATTTTATTATGGAAATTTGAAAGAGTGTTATTGGGGTAATTCAAGTTGATAAAAAGTTGTCTTGTTGCGCTTCAAATTCATGAGTTCAACCATTGTACTCAAGTTATCAGAGTCTATTTAATTGTTATTATTCATTAATTATTTCTCATTAGTAATATAAATACTAAATTTGTCATTATTAAGGAATGCACATCATCATTTCTCTTTTATCTTCATTTCTCTGAACTCTGATTCTCTTTCAGATGATACTTTATGACACTCCTGGTGTTCTACAGAAGGAAATGCACAAGTTAGACTCAATGATGATGAAAAATGTTCGCAGTGCTGCAGTTAGTGCTGACTGTGTATTGGTTCTCGTTGATGCATGTAAAGCACCTGAAAAAGTATGGTTCTTGGTTGACAAAACTGTTTTGTTCTTTTCCTATTTTGCTAATTTGCTTTCTATCTTTAGATTGATGAAGTATTGGAAGAAGGCATAGGAGACCTCGAAGTTAAACCTCCCACTCTACTGATCCTGAACAAGAAGGATCTCATCAAACCTGGTGAGGTTGCCAAGAAACTGGAGGTTTGGAACTCTTCAATTAGTATTTATCTTAGTGTGCGTAAGTTAATTCATTGGCATAGGCGTGCTATTCCAGTGTTATATTGCCTAATTATTTCAAATTCCTTGCAGTGGTATGAGAAGTTTACTGATGTTGATGAGGTTATACCAGTTAGTGCCAAATATGGTCATGGGGTTGAAGATGTCAAGGACTGGGTACTGTCAAAGCTTCCAAATGGACCAGCTTATTATCCAAAGGCAAGTCAAAAGGAAAAAAAAAAATTAGGGCATTCTTGGTCCCTCGCACCTTTAGGGCGCTTTTCACCTTTGATTGCATTGCTTCTGTTAATTTTGCTTGTTGCATAAAGATTGATGCGTTCAAACAGTAAAATGACATTCAGCGTTTAGTGCATATAGATCTTACTTCTCAGGAGTTACATCATCACTTCTGAATTCTCAGGAGTTACTGCATATAAACTATACTTGCACTTTTGCATATGGGTGCTGCTTCATGACTTGTTTTTAGTGATCTTTGATCCAGTATTCCCACTGTAGTTAGCGTGTCAATTTGCCATATTGTGAAACCACCTATAGGCATAGGGTACACATGCGGTTCTAGACAGATAGTGTGAGTGACACAGTTAGTTGTGGTTGAGGGGTGTGGAGAAGGCTGTTGCAAATGCTTATTGGCAACCAGTGTGTGGTTAATTTCACCTTCAAACTGGAACAGTCCCTATATTATGGTAAAGAACTGGGAAAAGAAAGCCTTTCAGACAAAGACATCCATTATGTAATGCCACGTACCTTAATCATAACTCCAATGATACCAAATAGTGTGTGCAGATACTGCACCATCACTATTCACTATAATTCCAATAGTGCAAATAGTATGTTCTGTTGCTACAAATTATGGATTTTTATATAGTAGCACAGATCCTCCCTTGCCATTGTTATAGCATGTTATTAACGACAGTGGATATAATAAGGACCTGAATATGTCCCTTGCCATTTAATCTGATTTCTTGTTTCTTTAATGTGCTATGTAATTAACAGGACATTGTCAGTGAGCACCCAGAAAGATTTTTCGTTGCTGAAATTGTCAGAGAAAAGATTTTTATGCAGTATCGAAATGAGATTCCCTATGCATGTCAGGTAATCATCCAAGATATGTTTTGTTTGTGACATTGGCACTTTTGTCACCCAAGGAAAAAGGATAAACAAGAGAGGCAAGGTGTTTTGGAATAAAATAAGAGAAGAATTTTTCCGCCTAGGCACCTTAAGTAGTTTCAAGCGGATCTGATAGAATAACCGCCTAACAATGGAAACGTGTCACTAAAGCCTGTTGAAAGATTGGTCATGGTTATCTAACTTAGCTTATTGTTCAATAGATAAAGATATTATTATCCGACGGACAAAAGAGTCACATACGATGTGACATGAAAAGACAACAAAGGGAAAAAGGGAAGGCTTACTTTGCGGGGAAGCATTTGCTACCCTCCCCCCACTTCTGTTTTTTATATATAAATATGACAGTGGGCAAGGCAGGGAGGACACATTCTTTTCAGCCTAAGAACCCCCTTCCCTTCTTCCTCATTGATCCCTCTCTAGCAACCTTAGAAAAATCTCATGCCTCGGATTGTAATATTGAACCCCCTTCCCAAAACACAAGGAAAAGAGGATCTATGGTTGCAGAAGGGTTTAAAAACCAGTAAAGAAATGGAAGGAATAACCAATTTATTGTCATAGAAATTTTCACAAATATTTTCTCATTTCCAACTTTGTCCAGGTGAACGTTGTAAGCTATAAGACTCGGCCAAATGCAAAGGATTTCATACAAGTAGAGATTTTGGTTGAGAAAAACTCACAGAAGATTATCCTTATAGGAAGAGTATGTCACTTATATCATGATTCCGATCATTTGTAAGCTTGTTGGATTGATTTGCTCATAACATAATATTACAGCAATATGCTGGCTTCTGGCCTTTTGTTTTAATTTTGAATTCGAGAACATGGTCACGGAAAATAATTTGTGTATGTTTGGGTGTTGACACTTGACACGGCTAGTGACCATAAGATATCTCAACATACTGATATTTTGTTCATCTTCCATTCTTAGGAATTACATTTTTGTTAGGTAAATTAAGTCTTATATTGCTGAAAGATGCCCTTGTCCCCTTTGAATGAGCATGTATGTGCATCATAAAGACTGAACACTAACCCACATGTATGTTGCGCTCATCTACTTCAGGAAGGAAAGGCTTTGAAATTGCTTGCAACAGCTGCACGCCTTGATATTGAAGATTTTCTGCAAAAGAAAGTTTATCTTGAGGTTCCAATTTACATTATGTTCTAATCATTATCTATGCTAATCATTTGAACTAGGACCTCGTATTTTTTTTGTGTCATCTATTAATCTTGAGCTTCAAGTGATAGCGTGGTACAATCAATATGCATCTTTCGTTTATTGCTGGAAAATATTTACTCGGGTTTGGTGTTTGAACAGATCGAAGTGAAGGTCAGAGAGAATTGGCGACAAGATGAAGGGCTTCTTAATCATTATGGTTATGGGGGTCAAATACGTGTTATATGATGTGAAGATGCATAAAATTCATCAGACATAATATAGCATGTAAGTTAAAATCCCTTGCCACGAGGGCCGTCAAAACTTAGACTGAATGTGAGTTCGACTGACACTAACCCTCTTCCTCTGCTTGTAGGCGTGTCCACTGATCCCTATTTGGTAATTATGAATTAAAAATTAGTGAAATGGGGAATTTAAGCTATGGAAGCGATTTTCACATTAGCTTCTCATCTGAATTTTACATTATCTTTGTTTTTGGTAGAACGGTACAAACGCGAGTGAAGCAACAATGTCATTTACAGAGAACTATCATCACCAATTTCAATCAAAATATTTTAAAGAAAAAGTAATTGTTGGGATTTGTTAATTTATTTTGAAAGGAAATAGGTTGATCCAGTATCAACTGAGTTTGTCTTATTTGCATTACTCGACGTTAAATAGTAACAGTATTTGACGTGGGTAACTTTGTATATTTATAGTGCATGAAAGGGTAATTCTCTTTTACACTACTAATTAATCTCACATTTTTATTTTTGGGCTTTTTTTTATTGAGATTAAATGACTCCATGCAATATGTGAATGCGGAATGCCATATTTTGTCGTGGAATCTAATGTATATGGAATTGGAAATGGTTATTTCTCTAATAAACAAGCACCTTACAGGCACTTTGATACAATAGAATATTTGTTTTAGTCAATTTTGAACCATTTTTTTTAAATTCACCATTAGAAACAAACATGTTTGTTTTTGTCGTATGGTATAAACAAGACAAAGGGTCAAGGCCCATAACCAAGTAAGCGGGGATAGACAACCAACTGGGAGCACTCTTTCATCTAACCGAAATGCAGTCTTTTCTTTTGTTTTTTTTTGGCCGAAAGGAGCACTCGTTCTGGCAAAAATATTGGACAACAACTTCATTTTTCTTTTGGGTTGGAGCCTGTGGGGGAAGTTGGGCTATCAGTGGGGCCTAATTTGTGAAAATAAAAGAACAAAATGCTACTGTGTCTAGCTGAGTGGTCCAACGACCAAAAAGCAAAGCTCAATGGTCCTCTCCTGTGGTGTAATTCACAAGTGGTCCTTATTCTGCAGGGCAAGTCTTAGTTAACATCATCCACGTTTGGTATGATCTCACTGTACGTAGGCTGGCGTCAATCAAGTCCTCTGCGAAGAGACTGATTCATTCTTCGTTCACAGTGATGCAGGAACACTTTGTATCCAGAACAGCAAACTCTAAGTACAATACACTACCCGCTATCCCCCAAGTGAAATAGATATAAGAATGAACTAACTATATAAAAATTTATTGCCTTAACAAAAGTTTGAGTGAAATATTGTTGAAAGAGTTCCTAGCTAAAAATTATTTTTGAAATAAATATAAGTTGAATTAAACATGTGCTTAGCCTGAGATTACTACTGATAGTGTGTTAGGGTGAGAGAACTAGTCACTCCATGTGTGAAGTTTTGACAGGGAAATGGATAAAGTGCTACGCTTAGTGGAATGCAGCAGTTGACAGAGAGCGCGTTCACCAGGCAAATGATTTGTCTTCTTTTGTAGTACTTTGCATGCGTTGCAATGGATTGGCGTGTGAACTCTCAAAGATATGACCAATAATATACACCTATAAAAATTTGGCAAGATGAGACAGTGTGAACCCGAAGTCACTCACAAACGCATACCTACTAGCTCATGGCCCACCACAAGATGCAAATAGATCAACATCGTGTTGATAACAATGATTGCTCGATTAGCTTTGTCAATTTTACGCAATTGATTTAGTTTTAAACAATCAGTTTTCTATAGGGGAACAAGTAACCCACCCACCTATGCTTGCACACAAGCCATGTTCTATATTTATATTTATAGATAATCTTCATCAAATAACTATAGTTAACTTCGTTACTTTTGTATATTCATCCTCTAATTTTATCACATACTTCAGATATAGGATGATGTATTCTGTGCAGAGATGCGCATTTGCAATTTTTTTTTTTGTTTCTACAGCAGCTATTCTTCTGCTCTTTTTTAGGCATTTTCAACGAAAGATAAATATTTTTTGGTAAGACCACATCCTTTCATCCCCTGACTCCATAAAGAAAAAGTGAAAAAAATAGAAGCCATATATTGCGTTACCATGTGTTTGGTATGGCCTAGGCAAAAGAAATGGGACATGATAAAATTGAACAGCACCACACCGTCCTTAAATGACCCGAATTAAGGCACTTCTTACCATATCGGATCCTTTCTAGGGACGAGAAACTATTACTCCTTACTAGAAACGAGGAACGAGCTCATAAAGCCACATTTTTTTTCTTTTTTATTTAGCATTCCTACATTCAGAACAATTAATGACCCCATTTTCTGATATGATAGGCTGATCAAGTTGCCTGTCAATACGTGTTGTCCGCCTCAGCCTTAGGCTTTGTCCACTTGGCACATCATCACTACTTTGGAAATTTGATGCCAAAACTTGTGTTTATATATATATATATATGTATATGATCATTCACCACTAGTGCTGCCTTGTGAGTGCGTTTGAGGTATTCTTCTATGTAAGTTAATTAAGAGTTCTCTCTTTCTTTCTTGTTTAGGAGGTTTGATTGTAAAGGAGACAATGAGTTATTTGGGTGTGGGTGTTAGTCCTGGGACTGTGCCAGTGTACCACAGCACAAGCCTCAAGGTGTTGGATAGGAGGGTGAAGATAGCAGAGTTGGTGTTAAGGTGTGTAATCCTTGGGCTAGGAGTTCTTGCATCTGTTCTTGTGGGAACTGATACCCAAGTCAAAGAATTTTTCTCCTTTCAGAAGAAAGCAAAATTTACAGACATGAAGTCTTTAGTGTAAGCTCTCCACTCCATTCTTTCTTCTCTAGTTTCTGTCTGAAAATGTTATGCATGCATGTTGTCCTGATTTTCTTCTCCTCTAATGTGCTGACTGCCAAAACTTTGCAGGTTCTTGGTAGTTGCCAACGGGTTGGCTGCTGGCTACTCGTTGATCCAAGGACTGCGCTGTGTTCTGAGTATGGTCAGAGGAAGTGTACTCTTCAGCAAGCCCTTGGCCTGGGTTATCTTCTCTGGTGATCAGGTAGATTAAGATATATATATATATTTCTACTCTCCTCGCTGCCATAGATTAAATTTATCATTAGTACTATGGGCAAAAAGCCAAAGCATCACTATCTTGTGGGTTTTTCCCGTTGCATTTGTCAATTATTGTCATCTTGCTAGCTAAATATGCAATTGGCCACAGCTGAATCTAGCTTATGCATGTAATTGTTTCCAATTTTTCAAGGGGTTCATCCCAACCATTTATGAACTTTTGCGTCAAATTGATCAGAGAAATTGATTAATAATCCCGAAAAAAAAAAACCATATATGAGAGAGAGGGGCAATTCACAATTGATGGACTCATCTGATGGACTTTTAGTTCAAGCAATTGATACTGCTCCCCGCAGGATGTGCTCTTTGCACGCAGAATGCAGACCCTGTGTCGGTATTACATAGTGAAAAATTCTTGAATAGATATAAAATAATAAATCTAACACCTCATGTTCAGACAAATATGAAATGTTTAATTGTATGTGTGGCTAAATGTGAGTTGTTTATAATTGTATCCATTAAAAGAATCTCTCTTACAAAGTAGGGTCGGGTTGGTTATGGCTTGCAGTCAAAGACTTTAATTTGTACAATGCATAGCAATCCATAATGACCTCAACTTTGAGCATGGGAAACTAGTACTGCGGGGCCTCAAGGAAACCGTACATGATGGATGCTAGTAAGAGTCACTCGCCACAGGGCATACTTAATCGCACGTTTCGGTTTGGGATCCCAAATATGCCTGCTGGTTGTTGAGAGCTTTTCATTTTTGGTTGGCTAGAACGACAGGTGCATTAATAGGATCATGGCTTATGGTAGATAAAGTCTTATCCTACAACTAGTATAGAGCGTGCAGACTTTTATTGAAGTTTTTATATTCTGTTTAGTTTAGTTCGAAGAAATCAATCTCAAATAAACGAATCCTAGATCCTAAAGAAACAGTTATATTTTATTTTCAAACTACAGCGAATGAGTTAAGTATTTACTACACAGAAATAACATAACATAAAGAAACATTTTGAACTTTGCTACATTTATGTATGCAGGTAATGGCATATGTGACACTGTCTGCAGTGGCGGCGGCAGTGCAATCATCGGTGTTTGCAAAGGCAGGGCAACCAGAACTGCAATGGATGAAGTTATGCAACATGTATGGGAAATTCTGCAACCAAGCGGGAGAAGGGTTAGCTTGTGCTTTTGTGGTTAGCCTTAGCATGGTGGTCCTCTCTTGTATTTCGGCTTTTAGTCTCTTCCGTTTGTATGGTGGTAACAAAAGCAAAAATGCAGCTTGGTAGGGTACCAACTACCATGATTTCATCCAAGTTAACAACCTACCCCTCTCCCTCCTCTCTCTTGGTCAATGTAATAGTTTTCAAGTTTTTTACAAGGCTCTTTTTCTGTATGTGATGGCGAATGATGTTGCCAGTCTGATAATTCCTGCTATATATGTTACTGATCCTTGCGCTCAATAATCAATGACAATCTTAGGCATGCTATATTTAATTTCATGCTAACATACGAACTACGGTTCCCGCGGTGGTGGGTGAATTATGGAGAGTAAAACGCGTTTGCTTTTGGCATTGGCGCTTTAGACATGTTACATACCATTCCATCTATCATAAGTCTATGACCAAATTGTAAATCCTGGCACAAATGACTAACTCAAACTTTTACATGCATATTTTGTAGCAAATTAAGTTTTATTCCCAAAGACATAGCGAATGAAGAAATAATGAACGGCACACATAAAATTAAGCAGGGAAGGAGCGCAGGATTATACTCAAGTGCCTCAGCTGGCATTAATTATCATGAATTGAAGAATTGTAAGGTGTCGGGATCAAGTAAAGGTTGTTTTTCCTACTGGCCACAGCTCCAAATCGTTCATCCATATCCAAATCCGCTGGCTTCATTCCTTCTGGGAGTTCCCAATTGAAGTGGTAGATTAACTTGGCTAGAGCAAACTCAACATTTGCTAAACCGAATGAAAGGCCTGGACAAATTCTCCTCCCTGCCCCAAAAGGAATGTACTGAAAATTTGTCCCTTTGAAATCAATACGAGTACCAAGGAACCTTTCTGGTACAAAGCTTTCTGCATCATACCAGTGATCAGGATCTCTTCCAACTGCGTATGCGTTCACTATGACTTTAGTCTTAATGGGTAGATCATATCCATTGATCTTGCATGCTTCCCTGCATTCCCTTGGAAGCAACAAAGGAAGAGGTGGGTGTAACCTCAACGTTTCGCTGATCACTGCCTTTATGTAGCTAAGCTCCCATATGTCTGCTTCATGAATTATCTCATTTCCTCTCAAAGCTTGTCTGATCTCAGCTTGTGCCTTCTCCCTTACTCTTGGGCTTCTCATCATTTCTGCCATGGCCCACTCTATCACTGTTGCTGAAGTATCCGTTCCAGCAGCAAATATGTCCTGCGTAATAATGAACATATATATAGTCTCAGATTAACAAGAACAAAAAGTGATGGCATTAATTATTAACATTCATGATACATGTTTTGTCAACTCCTCCTAGCAAATTAAAAGGGAATTATATATGCTGATGATCTCAAATATATAGAGTTTAAAATTGGATGCATGAGCTTTATGACAGACATATATTATATTATACTAACCCAAATCACAGCTTTGATGTTGTTGGTTGTAATTGGGGTCGCAAGGATGCTACTGTTTAAGACTCGTAAAAGAACCTCAACAAGATTTTCGGTCTTTTCTTCTTCCATTCCTTCTTTTGCTCTGATCTCCTTCTTTACTTGATTCTCCTTTACAATCTTCTCTAAGATCTTGTCAACCTTCTCATGTATCTTCTCCAACTTGGCTTTCAAACCAGTTATGAAATGTAAAGGTTTCAATGAAGGAAACAAATCGGCAAGGTCAAAGCCATCTGCCAACTCTATTGCTTCCCTGACATACGATAGGAATTGTTCATGGTCTTCAGATATGTTACCAAATGCTGCTCTAGAAACAACGGTGCTTACCAAAGAGTTAATCCTGCTACTGAGATTGATTGGTGCACCTGCGGATGACTGAATAGTTTGTATGAGTTTAGCTGTCTCCTCTTCCCGAAGATAAGAGAAAGACTGAACCTTCTTCGCACTTAGAAGCTCCAGAGTACATATTTTCCTCATCTGTCTCCAGTATTCTCCATATGGAGCAAATGCAATGTCCACTGATCCATATGCCATTATTTTAGAAGACAGAAACTCTGGCCTATGTGCAAAAGCAAGGTCATGTGTTTTCATTATTTCCTTGGCCATGTTGGGGGATGAAACAACCACTGCTGAGATGCCACCTAGTTGTAGGTGCATTAATGGTCCATATTTGTGCGCTAGTTCTCGGAGAGTATGGTGTGGGAGTGATGAGCTTGCTGCTGCAAGTTGATGCAGGTTCCCAATGAGAGGTAGCTTCCATGGGGCAGGTGGCAGTTTATGGAGACTCTTTAGCTTGTAGTTCTTATTCGCAAGCCGAAGAAATATCAGAGAGAAGAGGAAGGTAATGACTATCAAGGATGCAGATTGGACTTTCATCAGTTCCATAGGATTAAGGACAGCCCCAATTGTTTGTTTTGAAGGATCTTTTTCACAATATATATAAAGCAATGTTCTTGAGTTTGCACATACTTAATATGTACAACCGACACAAATTTTTATTTCTCTTAATTTGCGAAAATGGGCTCATTTATTTTTACAATATTAATTTAACCTGTTTTTTGTTTCACAGAGTATCAATGGTCAAATATAGTGACTAATCATTCACATATTATATGCTCATTTAATAGAGTAGACATTGAATATGTTTTTTAAAGTTGTTTTATTCCCAAAGCAATAATCGAACTTTTGACACTTAGTTAAGGAAGGAGAGAATATTTGTCATCCCATATTGACCTTAAGTTTAAAAGCATTTAGTTATTTACAATCTTTTAGCAACATTGATTCGACCAGTAAAGGGTTATATTATTTGTGCCTAAAATTCAATATAGGAATATCAAATGAAATGTCTACATCTAGCGATCAGGAATGAGATTTAGTTACGTAATTTATGTTTAAAAATACAAAGAAAAAGTTTAAAAACATTTGATTCATTCTAAGTGGTCGAAGTTCCCATTCAATGTGCAACAAATATTTCCGATAAGTAAAACTTAATATTGTTAACATAGAGAGGAATCATACAAGAAAAAAGAAAGAACCATGGAGAAGAAGAAGAAAGGGGGCTAGGATTATCCAATAATAGTCTACATAATACAAAGCAAAAAAGGAAATATATATCCAATAACAAAATGACAAAGCTATCCCTAATTAATATATCTAATATTATCTAACAAATACAACTCACTAAGCACATTTATAAGAAGAAAAAAAAAATGCTGAGAAACCTAACAGGTAACAAAGCCATGGATTTCACCAGAATGGAAAGTAAGCTAGCATGTAGTTATCAACCAAGTTACATCAAATGCCTTAATCATTGAATATAAAAATAATTCTATTTTAAGGCCGACAACGAAGTCATGGAATAAGTTGAACAAAGGATCTCCTCATCAAGGGGAAGTTGTCTATGAACAGATTCCTTTACCAACTTAACATTGCTTCTAATTGTTTTTCTTTCTTTGTTTTTTTTGTCAGTGTTATGTTACGTTCAATCTTAACACAAACAATAGCTGGCTTTTCTTCTCAAGCTTGTGTTGTGGTTGTGGCGAAGGATGATTGGAGCCGGCTAAAACTGGACCACACAAGAGCGTAGATTTATTAATAGATGAAATCGATAAAATTATTCTTGATCAGCTAGGAAATGGCCAATAACAATAAATACATATGAGAAGAAAGAGAAGGGGGGAGGGGGTTCTCATATGCAGATAAAAAAAAAATTTGTAAGATGAATATGTGAGTTGTCTCAATAGCTAAAAGACATGTGGACTGAGTTTTGTGTGGTGTATCATGTAACTAATTCAGATATGATACACCATAAATAATTCTATCTTGGAAAAAGGAAAAGGGCTCCTTCATCAGTGTTGTTGTCCTCCGGCCACCGCTCAGCCGAACCGCCACCAACATTGTTGTTGATTGTAGATTGTTGATCGCTGGCAAGCTACAGAAGGGTTCAACGGCAAATAAAGAGAGAACAGCTCTCTTCTCCTCTCTCATTTCCTACTCTTCCCCCACGGGTTGCTCCTGCTCCACGTGCTTCTCCTCCTTGAAGGTGTTGAAGACGCGAAGGCAGTCGAAGATCATCCTTGTGCGGCAATGGATCAAGCTTGGAGAGGGATTCACTCTTGCTCCATGCGCTTCCCGTTCCTTGTCACCATACTTTCCTAGTCACATATAGTTCATTGCCATCTTCTCCGACTACATGCAACCAGATCGCCACCACGCCTACCACCACGATCATCATTTTTGTCATGTCGCGGCTATTGTTATGGTTCGGAAAATCGGACCGACCAAATTGGCCTGACCGTTGAACGAACCTACCATCGTCCGACTGGGTTGGCCTCCAAAACTGGCTGACAAAGAACTAGTGTCAGACTGCTGCGAACCGGCTGAGAACCGGCTGAGAACCGGGAAAACCAGGCAAACCAGCCCAGCCGGTCAAATTGATTTTTTTTTTAATTTACAGAAAAGATGCAAAATGACATTATTTTGAGATTTTTTTAAAAAAAGTCTAAAATCTCATTTTTCCTAATTCTTTTCCTTTTTCTGGTATGAGAATTAATAAATTGAGAGATTTGATCTATATAGATAATGTTTATTTTGATTAAGAGATGAATTATGTTATATTCTATGGGTTTTGTTGATGTCTAATTTAATTTTTATTTATTTTTTACATATATTTTATTTTATATTTTTATATATTTATATAAATACATGTTTTATTATATATCGATTATATTCCGGTTTGACCCCCGGTTGAACCTCTAAACCTCTGAACCCTTGCCTTGACCGGTTCGATGTTCGGTCCGATTTTCAGAATCTTGGCTATTGTTGATGGTGATGGTCTCCCCCTCTCTCTCTCTCCCCCTCTCTCTTAGATTCGAAATCTAGTTTGTCATTAGTCTGTCGTCAGGGTGGTGATTCATCTCTGGCGTGCTTTCCAATCTCACCACAGTGCTCAATCTGGTTCTTGGTTCTTCGAGGTCAGTGCCAATACCTTCAGTGTTGCTTCCATGGTGTCTTTGCCATCTCTTCGTTCAGATCTGTCATGTGCTGTAGCAGTGAGTTTCTTTTCATCATCAGATATGGATCTATTTTCTCCATTTGAGGTTGAATCTGCTACTATCATTTGCTCCAAATCTAAAGGGAAAGGGAGGTTAATGGTGGCTGAAATGGTGGAGGACAGGGGAAGACTTGCGGGGTTAACGGTGGGGCAGTTTGGGAAACAGATTTTTTTTTTAAAGTGAAAATCTATGGTAGACCATATCTAATTGGGGGCATGATATACTACTCCACATGTCAACTTTTTATTTGATACAAACTATATGTTAATCCTGCAAATTTTCTTTTACTTGCACCTAAGAATGCATCGTTAGTTGACTTTTATTATAATAATTTTATAAATTTAATTTTAATACATCAATAATAATGTAAAAACATGCATCTAACAAAGCTTAAAATTTTATAAGCATCCTTAGGAATCAAAGTAAAGTTTAGAGTTATGTTAACAAATTGAACCTAGTATTCACATTTTATAATTGTTTTCTATTGTCACAAAATAAAAAAATATGTACACTCGAAAATAATGCTTGATTGTGATATGCGCTTTTTGTTTTTTTTTTAATTGAAAAATAAGTTAATGGACTTTAAACGAAAGATTCCATTCAGGTAGAATAATGTCATCTATATAAAGAAAAATATTTAAACTTAATAAAACTTTAATAATCTTTCTAACTATTTATAGTACAATGAGGGGCTATTGTCCCCTATGCCACAATGAAGATCCACGATCATGTCGTACCAGTAAAAATATTTCATTCAACTACGTTCTACTTTAAAAGTGTCATAGAATAGAGTGAACTTTTTACCATGTCAACAACATTGAACAAAAATAAATAAATAAATAACATGTTAGTTATCTAATTGTGGCTGCCTTGAAACATTTACTCCTGAATCCGTGAAATTGAACCCTGAATTTTCATGAAGGAGGGGTGTATTTATTTAATATTTTCAATGCGGCATATGAGTAGAGTGTTTGTTGAATATTTATAAATAAAAAGAAATAAAAAGAAAAAAAAAGAGTTATAGTAGAACAGTACTACAAAATTACCATCCGCTGCTAAATAAACCCAACAATAAAGAACGAAAACGAAGAAAATGAGGAAATATTGAGGACAAATTCAAAGGGTCAACGGCCATTGACATTGTAATCAATGGAATGATCATACGGGGTAGGAACCAAATACAAGTCGCTTTTCCTTCCCACAGCTGCTCCAAAGGATTCAGTCATATCCAAGTCCTCTGGTTTCATTCCATTGGGGAGTTCCCAGTCGAAGTGATAGAGTAATGCAGCCAAAGGAAGCTCAACATTAGCTAAGCCTAGTGTGATGCCCGGGCACATTCTCCTCCCTGCACCAAAAGGGATGAACTCAAAGTTGTTCCCTTTAAAGTCAATATTAGTGCCATGAAATCTCTCAGGCATAAACCTATCGGCTTCATGCCAATGCTCGGGATCTCTCCCAAGTGCCCATGCATTTACTATCACTTTGGTCTTTATAGGTATTTCATATCCACCAATCTTGCACTCTTCCCTGCATTCTCTTGGGAGCAACAAAGGAGCCGGTGGGTGTAACCTCATGGTTTCTTTGATCACTGACTTTAAGTAACTAAGTTTATCTCAGATCAGCTAGATTAATTGTTTTCTTTCCCTTGAAAACTTCTCTTATTTCAGTTTGTGCCTTTTCTCTCACCCTCGGGTTTTTCATTAGCTCTGACATAGCCCATTCCAGTGTTGTCGCTGAAGTATCAGTCCCAGCACCGAATATGTCCTGAACAAAGTTACAAAAATGTCAAATAACTAACTAACTAACTACTCATTCAACATAAACCGAAAAAAGAAAAAAAGAAAATCACACGTCAGATTCTACTAATTTGAAGCAGATAAAACAATTACTGATACCTCGGTTAATATGAAAAGTATAAATTCGTTGTGAAGATTGTGAATGAATGAATGAATGAATGAGATGAGATGAATAATGAATTTAATCATATGTAGTTTTCTTACTAACCCATATGACGGCTTTAATGTTATTGACGGTTACAGGAACCTCGAGGCTGCCACTCTGTTGCAAGCGTAAGAGAACATCAACGAGATCTTCTTCCACTGCCTCACCCCTGCCACTGCCATGGTTTGATCTCATTCTCATCTTTTCTTGATGCTCGTTGACAATGATGTCTAAAATCTTGTCCAACTCCTTTAGCATATCCTCCAGTTTAGCTTTCATACGAGTTATGAGATGAATAGGTTTCAGTGAAGGGAACAGATCAGCCAGATCAAAACCTCCAGTCATTTGCACTCCTTTCTTGAGCAATGATAGAAGTTCATCTTCTTGCTCAGATTTTTTACCAAACGCTGCCCTTGAGACAATGATACTCACCAAAGAAAAAACTGCTGCAGTAAGATTGACTTGTGAACCTGAAGACAGATGAATGGATTGTATGAACTTAGCCACCTCATCTTCTCGAATATAGGAGAAAGACTGAACCCTTTTAGCACTCAGAAGCTCCAAGGTGCATATCTTGCGCATCTGTCTCCAGTAATCACCGTATGGAGCAAAAGCAATGTCTGTGGAGTCATAGGCCAAAATCTTGGGAGAAAGGAGTGTGGGGTCCAGCCTATGGGCCCCATCACTATTGAAAATTGAAAGAAAACGGGGGAGAAGAGAGTTTTTCAACGCATGCACAGTAATTTTTACTGTGCACAGTAATTTTTACTGTGCACACGTGATGATTTCGGCGCCGAGAAAGTTGAAGCTGAAATAACAACAGTGAAGAGTTGTTGAAGAAATTTTCTTCTGCAGCCGAAATACGCAGTGTGCATTCACACTGCTGAAGGCCTCTATAAATAGAGGAGGGATTCAGTTCATTCAACACAACAACGAAGCAGCAAAAACAAGAGCTGCTAGTGAGAGAGAGAGAATTATTCTCTGAGAGTGAGAGAGAAAAATAGAGAGTGTGAGTAAATCCCTTAGAGTGTAGGGTGTGGGTATATACACCGGGAATATTTTTTGGGTATCATCTCTATTACTCCTTGGTACTGCAAAATTGTAGTATTTGAATAGGAGGGTTCTCACTGGGATACACTATATTTACCTCTTGGGTTGGAGAGTGTGGAAAGGATACTTTGTAATTATCCTGAATATAGTGGAATATTTTCGGAGTTTGTCCCGTGGTTTTTCCTCCCAGATTTGGGGTTTCCACGTTAAATATTCGGTGTGCAAATTTCTTGATACTGGTGTCAATAGTATTATTCGTGAATAGTACTATCCGTGAATAGTACTATTCGGGAATAGTGACCAGCGGGCCCCACGTGAATGGTAAATAGCGGGCCCCACGTGAATAGTGACCAGTGGGCCCCACTACAGAAAAATTTACTATTCATCCTTATTCATATTTTCGCTGCGCTGCGCCGATTGGTAGATTTAATTCTATCAGATTTAGTTTTGGTACTCGTTGCCACACATTGGCATCATTTAATTACACTGTGAATCAGTCTCTGAGCCCAACAAGTGGTATCAGAGCTTTGGTACGGTGGGATTTATTCTTAGTATGCTCTGTGGTTGCAGTTTAATCTGATCTTCCACATCAGAAAAGAATTTCTCCCTGGTACTTGAAAAGCCACTTGCTGTCAGAAGTGGGATAGAGCTCAGGATTGTGCTGTGTAAATTAAATGGAAGAGAATATGGGTACCATGATCAAGCTAACAGCAGCAAATTACTCCATCTGGAAGCCAAAAATGGAGGATATACTTTTCTATAAGGATTTGTATGATCCTGTAGAGAAGGGAGATGCAAGGCCAGCAGAAGTGTCTGAAGAAAATTGGAAAAAGATGCACCGGAAGGCTATTGGGTTAATTAGGCAGTGGGTGGATATCAGTGTATTCCACCATGTGGCCACAGAGACGAATGCACACACTCTGTGGAAGAAGTTAAAAGATCTATATGAGAGAAAGACTGCACAGAATAAAGCTTTCGCAATTAGAAAGCTGGTAAATCTCAAGTACAGAGATGGAAGGTCTGTTGCTGAGCACTTGAGTGACTTTCAAAATATGGTGAATCAGTTAAGCACCATGCAGATAGTGCTGGATGATGAGTTACAGGCACTATTACTTTTGAGTTCTTTCTTGGGATAGTCGAGACCTTGGTGGTGTCACTGAGCAACTCTGCTTCAAGTGGAAAACTGTCTTTAGTCCAAGTCAAAGACAACATGTTCAATGAAGAAACCAGAAGAAAAGACTTGGTGGGAATTGATAATTCCCAGGCCCTTGTCACGGAGAACAGGGGGAGAAGCAAGAGCAGAGGTTGGTCCAGAAAACCAAAGGATCGATCGCAGTCCCAGTCAAGAAGAAAGTTTAAATGTTACCATTGTGGTGAAGAAGGACACATCAAAAGAAATTGTAAGGCTTGGAAGAACAGAGGCAATAAAAATCGGAGAAGTCAGGACGTGGCTGATGATAAAAATACTACAACCCCTGTGATAAATGGGGAAGTGGTGGTGCTTTCTTTTGTAGATGAAGAATGTCATGTTGCAGATTCATGTGTTGAATGGGTCGTTGACTCAGCGGCTTCGTATCATGCCACTCCCAACAAGGAGTTTTTTACTTTGTACAAAGAAGGAGACTTTGGCAAAGTGAATATGGGTAATAAAAGTAATTCTGACATTGTGGGGATTGGTGATGTGTGCATTCAAACAAATATAGGATGTACACTGACATTGAAGAACGTGCGACATGTGCCGGATTTACGCCTGAATCTGATCTCCGTGCATGCTCTGGATCTAGCCGGATATCACAATAACTTTGGTGATGGCAAGTGGAAGCTCTCCAAAGGTTCGATGGTGATTGCCAGAGGAGAAGCATACAACACTTTGTATAAGACTCAAGTTAAGCAGATCGGAGGGTTGAATGCAGTTGAAGACGATGCTTCGCCAAATTTGTGGCATAAAAGACTGGCTCATATGAGTGAAAAAGGATTGCAGATTTTGGCTCGAAAATCCCTCATTCCTTATGCCAAAGGTACAAAGTTAAATCCTTGTGATCATTGTTTATTTGGCAAGCATCATAGAGTATCTTTCAGCAAAAGGTTGAAGTTGAAGAAGAATATTTTGGATATGGTTTACTCTGATGTATGCGGTCCCATGGAGGTG
Organism: Dalbergia cultrata; assembly: GCA_031216105.1. Lineage (NCBI taxonomy): Eukaryota > Viridiplantae > Streptophyta > Magnoliopsida > Fabales > Fabaceae > Dalbergia > Dalbergia cultrata. The sequence goes on from CM062347.1 coordinate 60,172,201, forward strand.
GAGACTCTGGGTGGTAGCAGATATTTTGTGACGTTTATTGATGATGCTTCACGGAAAGTGTGGGTGTATTTCCTAAAGAGGAAGGACCAGGTGTTTCAATACTTCAAGAGGTTCCATGCCATGGTGGAGAGAGAAACTGGGAAACCTTTGAAGTGTCTTCGCAGTGACAATGGGGGAGAGTACACTTCCCATGAATTCAAGAACTATTGCTCTGAACATGGCATCAGGCATGAGAAGACAGTTCCTGGCACCCCACAGCATAATGGTGTGGCCGAAAGAATCAACAGAACCATTATGGAGAAAGTCAGATGTATGTTGAGAATGGCTGAGCTGCCTAAGCCATTCTGGGGTGAAGCTGTTCAAACGGCGTGCTACTTGATTAACAGATCTCCGTCTGTTCCTTTGGGCTTTGACATTCCAGAGAGAGTATGGTCCGGACATTATGTTAGTTACTCTCATCTAAAGGTGTTTGGATGCAAAGCCTTTGCTCACGTAAGTAAGGAGCAGAGACAAAAGCTTGATGATAGAGCCATTCCTTGCATATTTATGGGATATGGAGATGAGCAATTTGGCTATAGGCTATGGGATCCGGAAAAGAAGAAGATTATTAGAAGCAGAGACGTAGTGTTTCATGAGCAAGAAACTATGTCGGATTCTGCTGTTCCAGAGAAAACTGATGAAGCTGGTGATAAAGTTGATTTTACACCAGTCTCTCTTCCTAAAGAAAATGCCACAGCAGGGGGAGAGGTCCAAGATCATGGGGTTGATGATGAGCCAGCAATTGATGATGATGGAGATGGAGGAGGTGTTGAGTAGGGGGAGCAAGCTCAAACACCACAGCTTAGAAGATCTAATAGAGTGCCACAACCATCCAAGAAGTACCCTAGATCGGAATATATCCTTCTCACTGATGAGGGGGAGCCGGAGAGTTTTGAAGAAGTTCAGACTCATAAGGATAAAGTTCAGTGGATCAAAGCCATGCAAGAAGAGATGAATTCCTTGCAGAAGAACAATACTTATGAGCTGGTAAAACTCCCTGAAGGCAAGAAAGCCTTGAAGAACAAATGGGTGTTCAAGCTGAAGAAAGATGGTAACAAGCTGGTGAAGTACAAAGCTCGCTTGGTTGTTAAAGGCTTTGGTCAAAAGCGAGGAATAGATTTTGATGAGATTTTCTCTCCAGTTGTCAAAATGAGTTCTATTAGAGTTATACTCGGATTGACGGCTAGCTTGGATTTGGAGCTTGAGCAGTTAGATGTGAAGACTGCGTTTCTCCATGGTGATTTGGAGGAAGAAATCTACATGGATCAACCAGAAGGATTTGAGGAGGCTGGAAAGGAGAACATGGTTTGCAGATTGAAGAAGAGCTTGTATGGATTAAAGCAGGCTCCTAGGCAATGGTACAAGAAGTTTGACTCATTCATGGTGGGTCATGGATATACCAGGACAGATGCAGATCACTGTGTATATGTTAAAACATTTCCAGGTGATAAGTTTATCACTCTTCTGTTGTATGTAGATGATATGTTGATAGTCGGACAGGAAGCAAAGATGATTGGTGATTTGAAAAAGGAGCTATCAAAGTCCTTTGATATGAAGGACCTAGGCCCTGCAAAGCAAATTCTGGGCATGCAGATTTTGCGAGACCGGATGGCTAGAAAGCTTTGGTTGTCACAAGAAAGATATGTGGAGCAGGTTCTTGGAAGATTCAATATGAAGAATGCTAAAGCAGTTAGCACACCATTGGCCAATCATTTCAAACTCAGCAAAAAGAGTTGTCCCACGACTGATGAAGAAAAGAAGGCTATGGCTGATATTCCTTACTCCTCTGCAGTCGGGAGTTTGATGTATGCTATGGTCTGTACTCGGCCAGATATCGCTCATGCGGTTGGAGTTGTTAGCAGGTTTCTTTCCAATCCAGGTAAAGATCAATGGGAAGCTGTGAAGTGGATCTTAAGATATCTGAAAAGGTAGTTCAAGAATGTGCTTGAGCTTTGGAGGATCAGAACCAGTTTTGGAAGGCTATGCAGATGCTGATATGGCAGGTGATCTGGATAGTAGGAAATCTACTTCCGGATTTGTGTTTACTTTTGCAGGTGGAGCTGTGTGTTGGCAGTCAAAACTACAGAAGTGTGTTGCCTTGTCCACTACTGAGGCAGAATATGTTGCTATGACTGAAGCTGGAAAAGAAATGCTTTGGTTGAAAAGATTCCTTGAACAATTGGGAATAAAGCAGAGTAGGTCCGTTATCCATTGCGACAGTCAAAGTGCTTTGGATTTGAGCAAGAATGCGATGTATCACTCGCGGACGAAGCACATTGATGTCAGGTATCATTGGTTGCGTCAAGCAATAGAAGAAAAGCAATTTAAACTGGAGAAGATTCACACTGATAAAAACCCTGCTGATATGATGACAAAAGTTGTAGCACGAGATAAGCTTCAACTTTGTGCCGAATTGATCGGCATGGATCCTAGATAATTGTTCCCAGGTTATTTCCCCATCGGCTGGAGGGGGAGAATTGTGGGGTCCAGCCTATGGGCCCCATCACTATTGAAAATTGAAAGAAAACGGGGGAGAAGAGAGTTTTTCAACGCATGCACAGTAATTTTTACTGTGCACGCGTGATGATTTCGGCACCGAGAAAGTTGAAGTTGAAATAACAACAGTGAAGAGTTGTTGAAGAAATTTTCTTCTGCAGCCGAAATACGCAGTGTGCATTCACACTGCTGAAGGCCTCTATAAATAGAGGAGGGATTCAGTTCATTCAACACAACAACGAAGCAGCAAAAACAAGAGCTGCTAGTGAGAGAGAGAGAATTATTCTCTGAGAGTGAGAGAGAAAAATAGAGAGTGTGAGTAAATCCCTTAGAGTGTAGGGTGTGGGTATATACACCGGGAATATTTTTTTGGGTATCATCTCTATTACTCCTTGGTACTGCAAAATTGTAGTATTTGAATAGGAGGGTTCTCACTGGGATACACTATATTTACCTCTTGGGTTGGAGAGTGTGGAAAGGATACTTTGTAATTATCCTGAATATAGTGGAATATTTTCGGAGTTTGTCCCGTGGTTTTTTCCTCCGGTATTTGGGGGTTTCCACGTTAAATATTCGGTGTGCAAATTTCTTGATACTGATGTCAATAGTATTATTCGTGAATAGTACTATCCGTGAATAGTACTATTCGGGAATAGTGACCAGCGGGCCCCACGTGAATGGTAAATAGCGGGCCCCACGTGAATAGTGACCAGTGGCCCCACTACAGAAAAATTTACTATTCATCCTTATTCATATTTTCGCTGCGCTGCGCCGATTGGTAGATTTAATTCTATCAGATTTAGTTTTGGTACTCGTTGCCACACATTGGCATCATTTAATTACACTGTGAATCAGTCTCTGAGCCCAACAAGGAGTTGGGGCCTCTGCACAAAAGCAACATCATGGGTCTTCATGATCTCCTTGGCTATGTCAGGGGATGATACAACCACCGCAGAGATTTCACCCAGTTGAAGGTGCATTAGAGGTCCATGTCTATGGGCTAGTTCTCTGAGAGCATGGTGTGGAAGTGAGGTTGTCCCTGCTAGCTGATGAAGGTTCCCTATCAGAGGCAGCTTCCATGGCCCTGGGGGCAGTTTATGCAAGTTGATTTTCTTCTTGTAAATCTTTGCTATCCCAAGCAGAAAGGAAAAAAGGAATAAGGCGATGAGCAGGAAGGAAGATTGGAATTCCATGGCATCAATGAGTGAGTTGGTATGGAGTTTGAAACTGGTGCTTTCTATCATCCGAAGGTGCGATATTTTCATGAAGCTTAGTACTATGAACTCTAATTTTATTTTGGATTGTATTATTTTAACATTAAAAAGTAAATAGGTGGGTGTTCAAATTAAATCTAAAGATAAAAAATTAAATTTTATATTTTTAAATAAGGACAAGATAATGAATTGAATATCATAATATCCAAGATGGGGATAGTTGAAAAAATATTTTCCTTATTTTTGGGTGTAGACCCGCGGGAAGCGCACAAGACAACCGTATAATGGCTACAATATTAGCCGAGGTTGGGCCACCAACTAACGTCCTCATCAAGATTCCTACGCAATTCAATAAATAAATATATTGAAAAACGGCAAATAAAATTATCATGTTGTAAACCAGACATTTATATAATCATCCGTTTTTCAATCATCGATGCTGCTTTCCCAAATAAATAATACTTCCATGAAGATACGAAAACTGGGTAGATCTCTTTAATAATGGATTCCTTAATGATAAAGACGATGACTCAGCTGGCTTTATGCCTGATGGCTGGATCTGTGTGAAATTGTAAATCATAGTTTATATATAGTTGCAGTGTTTTTACTCCAATCCAGAGGGAAAGAGATCTGGCAGGACTGTTTCAAGTATATCATTCCTGAAAAATAGCAAATTAAGGAAATAAAAAATAGAGAGAACTTAGTTATGATTTTGTTTATATTACAAGCAAAATATCTTACGGGGGCATGATGCCTCGTGCAGCATCATATCTATTATCTCGGAATCGATATATAATGTTATATTTATCCGTCAAATAAAAGAAGTTATTCTTGTCTAATGTAATTTACAGAGACTTTTTCTGCATTTTTTTTCCCCGCAACTTCACATGAGCAGACCTATTAATTTTAGTAAGATGTTTTGTGTAGTTGGACGTTTTAGGACTGGAACAAGAATTGTAAGTTTTTTAGACTTATAGAGTAAATTGGTCTCTGTTGGGTTGGAATTCACTTATTTTGAAAATAAATTTTGATATATTTACTCTATTAAATTACTTTTAATAGATGTTAAATTTTATTGATTCAATTGTTGAATCAAAATTTTCAAATAAATAGATAAAATGTATGCATGAAATTTTATACAATTTAAAATTGATTTAATGTTTGATTTGTCTATTTTAATTTAATCACATGCATGCCTTAATCATTGAATATAAATATAATTCTATTTAAGGCTGACAACGAAGTCATGGAATAAGTTGTGCAAAGGATCTCCTCATCAAGGGGAAGTTGTCTATGAACAGATTCCTTTACCAACTTAACATTGCTCGTAATTGTTTTTCTTTCTTTGTTTTTTTGTTAGTGTTGTGTTACGTTCAATCTTAACACAAACAATAGCTGGCTTTTCTTCTCAAGCTTGTGTTGTGGTTGTGGCGAAGGATGATTGGAGCCCGCTAAAACTGGACCACGCAAGAGCGTAGATTTATTAATGGATGAAATCGATAAAATTATTCTTGATCAGCTAGGAAATAGCCAATAACAATAAATACATATGAGAAGAAAGAAATAAGTTCAGCATATATATATATATATATATAAAATGTTAGTTGACTTTTATTATAATAATTTTATGAATTTAATTTTGATACATCAATAATAATGTAAAAACATTCATCTAACAAAGCTTAAAATTTTGTAAGCATTCATAGGAATCAAAGTAAAGTTTAGAGTTATGTTAACAAATTCCGAACCTATTATTCACATTTTATAATTGTTTGTCTATTGTCACAAAAATAAAAAAAATATGCACACTCCAAAATATTGCTTGATTGTGATATGCGCTTTTTGGTTTTAGTTTTATTTTAAAAAAATTTAAAAATAAGTTAATGGACTTTAAATGAAAGAAATCCATTTAGATAGAATAATATCATCTGTATAAAGTAAAATATTTACACTTAATAAAACTTTAATAATCTTTCTCACTATCATTGACCCCTATGCCATAATGCCACAACGAGGCTTTTTGACATAGATAAACCAAAAAAAAAAAATTATATACACAAATAAATAAATAAAATTTGATATCGAAATGGGCAAAAATTATGCGTGCGAATACACAAGGGGCCCTGTGTAACCAGTATGCATGTGAATACGCTAGAGGCCCATATGTATTCATGTTTATTTTGAATACACAAGGGCCCTTAGCGTATTCATGTGCATACTGGTTATGCAGGGACCCCTTGCATATTAATGGGTATACTGGTTACGCAGAGGGGCCTTACGTATTCTTTATTTTTACATTTTGCTTTGGATCCTTACATATTCGGTTGCCCTTGCTATGTATTTACATCATCGCTCACTCCATTTGGTGTGTGAAGTGTGGTTGTGAGAAAATGACAAAGTGTTTCATACTTATTCATTATGATGGAAAAATAGAAGACATAACAAATGAAGGAGTGAGATTTTATAGTCAGAAACCAGTTGGTGTCATTGTTGGTTCGTTTAAAAGTTTTCTAGAGTTACAAGGCAAAATACTTGAGCAGATAGGCCTTCACAAATGGATTAACTAGATGTTTTTATAGAGTACCTATACCATTTGGGGGTGGTGTGGTCAAGTATATCTACTTTCCCAGCTATAGCGACAATGAAACAAGCCTCGTATTTAAATTCCAAGTTCGATTTCTAGAGGTTCGAGTGATGAAAATTTTCACTGTTCTAGAAGATTGTGATTTAAGCTCTGCTGGTTCTACCCCTCATACATCAGTTAATGAAACCTTGGAGCAACATGGGTCTACACATCCTGAGGTGGCCCAAGATTAACCAGTTCGTAGTCCTAGCTTTGTAGATTTGGCGGTGCAAGATGCAGGGCCATCAACTAGACATGTGCCTGTTGTGGGTTTTGACTTTCACGTAGATCACAGGGATGAAGAAAAGGAGGAAGAAGAGTTAGGGTTGTATCAACAGGAAGGTAATGAGTATAGTGATGAAGAAACACGTGATACGCAATCTCAACTTATGAGGTCATAGACTCAGTCTTAGTCTGTATCACAAGAATATCCTAGTCACTATTCTTCAATAAACTTGGATGTAATACCTGAAAAAAAACTTTGTAGGGCCCACTACGAGAGTGGTTGGAGGTGAAGGTGAGTTTGAGGTTGGGCAACAATTTCAAGAAAAGAAAGCTATGGCATTTGCAATCAAGAATTACAGTATCAGAAGAAAAGTCTAATTCAAGGTTTATGAGGCTGGTCAAACAAAACACTAGTGTAAGGGTTTGAAGTTTGGCAATAGGTGTAATTGGAGCATATGTGTTACATTTCTGCAGAAAAGGCAATTATGGGAAGTCCGAAAGTATAATGGAAGATACATGTGTGAGTATGATTCTGTTCTTGAACAACATCGGCAGATAGATAATAATATTAGTTCCACCAGTATCTTTCCCATGGTTGAGGCGAATCTAACCGTCTCTATCAGAGAATTGCATGGACATATGGAGTCAGTTTTCAAGTTCAATATTTTATACAAGAAGGTGTCCATGGTCGTGGGGTCTCTACCACTGGGAAGCACGAGTACCAGTACGGGCATTACACCACCACCATCGTCGATCGGGAGCGTCCACACCCTAGGGGGTGCTGGGCCAGCATTGGGTGGTAGCTTCTGTGGCACCTGAGATAGACGAGGATCATGCAAGTGCAAGTAAGTAGATAGAAACCTCTTGCAATTCCTGAATACCACCTGAGATACTCTACAGATGGAAGACAATCTCCAACGTGCGTTCTTGCCACAAAGCGTTGTTCCCGCACAACCCAAAACCCATGGTACTCTACATGCTTATCTGGCCACCATACCTTATCATTACCGCACCCATCCTATGCATGCAGTATATCAATGTTTAACTAGGCATGTGGAATAGACTGCATGCACTGGTACTATCATATGACATGATCCGACTAGTGCCACTCCACAATCTCGAAGCAAATGAGTGCCATAACCGAAGCCCACACGCTAGCTCCTCCATACACATGGATCGGTAAGGTGACCACTGAAACTGCAATGCTTGACAATTTAAGTTAAACTTTCTATGTAACCATTGAATAAGGAATTTAAATAATTAAATTACTTAGTGTCACTTACCCCATCAATGGGTATGGCATCAAGACGTGCCCTAAAGTCCACCAAACAAAGGGCATCCCCGTATGATGAAATCCTCAATTTTCCCCACCTAAAATAAAAAAACCATTTAGTAATTAATGAAATTCAAACATACAGACATCAAAGCAAATATACAAATAACTGCTTGGCATCATAAAAATGTACACCTTGAGGCTAGTGGAAATGTAAGCCCCTGAGTGTATCCAGGGTGTAGTGAGGGGATCCAATAATAAGCCTATGACAGCAATAAGGCTGTGCACCCTCCAATGTCGGCAACTCTAGCATTCGCAGCTTGACAAAGGCTGTGATATGAATACGCCAGGACCGTGGATCCCAGCTGTAGCCCCCTATCACTCCGAAATCACGTAGCTGGGCAACCACTTAAGATGAACATGCGAGGATGACTTGTCCAGACACAAGAACTCTTCAATCAACAGTAACAGGTATGCCTTTGTCCATCGCTGGACTACTATGTCAAAAGCATCAATGTGAAATTCTTCATATCTGAATGTCTCCTTAATCCAAGTCAGCATAAGACCTATGTCGATCTTTCTGCTCAAGGACCATACTTAGTAAATCCCAGCAGATATCCCATATGCTCTGCCGGTGCGATTTCTCCCATGCCCCCATGCAGCCACTAACTACATCCCCGTCAACCCTAAACCCTAACTGTAATGCCATGTCTTGGAGAGTGATGGTACACTCTCCATATGGAAGATGGAATGTGTACGTCTCTGGACGCCATCTCTCTACCAGTGCAATGATGAGTGCCGAGTCGTAATGGAAGTTGGCAACTTCCCAAAACCCTGCCTGGTGTAAATAATACTCCATACGAGCATGGGGTGCTAGTGCGTCGCAACACCTCAGCTGTAATACTCGATGCGACTGCATAAATGAAATAAATATGTGACTAAATTATCAATCCATAATAAAAAAACCCTAAACCTTAAAAAATTAGTCATCAATATTAATTTTAAACACAAACTATCTTAAACTAATTAAATATATAGATTCTCAAGGTTTAAGTTTTTCCGACATAAACCCTAAACTAAATAATTTTTAATTAAAACTTCACTGGTGGTTTGATATTAAACTTATAAATCTAATAAAATAAACAGCAAAAAACAAACTATTATTGTGAGCAAATCATCAACCTAAAAGAAACTTAATTATTAAAGTTATAAAAATTCAATTGATATTACCTTAGTTGACATTAAACTAAACTAATTGCTAGATAACTTGCTATTAAACTAAATTATTTTATATGCATTCCGATCAATAAAGTTAAATCCCATGTTCTGAGAATCGGACCGGACCATCCAATCAGACCGGTTGAACCGGGAACCGGCCTGTTGTCCGGTCCGGGTTGGGCCCTAAATCGGCTGGGAAAGAACAGGTGGAGAACCGCTTCGAACCGGCCTGGAACCGAGAAAATCGGGCAAACTGGCCCGGCCGGCCGAACCGGTTTTTTTTTTTTTTTTTATGAAAAAGATGCAAAAAACATCATTTTGAGGTTTTTTTTTAAAAAGTCTAAAATATCATTTTTCCTAATTCTTTTCATTTTCTGGTATGAAAATTAGTAATTTAAGAAATTTGATCTATATGGATAATATTTATTTTGATTAAGAGATGAATTGTATTATATTCTATAGGTTTTGTTGATGCCTAATTTAATTTTTAGTTATTTATGACATATATTTTATTTTATATTTTTATATATTTATATAAATACAAGTTTTATTATATACCAGTTATATACCGGTTCGACCCTCGATTGAATCGGTTGAACCTCTGAACCCTTGTCCTGACCGGTTCGATGTCTAGTCTGGTTTTCAGAACCTTAGTTAAATCCCACTAAAGTTCATAACATTATTATCAGAATAAAAAAGTTAAATTGTCCACACTTCTTATCCAAATATAACATTATTCACTTTTCCCTTAAACTAAACTAATTTAAAATTGACTAAACTAATAAAGAGAATTCCTAGCAATAATGTAAACAAATTAAACTAAACATACTTATCTAAGCTAAACTAACTTAAATTAACTAAACTAAACCTATTTCCTTAAACTAAACTAACTAAAAATTAACTAAATTAATAGAGAGAATACCTAACAATCAAGTTCTTAAAATAAACTAAACATATACTAACTTAACTAGCTTCGAATGAAAAAAAAAGAGAGAGAAAACAATAGAAGTATACTAATAAAGGGACAAATTACATGGCTATCAAGTTTGGTGGAGATATGAATATCATTTAAGCAGTAAATATTATTTGCCATGGTGAAAAAAAAAATTTGAAAGTGAAATTGAAGAAAAAGGAAAGGAAATGATTGACAAGCGGCGAATAATTGAGGCCAAACGTATTCACGAGAGTATATAGATGAACATGAATATGCTTAGGCTTCCCTTGCGTATTCATGCCCATTTAGAATACGCAAGGAGCCCAAGCATATTCATGTATATTAAAAACGGCTCATTTTTGTAATTAATATTTTTTTTCATTTATTCACGTAATTAATGATTTTTTATTTTAAATGGGTAAAAAATCCGCCACAATGAAGATCCCCAATTGATGTCATATTAGTAAAAATATTTAATTCAACCATCTTCTACTTTAAAAGTTTTATAGATAAAAGTATTTAATTGGATGGAAGTATGAAATTTTTCACAGTGTCACCAAAATTTAACAAAACTAAATAAATAAAACTGTTAGTTATGTGATTGTGGCTGCCTTATAAAGTTTACTCCTGACTCATTGAAATTGAAGTCTGAATTTTCATGAAGGAGTCTTTTTATTTAATATTTTCAATGCAGCATATGAGTAGAGTATTAGTTGAATATTTATAAATGAAAAAAAAAAGAGTTATAGTTGAACAGTTCTACAAAATTACCATCCGCAACTAGTTAAATCCAACAATAAAGACGGAAAACGAAGAAAAGGAGGAAATATTGAGGACAAATTCAGATGGTCAACTGCTATTGACATTGTAATCAGTGGAACGATCATATGGAGTAGGAACCAAATACGAGTGGCATTTCCTTCCCCCAGCTGCTCCACAGGATTCAGTCATATCCAAGTCCTCTGGTTTCATTCCATTGGGGAGTTCCCAGTCGAAGTGATAGAGTAATGCAGCCAAAGGAAGCTCAACATTAGCTGAGCCTAGTGTGATGCCCGGGCACATTCTCCTCCCTGCACCAAAAGGGATGAACTCAAAGTTGTTCCCTCTAAAGTCAATATTAGTGCCGTGAAATCTCTCAGGCATAAACCTCTTGGCTTCATGCCAATGCTCGGGATCTCTCCCAAGTGCCCATGCATTTACTATCGCTTTGGTCTTTATAGGTATTTCATATCCACCAATCTTGCACTCTTCCCTGCATTCTCTTGGGAGCAACAAAGGAGCCGGTGGGTGTAACCTCATGGTTTCTTTGATCACTGACTTTAAGTAACTAAGTTTATCTGTATCAGTCTCGTCAATTGTTTTCTTTCCCTTGAAAACTTCTCTTATTTCAGTTTTTGCCTTTTCTCTCACCCTCGGGTTTTTCAGTAGCTCTGACATAGCCCCATTCCAGTGTTGTCGCTGAAGTATCAGTCCCAGCACCGAATGTGTCCTTAACAAAGTTACAAAATTGTCAAATAACTAACTAACTACTCATTCATCTTAAACCGAAAAAAGAAAAAAAGAAAATCACATGTCAGATTCTACTAATTTGAAGCAGATAAAACAATTACTGATACCTCGGTTAATATGAAAAGTAAAATTCGTCGTGAGGATTGTGAACGAATGAATGAGATGAATAATGAATCTAATTGTATGTAGTTTTCTTACTAACCGATATCACGGCTTTGATGTTATTGACGGTTACAGGAACCTCGAGGCTGCCACTCTGTTGCAAGCGGAAAAGAATATCAACGAGATCTTCTTCCCCTGCTTCGTCCTTATTACGATGGTTTGATCTGATTCTCATATTTTCTTGATGCTCGTTGATGATGATGTCTAAAATCTTATCCAACTTCTTCAGCATATTCTCTAGTTTAGATTTCATCCGAGTGATGAGATGAGTAGGCTTCAGTGAAGGGAACAAGTCGGCCGGATCAAAACCTCCAGTCATCTCCACGGCTTTCTCGAGCAAAGATAGAAGTTCATCTTCGTGCTCAAACCTTTTACCAAACGCCGCCCTTGAGACGATGATACTCGCCAAATTAAAGGAAAAACTGCTGCGGTAAGATTGACCCGTGAACCTGAAGACAGATGAATGGATTGTATGAACTTAGCCACCTCACCTTCCCAAATATAGGAGAAAGACTGAACCCTTTTAGAAGCTCCAAGGTGCATATCTTGCGCATCTGTCTCCAGTAATCACCGTATGGGGCCAAAGCAATGTCTCTGGAGTTTATAGTGATTTGCCCCTTTTCTTTTCCTCGCAACGTCACATGAACAAAATACAATGTTAAAAATTGTGGACTAAGTTTCATTTATTTTATTTTTAAATATCATACATAGGACGACGTCCTTTGCAGGTGAGATTTTTTTTTTTTTCTCGGGGGTCAAAGACGACATGATTCATGAATAGCACTTCTGTAGTTTTGTTAGTTCCAAATTCCAATCCAAACGTCGAAAATATTGACTAAACTTCAAAATCATTTTTTTTTTTTTTTGGTTACAAGTGAGGGCCAAAGCCCAATGAAAATCAAAGCAAAGAGATTAACTCAACATACAGGGTAAGGTAACCCAGATACATCAGACAGAAGGGCTGTTGAAACAGCAAGGGGGGATGATTCCATATTATAGTCTCATAATTCTCTCCATTATCGATCTTACCCAGTAAATCCACCACCTGATTAGCCTCCCGATAAATATAAGTGATTTTCATCTCCCATGATCATAACTTCAAAATCGTTTTTATTCCCCTTCGTTATGAAACAATTCCAAAATATGGAAAGGCCGGGTTTGTTCGAAATCAGGAAAGGGCTTTAGTGGCAAGAAGCTTGGGTGGGTTTCGACTTTCGACCCCAAAAAAAAAAAGGTTGGGTGGGTGTTACCATGGGCCGTGGCAAATGGCATGGCGGCATATAAAATTGGTCAATGAGGTAGCATCAGGCCAAGGCTATGTGAAGATTACTAAGTGAGTGAATGAATGACATCAATTGCTTTCGACCCAAAAAAATATAATATAAATTTCTTTATGGAGGAGGGAAAAAAAAAAAAAAAAAGCTGTGGGAAGATAAGGTATCTAATTATCAGCAAATCAAGATAAGGTGACTGTTGGTGGTTATATAAATATATATTGTCAAGACAAGACCTTCATCTACATTCCGAAGAAGAACAGCACAAGGGTTATTGCTATTGCATAGACTTTGGAAGAGGATGAAAAATCTCAGCCTGAGAGCAGAGCTTCTTAACATTCCAAGGCTCTCCAATCCCTCTTGTTCTACTTCTTCAAACCCTCCTCCGTTATTTGTCAAAGCACTACGTGGGAAAGAATTGAAACAACAACCACCTCCAAAAATTGCAATCTCTCTCCGAGAACAAACTCCGACTCGTCCGGTTACCCTTAAGCACAAAACCGTGGACATGGAACATGCACCTAGTTGCCAGAGGCTGTTAGCGAAACTAGTTCTGGTTCCTGAAAATGGGCATTCGAGGTTTGTCATAATGGGAGCTGTTTCTGTGGGAATTTTGCTTCTCCTTACCGGGCTGGATGATCAGAAGGCCTGGGCTTTGGGCCCAGAAGGCCCACTTGTGGAAGAGTTTTGGGACAACGTCAGGAGATATGCACTCTACGCTCTGACTGTGAGCACTGGTGCCATTTACACCATCTTACAGCCTATATTGGAGCTCCTCAAGAATCCCATTTCCGCCATTCTCATCATTGCTATTTTCGGGGGCAGCATCTACATTGTTTCTCAAGTGCTTTCTGCCATGGTTGGTGTTTCTGACTTTACTTACGACTATGGATACTAGTATAGACAACTTCAACCCAGTAATCTCCTATTATATTACTATTTGGTACGATTGTAAAAGAAATATTTATATTTTTGGGATGAGAGGTAGAAATAGTAGCAAATTAGGAAGGAACTACTAGCCGCTTCCATTTTTATGTTCTGTTTAGCCAGCCACACAACACAATCGTTATCTCCTATGCCTTATCGTATCATGCATGAAATAGAATAGAGTATTGCGTGCTTAACATGTATTGTGAATTTGGGTCCTGTACCCTGACTGGCCCTTTGCGTAGCTTCAATGTTATTTTGTTTGATGTTTTGCTAATAGTCCAGTATAAATACCGTAGCCCCATAAGAAAAAGGTGGTGAGAGGGTAGATGTAGGTAATCGTATACCTATTTTGTGGAGTCATAAATACAGTAGCCCCAGATTTGATTTAATTAGTAGGATGAAATAAAGAAAATGAAAAAAATAAAAATTTCCAGCCGATAACACAAGTCAAAACATAACTTGTCCTTGCTGTACCAAAAGCTGTGCAACGTGATGCATCTAGCTTGCATTCCTCCATAGAAGAACAAACACCACACCAAGTGTTACACGTATAATATAATATAATGTCCTCTTAATTAATGTGGTAGACAATGTCGTCTTCTTTCTTGGTTCGGTTCCAAGATCCACCAGTAGAAGGAACTAGCTAGCTTATGAAAATTAGCAAGCAACAGATGCAACGGAGAGTGGGTAAGGGAAAGTGTTGGCATATTGAAAGGAGATGGCTCTTCCGGGGCCAAGGGGCTGGCCATCATTGACAAGGCAATCATCGTATCCAATTCGACGAAACACTGCTGGGTTTATCAGGCGTGCCGAGCTGAACCACCCACAGTGAAGCCGAATGTTTCCTATGTTGCAATCAGTGGCGCATACATTCATTATTTGAACTGTGTAGCCAGGAACCCCACTTGGAAGAGGAGCCGCTTCCCCTTGATATATCACAATGTCGTCCTTTGAACACGCTGCCCCCATACGGTTCATGTCTTCAACATCTACACCATACGTACATACACACATTATCAATTAATTAGCCAGCCACCACTACAATTCTTTTTAATTACTCCCTTTTTATTATAGTGGCTTGAATAGTTCCACCGAGTGAGTTGAAAGTCTTCTAACTTCTAAGATAAGAGAACATTGGGAATCTACTGCTCTTATGCATTGTGATTGAAGCTATGGAGGGATTGTCATACCGGAATACTGCAATTGCCTCCGAGAGGTGATCACTGTTGATCTGTTTCCCTTGGAAGACAACATCTCTTTAATGCCAGCGTCTCTATCACCTTCTTCATGAAATAGTAAATATTCCTTCACTGCATTGCAATAAACAAACGTGATCTTATCCATGTAAATAGTTATATTATTAACTTTTACAAATGAAATAAAATAAGCGCTTCAGTGCGCCTCCTTGAAGTAGATAAAAGTCAACAAAATAAGTGAATGGGTTAAGGGGGAAACGAAGCAATCAACCATGAAGCTATACTTCAATCAATCTTGAATGTTTGCAATTTCTACATTGACATTGTATCGAATTAGGAGGCAAACAAGTACCATACCAATGACTGGTCGGTCATCTTTTTAGGTTATACATAAAAAGAAAATAAAAAAATGTGCTGGCTTTTCAAGACGGCAAAAGAGTAACAAGTCCACAGATTATAACATATGAAAAGAGAGTGCATGATATGATTAAACCAAACTGCATCTTTTCTTGTGTAAAATGAGCTCATTGAAGAGTGTAAACCATCATGTGAAACCTCAGAAAAAATCCGCAGTTTATTTAGTTGGGTATTGCACTTGAATGGTATGGATGTGTACAGGAATGTTCCACATTGCAGTGGTGTATCACTGTATCGTCGCACTATTACAAAGACCAGTATACTATACTTGTGTAATAAGAGATCAAAAAGATGTTACCTAACAACACTGCTATCACAAAGGCCACAAGCGAGGCCACAGAGACCATGCAAATACCTCGAGCTCTGGAAAGCCTCATCCTGATCCACCTTCAATCTGATTACAAGTAACCTGCAAAGCTGAAGTAACAAGCACACTCATTTGAGTAGCAGACAAGCAAGCGAGATCATGAATAGAACACAAGTTAACATATAGAGTGAAAGAGGAGTTGAGTTTGACCTTAGAACAATGTATCTGCTTAGGAAAAGTTCAATGAGATGAGGGTTTGAACTGTGAAGCTTCAGAGTTTAAAAAGTCGTACGAAATGGAGGAAAGATAAGAGAGAAGAATGAGGGATAGAAGAATAAAGTGGATAAGTGGATTGTGAAAAAAAAAAAAAAAAAAACTTGCTCGGTGCTTGAAAAAACCTGCTAGCTTCCAAGGATTTTCATCTTGGAAGGTATTTGTAGCACAGAACCTAATCTATAGCTCTAGTTCAATGCACCAGCTTGCTCAGAAGCTGTCATTCCTCTGTTTCATTAGTTGAAATTTTTAGCTGCCTTTTTGCTGAACGTGTGCCTGCGCTTAATTAAAGGGAGAGACATACAAACTCAATTGCCGGAAAAATTCAACAAAAAGAAAGAAAAAAGGAAAAGAAGGGCATTCCTAGTTGTAAAGAATTTCGTATGCCTGAAACCATGAATTGTAAATTGTCTTCAGATATATTAAAGTATGGCCTTAGCTTTATTACTAGACCTTTTCCCAAAAGGGCTTAGCTATGTATTGAAATTTGATCTTGTCGTTTAGTTGTATGGCAACATGTAATGCTTAACCAAAATTAAATTTATTTATTTTAGTGACGTGGAGACGTCAAGTATATGGGCAAAACACTGAAACTAAAAACTTTTATTGTTCAAATTGATTTCTTTGAAAGAAATTCATTAAATATTGGCGTGGAACAATGTTTTAGTTAGGAAGCAAACTATGTTTTATAGTTGTAGCTTGCAAGTCACTTTCACATCCAATTAATTAAGAAAATGGTGTCCATGGCGCATGGTGAACCAACCAACCTGAAGAAAACATTCTGTGGCACTCCGTAGTTATTTCCTGAAGTGAACAGTTGAACTGATATTGACGAGCTAAAGCAATGTAGTAAAGAAAATGCATGTACACTTTGTATAGTTGCATTAGGCAGGCAAGTGCATGAAAAATGGAGCAGAGTAATTGCATGCACCGTGCGGATGAAACAAGGGGGTCAGAGGAGCTTTTAATGTTATGACTTATGAGGAAGCAGCAGGGGCATGCCTGCTGGCTTTTGGTAAGCGGCGTGATTTGGTAACTTGTCTCACCCCCTTTTTTCTTATTTCTTCATTCATTCAGCCACTCACTTACCATCTCTCTCTGGCTACCCTTGTGCTCTTTCCCCACCACACGAGCGCCCCTATGTAACCTATCTAACTACATACTACTATTTTATTATTTATTATTTACTGTGATTTTAATTAGACTGCGGCTAATTAACTACTAACTTCCTGCATTTAATATCACAAAGAAAATTGTTTGGATCACAACAAAATCTTATAACAAACCTACACTACACACCTTATCACTACTAGATGCGATGAGTGAGTGGAATGAATAGGGACCACTTATCACTTCTAATAGTGATAAAATGTGTAGTATAAGTTTGTTGTAAGATTATTTTGTGAACCAAACACTTTTCTATCACAAATAAAGGTAAATCTGACTTACCAATACCAAAACGTTACAACCAGTGCAAGTGCATACTATAGACTGTCCTCAACAGCCTCGCTGCTCAAGGCTCACAGCACCTGGTTACAATAAATTATGTTGAAAGTACAGATTAAATAAACAAAATAGCCAAAAATAATGTTAGAAAAAATTTCAAATGACAACACTGCACCATCATCTCTGCACTTGATAAATGGTCTCAGACTCGCAGGCACAACTTTGGTTTGACCAATTGATAATGAAACCAACTACGTGTGCATGGGTCTTGAGTGTAGTGCGCTGCTTGCAGTGTCCGAATTTTACACCAAATAAACTGGCCAATGGCCAGGTTTGAAGAGTAATGCTAGAGTAACGATTTGATTGTTACATTACTATTACTTTTTCTTCTTCAAATATGTTGGAGGCAAACAAAACAGAAAATATTAACTCAAAGAAGAATGAATCAAGAGGGAGGTTGTGTGTAAAATAGATTTGTAACCCAAATTATATAGAAGGAAATCTTAGACTCTTAAATAGCAAGTCATTCTGTATTATGATATTTGATGGCAAGGGTCAAGTCAAATTGTATTGAAAAAAAGAGACTGATAACCTTGTAATAAGCAATTTTATCTGTTATGGGTTAATAGCTGCTATGCTGTTTCTGTCGGTTGAACATTTGCTAAGCTTGAGCACTCGAATACTTAGTTTGAGTCTTGAGATTGTCTCTTTCTCATGAAAGATGCAAGGGCGAGCACTCCACAGAAGGGCGGTGCAAGCAGAATGTTGGTTATCCCATGGAGAGAGGTTATGTGCTTGAAGGAGGAGTTGTCTCAGAAGAGCACTGCGAACAATGTCAAGAAGGTAGAAAACCCTCCAGGCTATTCAGGTTTCCTAAAGCCTCCTCACTTTACTATCTTCTTCTACGACAACGAAAGGATGGAGGAATGGAAGCTGAACTTACTTCTTAAGCAATATGCATGGATTAGAGAACTTCTCGGTAGTCAACATCTAGCTTAGGCACTCCTCCATTCAATATTAATAATACGTGGTGATTTGGTTTCTAAAACATTGTCCCAAACACTTAATTCATATCTTAGGAGAGAAGTTACCGATTTATCATTATTTCAACTCACAAGGGAGAAACGAGCAAAACAATCGGAAGTTAAACAAGGAGCATTGAGGTCTCAAAACTTTGGTAGAACCGTAAAAAGACTATTCATGCACTTTAGATCACATACAAACCGAGGGTATTGACAGCCCTGTTGCTTTGATGCCGCTGTAAGTGTTTTGCTTGAGACTATATATGAAGTGCTCAAGCAAGATTCGAGGATGAACGCTCGAATATTTTCATTTCAGAGTTCGGATTTGCGTTGCTTACGATGGGAGGGGCTGAACCATTACCGTAAATGAAGGAGAACAGGACTCATCTGTCGTTGATTAATTGTTGTCCGCGTCTACAACTTTCTGTACACAGAATATTATTTCTTTTGATATATCCAGAAACTCATATTGCCAAAATATATGAGTTATATGACTAAATCTCCATGTCTGTCATACAATGTGTTTCAATAATTAATGTTTTCTGGTACGCGGTCTTATCCACATCTACGTAACGTATTGATAAAGTTGAACTTCCACTATGAACTTTTCTGTGCAACATGTATACAAGTGTTTTTTTTTTTTTTCCTTTTTCTTTTTAACAAGCATGTATGTTTCCAATTTTGAAGTTCACCGACTGTATGTTCCTGTGCTTTGTGCTTTGTATCTTTCAATTATTTCAGCACCAAAAAATCACAAATTTCAATTAACTTTAACAGTCGATTTCGTAGTCGCAGACGGACATTTCACTACGATCATTTTGATGAATTAGAAGCTACCGAAGAAATTATTTGAAAAATGAAATAAGGATATAAATATTGTTTGAGTTCATTCCATCAATACAATGTTGAAAGTTTTAGGCCGTCTTTTAGTCCTTTTCTATTATCAAGTTTGCATGGTCAACATAAATTAATTGGTTGAGGTGTATGTGAACTTTAGCGCGCTTTGTAGATTTAATCTTGTATTACTAAAAATTGGCTACCGTGCAAGGTGCATGTACGTGTGGCGGTGTGGCCGAGGATGGTGAAAGCTAGAAACTTCACCGAGCTTCCATTCCAATCTAAATGATAGGGTATCCACTCTCATTCTTTATGTTGGATTCCTTATCCCACAGCACAGAGAAGATAAATTGACCCACCTTTAATTTGGTCTGGTTGCTACTCATTATGGTTTGCTTGGAAATATCCGCTTGTTCAAATCATATCATATACCCCCTCTATTATGAAAAATACAAATTAGGCAAATTTAAAATTAGATAGCAGCCCACAAAACTATTGAAGATTCAATTTCAGGATCACTATAAATAGAAGGGTGCTCATATTTCAGTGTTCACCCAACCCAACAACATAATCAGAACTAACACAAGCAATAATTCAAGGACAGGTAATCCTTCATTAGGAAGCTAGCTAGCTCGCTCCTTTGTGCTTTCAGAAGAGAGCAAAACTAGCTGCTGACCCCTCCAGAGATGAGCTTGAGAAGTCAGCATCAGATTCAGAAGAAATTTAACAAGATTTTGAGGAGAACACTGCAGTTGGTCCTCTCAGTTTCTTTGTTTTCTTTATTTCTTTGGTACTCTTCTGGCTTCTCCATACTCCCTCAGTCCTTCATTGCGTACTTCTCCACGTGCCTTTTCTCAATGCTCACTCACACTCTTGAAAGGAAATACATGTTTCTCATCTTTAATAGCATCCTGGCTTTTCTTGCCAAGACATCACTCTCGACCTCTTCACCACCCATATCAGCTCTTGACATTGAGTTTCAAGCTTCCAATCTCTCTGAGACAAAAGAACCCGTTTCTCCAGAGAGTGTTCCTCTTATGGTTGAAGAACAAGTGGAAAAGCAACAAGAATATTATAAGCAAGTATCAGAATTAGCTGAAGAAGAAGAAGATGGTTCCTTGTTGTTATTGACCGATACCAAAGGAAGAGAAAATGAAGATTCTACAGACGATGTTGTGGAGGAGGAGGATGAGGAAGGTGGAGTAGGAGGGGCAAGAATTGGAGTTACATTGACACAAGATGCTGATGATGATGAATTAGCAGATACAACAGTGGCAACAAACGAAGAATTAGCAAATACTGATGAACTGAACAGAAAGTTTGAAGAATTCATAAGGAAAATGAAGGAGGAGATCAGGATTGAAGCTCAAAGGCATCCAATTGCAGTCTAGTTCATGCATGAATATGCATCTGATACAAAAGGAAATTAATCAAGTGCTTGAGTCTTATTTTAATATGACAAAAAGCCTTATGTTGTGGTTCTCTGTACTCCGTTTTATTTTAATGTTATCATGTAATTATTCACTCCCTCTAACGCCTTCCCTTTTGAGTCAGTTAAGCTCTGTCATGCTGTTTTATGTAGTGTATGTATGTATCTTAGTTTTATAACCTGGTCCTGCTTCTATGGCCTTCTGTTCTTCCCTTTCAACCTTTCTTGCTCTTTAAATAGTATCGTTTCATTTAATTACCACTTTGCATGAGCAGTACCCATGACATTGAATATATGCACCAAAGATCAATGTGGTTCAATATCTCAACAAGGAGAGATAAACATAAGGGAAAAGAATTGTTGAAATATTAGAGGAAAAAGTAACTTAGTACGTATTCGGATATTCCAAGCATTTGCAAACAGGTAAAGAGTAACCGAATAGTATCATTGATCGATACGTGGAAAATACTAGAAAGGACAAGAATTTACAAGTTCACACAAAGAATCTTTAAGTGGGAGTTCAGTAAATATTAAAATTACCCCAAAGGGTATAGATTTAAGAAAGCATGTGCTGAGCTCCAATTGTCTTCAGTGAACGGCAGTTGTATGCAAAAGTTAAGGGTCTTTGAACATGGCAACTACTTCCGCTTAAATCAGACTATCAGACATACTGTTGTCGTTTGTTCCTTTTCGGCCTACAAACCCACTGTTAGGCTAGGTTTGATGGGAAGATTCCAGAATAGTATGTGGCTTAAGCTAAACTGTATCTGTAATTCTGTATTATAGGTACAAACTACAAAGCCATACAATTTAGTTTTAGTTATACCAATAACGGATGTCATCAGCATTTTCAATAGCATAATAGGATTGAAAAAAAAAATTCATGAAACAAAAATTTATGCTTCTGCCTTCTGGTGTAATTTGATTACTCAAATTACGTCAGACCCTATACAAATCTTTTCCACTAAAACGAAAGCCTTGGAGTTAACTACTCTAATGATGCCAAAGGCCATACAAATTGTTTGAACTTTGAACAATAATAGTCTTAAGACTAATGATTACGTTAATCTAATAATTATGTTCTGCCTCCTCGAGTGCTCAATTTGCAAAGTATTTCTCATGTATCTCCACTTAAGCACCGAAAGTAAATCCACTATCTTTTAATTTCTTCTCCAAAATAAAGGTACATCGTGAAACACAAGTGAAACATTTGTTCCTGTAGGATGATAAGGTACACGTGAATACCTCGAAATGGGTGAAAAGAAAACCCAATTATTGTGCAGTTTTAATCAGCTTAAGTAGATAATCTGTATGTGCTTTAATAAATTCATTGTACAAATAGACCAAATCCCCGATGCACAAACTTTCCACGTTATTCGATATCCCTGTAGCCAAAAGCTCAGCCTACTGTTACCGTCACAATCAATCACCATACAATTTCAGTGTCATAAGAAACTTTGTGCACCAAAAATGTCAAATACAGGATTACTAGTACTAAAATTAAACGAGGATGTTATTTGACAATAAGAGTAGACGTAACCATCTGTCATCAGAACATTAAGTTGCCCTTCTTTGTAATCCAGTGCGTATCAGGCTTCCTACACTCGTGTGGTGTAGTGTGGCGTGGCTAACAAGTGGCTAGATTGCGTCCCTTGTCAACGTTTCCAATGAAATATTTTATGACCAAGAACCACAGAACCGGGTTTCCCTTCTAAGTGAGGAGAGAATTATAGAAGGGTCATGTACCCAGGCTTGAATTGATGAGGAGTGTTGCAACTTGGATGGAAACAGAAATAAATCATGTGTCTGCAACTAATCTAAGGACAAATATAAGAGCGCTGTATATATAACTTGTCATTTATTCTGGTTCGGCCTTTTCATCTTTAAAAGGTGGTAACAAGTAAGTAGACAACTAGCCAGTAGTCACCACATGTTCATTATATCATTTATTCATTCATAATTGTTGTGTCACGGGACGGTGGTTCCAAATTCCAATGTGAGACGTATTTAAAAGGAGGTCGTTAATTTAAATTGCTAATGGTGAGTTTATGCGAGATGCGTGGCTGCCTGTACAAGTACATGGTGGAATCTTTGTGCGCGATTCTCGAATGTTCTTTTTTATTTTGTTTTGTTTTCTTTTTGGGTCATCGATACCGTAAGTTCAAGTTGAATGGATGTGGTTCGTGTCCGCTATGGAATTGTCAACATCCCTGAGTTGTGATGGGCATTCTCCATTGGGCTTCATCTTAACCGGGATAAGCCCAGAGTGACGAGAAAGATAGTCACGTCTGTAAATGCCCAAGCCCAACTGCGGCCTGATCTTTGATCTTTCAACAAAAGACAATTCTTCATGGCAAGCTTCGCGTAAAAATAATTTAGACATAGACTCCATTGATTTTTTTTTTCTTCTCATTTTTACTCCAATCACACATATTGAAAAAAAGAAAATTTCTTAACTATAGAAACTAAAAAAAAATATGACTGTAAATAAAAAATTAAATTCGTTTCATTCTTCTCTTCTTTTTCAAACATATTCCTATTAATTTTGTCCCTAATTTTATTTTATTTCATTAATGAAAATATATCACACTCGGTAATTCTTATGCGGTATCATATTCAAATAAAGGTGGTCATCTGATTCTGATCATATATCGCTAAAATTGTGTTTATACTTGATAATTAGGTACTACACTGAGATTTCATCGTCAAAAAAGGTACTGCACTACGATATATTTTGTCACAGTTGTAGAATAAAGTATTGAATACTTATAGAATACTTTTGATTAGTGCTTGCGGCTTAGTGGCACTAATTTGCTTGTTAGTAGATTTGAAAGGCATAATAAACTCGGGTTTTATGGCAAGGATTGAATAAAATTAGCGTTATGAGGTCTTAAAAGTGTCCACTTGGAAGCATCAGAGATATTGTTGGCTGTTTTCATGAATTTAGAAGTTCCTCAACAGGAAAAAGTGAACTGTTCTTTCTGGTTAATTAAAGGGAATTTGAAATAGTGAGAAGCTATATTTTTTTTTTCTGAACAAGTTGAACTACAAGAAGCAACTTTCTCAGGTAACTGAAACTTCATCTACTTACTAAATTCAGAATAGATGCCAATTCATGTACTTAGGCTTGTCCTCTTATAATAAGTGTCTTTTAGGCTTGTCAGATTAATAATTGTTATGTGCCATAGTCCATATGTCTTGGTTATAACTAGTCTTGCATCTTCTGATAAAAGCAGAAGCTACGTAGCATCCGTAGTCTTCCTTTGTTTATAAAAAGGAAGCTCCATGGTATATATATCTCGTGTTATTAGTGTGCCTTTGATACTCTCCCTACAGGTCATATGATTTGGCCTTTAAATGCCATGTGCAATGTTATGAAAATTTTCCATGGAAAAAGGGAGAGTTGGATAATGTTTTCTTAAACTTGATAATACTAGGGATTGAAAATAAGAGTGATCCTATTGATAGTACATCTTAAAAGAAAAATTATCTCGATTTTAAGTCCACATGAAAGTTGTTGTTGGCTGGCCTATGTTCAAACTTTATATTGAGCAATGGAACAAAAAAACTTTATATTGAGTAGATTATAGGCGAAGAAACGGCCTTCATTTATTCAGCCATCGATTCTCTTCAACTTCATCCGTCAAAACACTAATTTTAATTAAGAATCAATGGTGAACGGTTCATTGTACTTTTTAAATAAAAGTTGTATATATTATTTAAATTCATTTTACTTAACACACCATATCAAGTCATTCATCATCTAAAGCTATCACAAAATATTTAAAACAAAAATATTTATCATTGGTATCTCAAGTCAAATGAGTCCATGTGACATTTCTCTTTTACTATAGAACATCTAAAGTTCAAGTAACTGTAGAGTCAAGAATTTAGCTAGATAACTTCTTGCATGAAAAACTACTATTCATAAAGCCATTAACGGAAGAAACATTGCTTTTTTTTTTTGTCCTAGACACAGGTATCCTCCACAGAAGGCAATCCTGCTCGAGCCAGGAACATCCACATCATGGTGGGGCCAACTCTCCCAATGGGAATTTTTTCTATACACAAGACTCAAACCCGAGATCTTGCTTAAGGGAACTCAAGCATGTACCACTTAAGCCAACTCCCATCGGTAGAAACACTGCTTTTACTAGTTTCATAAACGGATTCAAGGTTCCTTTTCGCCATAAAACTTGACATTAGAAACATGGCTGGAGCTAAATTAAGTCCCTGGCAACTTCAACCTTCCAGAGTAGGCCTGCTAAGGTATGAAGCATTTCTTTTCCCGCAAGTTGATGGGTAACTATGAGGCTCAGCAGTCATAGCTTTCAGAGTCAAGAGATCACTTTCTTCTCAATGAGAAGAATGACCCCCAGAGAAGAAGGCGCCGCGGCCGGCGTGGCAGTGCTTCAGAGACAGACATCAATCTCCAACAACAAAACCATTTAGGACCTCAACCTGATCGATCTATAGCTGCAAAACCACAACCAGAATTCAATTTCAAGCCAGTGTACATGTGGCTAGCTGGTTACCTAGCTACGTGCAGGCACCCTATGCTTCTTTCACACTAGTTATCAAATCCAAGGAATAAAAACCAATGGGTTTCTTGATGTCCTTTACTTTCTGTGTTGTGACTATGACTACTGTTGGATACGGAGATCTTGTGCCTAAGAGCTCAATGGCAAAACTACTTGCCTGCTTCTATGTCTTCACTGGCATGGCTCTTGGTGGGTTGATTCTTAGCAAGGCAGCAGATGTCATTGTCAAGAAGTAGGAAACCTTAATAGTTAGAGCCATAAAGAAGGATAGAAAATTTGGTTCTGTAGAGCTACAAAAAGAGTTTCAAACTAACAAGACCAAATACAAATTCATAGTGGCAGTTGCCACTATTTTTTTGCTTATGATAGTAGGGAGTACTATTTTTCTGTATTTTATTGAAAATCTAGGCATTGTGGATGCCTTCTATTGTGTTTGTTCCACAGTCACTAACTTTGGGTGATGGTGATAACAGCTTCTCAACTACTATTGGTCGTACTTTTGCTGTTTTCTGGATACTGTGCAGCACCATTTTCTTAGCTCAGTCTTTTGCCTATCTTGATGAACTATATACTGAAAACAGACAAAGAGCTCTGGCAAAAATGATCCTTTATACAAAAATATCACTTCTTGATCTAGAGGCAGCGGATCTCGACAGAGACAAAGCTGTTAGGTAAGACAATAATACAAGTGCTCTATGTAATGCACATGATTGAAAAAACAAGCTATTGAACCTAGTTATATGCTTATAATAATAATTCTATTGCTCTCTGTCATTGCACTGAGAAACATAGCAAGTTCATATTTATCACCCAGTTCCTAGCATTGATGGATAGCTCTTATATTAGCTGAACAAATCCATCAAATGCTGACATTCAACTTTTTTTTTTTTTTCATCTCCTCAGTGCTGCAGAGTTGTGTACAAGTTGAAGGAAATGGGAAAGATCAGCAATGAAGATATCTCAAATGTGATGGAGAGCTTTAGAATACACGATATAGATAAAACAGGAACGCTGACAGAAGCTGATCTCAGATATTCTGAATCATCTTAACCCTATAGAATTGCCTTCTACCTCATGAATTGCAGTTTACATTTTAATCTCTTTGTCAATAGTATAGTGTTTCAGAAGATGTATCCAAATTAAATGATTATTCCTTAATGAAGTAGTTTGCCATGAATTGGCTTATATTTTGTCTTTCTTACTTAACAATCAATTTGTTAACAAATAGAGCAAAGGACAATCGTGACTGTGAATGATTAGACTACAACTCTAACAAGTGATTTGCTAATAATGACAAGGGAATATTATCATATCCAGTAGATGTCTCGTTGCACATTCGCATTTTGGATGTCAAAATGTGTTACTGCCAAAGCAGGCTACAAGAAATGGACGCTGACACAGCTTATATATTGAAATAGTTGCACTGATCATTTCCAGAAGTCTTATACTTCTACTTTTGTTCATATTGCTGTGATTTGACAGGATAGGTTTGAGTCAAGATGGTGCATTGTAGAAGCTTCTAGGCATTGAATAGCTCGAGAATCCTTGTCCATTGGTAGTTATGCGTAAATGTCTTCAACTGCCCTTTAGTTGTAAGACCCTATTATTTTACCGTCTCAGTCGTAAATGTTCATATTTTTTTTATATCACTAAATAACACTGTGTGGGTAATCAGATGGGAAAAAATGATAGAATTTTCTGAATATTAGGCCTGGACTTAGAGTTGCCCCGTGAGGAGAGGGAAGACTGTGTGTGTCTGATTCAAAGAAACCTTAAGTCCAAAGGAAGAGTAAATTTAGCCCAAGTACTCTCAAATGTTCATTGACTAATTTGTGCGTGTCTTGTTGATGCCCGTCAGGTCATCACCATCAAGATGAATAAGAATCTATGTTGTGTGCAAAAAGCAGACATTTCCAAAAGGGTACCGCCAATCTTTCTATTATACCAAACACATTACATCACCTAGTTTCAATGACAAATATATATGTCCTTCACCATTTTTGCAGAAAACAATTATTGGTTGGTTACCTATATTAAACCCTTCTTGCTAGAATATGAAATATCTCCTACCCATCGATCTTTTGTTTTGGCGATAGAATATCAAATCACTGCCTGATCATACTAATAATTAAGAATTTATAAAAAATATTTAAAAGTTTGATTTAAATACTCTGTCAAAGTAGAAAGAGTTTTACACATATATCTAATTATATATTATCATATAAAAAAATTATTTGATATGATCACTCATTATTTTAGAAGTATTATAAATTAAAATATATAATTAAATGACAATTAATAATTCTTTTATAATTAAAATACATCAAAATTAATCTAAGTAATTAAATACTTTTAGTCGCATGGACATCTACAAAGAAATACTCTAGGTATAGAACTAACAAATGAAATCAAATAACACTGTTCGTTTGAATTTGGTAACTACTCTAAGCAGTTAGGCTACTGCTATATTTATTTGATTTTTCTATAAATCAATCTTCAATAATGTCATTTATTTCAGTTTGCCCGCAACAGCAAGACGTAAAAGAACCAAGGCCTACGCCACTTTGAATAAAATGCCGTGTCTTAATTTTACAGTTTCTTTTTGTTTTTTTTTTTTTTTGGGGGGGGGAGGGGGGGTGGGACATTATTATATTTTTAATCTGCCAACTCAATCCAACATAAATTATATGCCATAAAAAGGACCACTGGAAGCTTAGCTTGATTCCACTTGCATTACATCACTATCAAAGAATGGCTAGTAATAGCAAAATTCTATTAAGAAGTCATCAACATCAATCATATTTCAAAACCCATTTTTTATGGTATCAGGGTGTGAACAATGCCTCGTCCCTATCTTAAGGCTAATTTTATTGTTGGTAAAGCCTTCCCTTTGTCACATATATCAAATAAAACAATATCTACATGCCGTTTGGCATTGGCCTTTTGCTCAGAAACAGCTGGAGTCGTGTACGTTTTTATTGCATTTTTAATTTTAATTATTATACTTCTAAGCGAAGATGAATGAATATTGATCCCTTATTTATTTGTTCTTCCAAGCCACTTTAGTTCATCACTTTCAAGTTCGAGTCATCGGTACACCTCTTTTATTCATTCTTTTGTTATGGTCACAGTCTTATCCGAGAGACTTCCACCAAGTAAAACAGAAATGACCTTAGAACGGTTTTAGCGGTTAACCAATTCAATAGTCCAAATTGATATCTTTCAATTGATAGAATAGAATGTTATAAATTCACTGTTATATTATTGAGGTTATGTAAACGACTCCGGTTAAGAAATAGGATAAGATTTAGATATTAAATTCTGATTGGTAAGTGAGGATCCCATATATCTCAATACTAATTAAGATTGAACTTTGAAGCAAACGGTTTCAGCTAATTGAAAAGAAATTTTGCAACAGATGTCACCAACTAATGCACTATTCGTCACTCTGCAATATGATTGATGCTGAACATTATTGGTTCGAGGTGGCTACGATAAGAAATATTAGGTAGAGTAAAATTATTGCTATCATTTGTTTGAGATAACGAAGGTAACTTTTCGATTAACCTTATTTTATATCGAATCAAGTACAAATTACCCTTTGTTTTGTTTGTTTTACCCCCCTGCCGCCCCCGGGGGGAGGACCTGGGGTGATCGTGGATTTAACTTATTCATAAAGTCATTATCAATATATATCATAACAGCTGAGAGTGGAATTTGAAGGTTTTGATGAGGAATTTACCATTATGGTTTAAGTTTTTGAAATAGTAAAATGTTGAGAGTTGTATAAAACAAAGAAAATGATGTCAAGAGAGCAAAGTAACTGTTAAAGTGAAGCTTGGAGGTAGAAAAGTTAGAAGAAGCTGAAGTAGTAGCCGGCTCGGCCGTCTTGTTATGCATTTCATATTTTCATTACATTTGTCTGAGTTTGCTTCAGCAGAGGGGAAAGTCCTCCCTGTATTTGCGGTCAATTCCTTATATGAATACACTTTCTCATCTTCTGCCTTTCAATCTCTCTCTCATTATTATTATATAGAAGATTTAGAATGTCCTGAGGCCGAGAGCCTACATTTGTTGTTGGTGTTTTTGGACTTATCCTACGTTGTCATTTTGTCAATACCGGCTAGGCAGCTACACAAGGAGACCAAACCCAAACTTTGTGTGTATATATAAATAACCGAGTGGGTCTTCCCATTTAATTTGTTGTTGAACTTTGGCTATCTGCGTGTGCAATTGTCAGCACCAAAAGGAGGGAAAATGGTGAGCTGTGAAGAGCAATATGGAGAAGAGCCTCCACTTGTCCAACCAGACCCTGTGATTTTGGAGATTAATCGTTTGCAAGACCAGCTCAAAGGTTCTTATCTCTTTCTCATTCTTCTCTCTTGCTTGCTATCCACATTCTTTAACAGGTTCCTGCTTTTGATGGTGTGAAACACTAATGGGATTGACCTTGTAAACACCATGTGTATTGGATGAATTATACTACTTTGTTCATTGGTGGTTTGAGTAGTTTTGATCAGGTCATGAGATGTCACTGATTTGTTCGATTCTGTTTCATATTGATATGCTTTCTTTTTCATTGATAGCCAATGCTAGTGTGTCGTCCTGAGCAAATTATAGTATTCTTTTGGCAAACCAAAGTGAATAGGATGAATATGTCCAGGGTTCATCCGTAGACCTTATAACACCATTTGAACGTTGTTGCAGAAAAGGTCAAGGAACTGGCGACTTGCCAGGGTGAAATCAAGGCGTTGAGGTCAACTGAAGCTCTGAAGGATAAGGCCATAGAAAATGTATTTCTCATTAATGTGGTTATTCGCACTCTCTATAGCATACAAACAAGCGCCCCACTTTGGCTTAGAATTTTAGAAAACTGATTATGTGATGTAGTGCACATGGCATGACATAAGTAGTTTGAGGCCGTAGGGGTCATGATGTCATGCAACCCACAGAAGAGCATGCAATTACAGACCTAGTCGCATCGTAACTACAAAATATATAAGTTTCTCAGTATCAGTATTAGCTATAATTCTCATTTTTTATCTGCCAGTTGCGACGTGAAGTCACTAAACTGGACGAGAGACTTAGAGCTACTGAGGATCTTCTTAAACAAAAGGTGCGCTGGTCTGGTACTACTATTACTTTCATGGAAGGGGGCGACGAGAGAGTACCACGTTCCCCCCAAATTTTACATATTTATTGTATAATTATAATATTTTATATATATTATAGTCGCTTTAAAAAATTAAGCAATTTCTATATCTAATATACAAAATAAATAATAAAAGCTTTTGATACAGTAACACATATGATATAAAATTACGAAACATATTAATGTTTTTAGGATATATGTTTTAAAATTTTTTTTCTTATTAACTCATTTTATTCACTTAGTGGAGTTTTTACTTATTAATTAGTTATTTATTATCAATACTCTATTTTGATATCAAATAATACATTGATATGTATATCTTTTTATCTTGAACTTAAGAGATATTTAAGAACAAAATTATTGATTTTTTTGTTAAGAAAAAAAAAAAAAAAAAAAAATAATAAATGATGAAATAAATCTTAATTTACTAATAATTTGAATAAAAAATATTATATAATAACTTCTTTTATACTTTCTGATAATTTATTTTTTTATTTTATATTAACTAATTTAGCTCCCTCCTCCCAAATTTTTTGCCCCGCCACTCAACCATGTCCAACAATGCTAGAATCTAAAATGCACTTTTTAGAAACATCTATTCATACGCAGAATCTAGAAATCAAGAAACTAACAGATGAAAAGAAATGTGCATTCGCTGCATAATATGCTGCTGAAGCAACACTTCGAAGGGTGCATGCAAATCAAAAGGATGAAGATTCTGTTCCAATTGACAGTGTCATTGCTCCACTTGAAGCTGAGATTAAAATGTATAAGAATGAGGTATTAATAATGCTATTTAAAGCAAGGATGCATTTGCAGATAACAATAATATCATAATGTAAGTGAACTTTACATACTGACAATACTAGCATCAAATTTGGCCTTGTAGATTACATCACTACAAGAAGATAAGAAAGCTTTGGAACGGCTCACAAAGTCAAAAGAGTCAGCATTGCTAGAAGCAGAGAAGATTTTGCGAAGCGCACTAGATAGGGCTCTAGTAGTTGAGGAAGTTCAGAATCAGAACCTGGACTTGAAGAGACAGATTGAGATCTGCCAGGCATGGTTTTCTATGTTTCCTTTTCACAGTTGGTTTCTATTTTGAACTGTTAGTGGTTCAGCCAGCTTACAACAATAACCATGAACAGGAGGAGAACAAAATCTTGGAGAAAACCCACCGCCAAAAGATTATGGAAGTTGAAAAGCTTACCCAGACCATTCAACAACTTGAGGAAGTCATCTTAGCCAGCGGAGCCACTGCTAATGCTGTTCGTGATTATAAGCGGCAAATTTCTGAATTGCAAGTAGGCATATATTATTGTTTCTAGCATTTGGAACACATAATTTTTCTTATATGACTGCAATTAGTAACTTGGAGTTGCATCATTATTCAGGATGAGAAGAAGACATTGGAGAGAGAGCTAGCAAGGGCGAAAGTTTCAGCCAACAGAGTAGCAAATGTTGTGGCTAATGAGTGGAAGGACGAAAATGACAAGGTCATGCCTGTTAGACAATGGCTGGAAGAGAGGAGGATAATGCAGGTACGTCTTACCCTGAAAATCATCTTTGGAGTGCATATGGTCCTGCTTTCACGCCCCAAAATACTACTTTTTGCTAGTAGTTAAATGGTTTTGTCCATGATAATTGCAATTCCAATATACAAAAATCAATAAATGGGTGAGTTGCAGTTTACAATCAAGATAGGCTAACACTATGTCCTAAAAATAGAGAGAAGCTGACAAAGACAACTCAAACAGCTTGTTCATCCTAAAATTTGTTTATAAAAGGGAGCAAGAAATTTCAATCATCAATTATG
Source organism: Dalbergia cultrata (assembly GCA_031216105.1). Lineage (NCBI taxonomy): Eukaryota > Viridiplantae > Streptophyta > Magnoliopsida > Fabales > Fabaceae > Dalbergia > Dalbergia cultrata. Next base: position 60,204,534 of record CM062347.1, read on the forward strand.
TCCTTGAATATGTAGGCAGAGATTCAACGGTTGAAAGACAAGGTAGTTATATCAGAGAGAACAGCTACGGCAGAATCACAGTTGAAGGTATTTATTTCACTTATTTATCATGACTGTGAGAATCTAAAACAATGTTAACCGGATGACTAATGTTATGTGATGTCTGCCTTCAGGATAAACTAAAACTGAGGCTAAAAACATTGGAAGAAGGCTTAAAGCAATCGTCAAGCTACCCAAACCCAAACATTTCAAATGCGTTTTCTGGGTCTCCAAAAGCAGAAAAGTCTAACATCTTGGGATTTCTAACAACTAGTGGTGGAATGAGAAAGAGATCCACATCACAACCAAGAGCATCTAAAGTTGGAGGCTCTTCGTTTCAGCAGCCAAACATAAAAAACAACACAGACAATGTTGCTGGGAATTCAAAGCAGGGAAGCCCTGCAAAAAAGAAATATGGCTCTGCTGAAAATGTGTTGAAGAAAGGCATATGGGCATCGAGAAGTAGAGTTGCTGATGGTAGTGAAAAGGAAAACGAGATGCAGGTGAACACTCACATAAATTTAAATAGGTATAATGATAATGATGAAAGAGAAACAGCAGAAACTAGAAACACTGCTGAGGTGGATGAAGACACCAAAAGAAAAATACCAAATGATTTTTGCAGTGACGATGTGGTCTCAGGTTTTCTATACGACAAGCTTCAAAAAGAGGTCATCAATCTGAGGAAGTCCTGTGAAGTTAAAGACAGTAGTTTGTATGCCAAAGATGAAGAAATTAAGGTAACAGTAAGAGCCATGCCCCGCCAGTTCCCCACTCTCACCTTATCCCTTCTTAAATTGAACTAAAGATTGAGATGTTGCTTTTCAGATGCTAGTAAAGAAAGTTGATGCACTGACAAAGGCCATGGAAGTAGAGTGGAAGAAAATGAAAAGAGAAGCAGGTGCTAGAGAGAAGGAGGCTTCATCAATAAAGTCGGATGATAACAAGAAAAATAGAAGCACAAACACCTCTAAAAGGTTCCTTCTCTTCTTTCTCTTCTCTTTTGAAGTTGCTGATAAATTTCAAGTTTGTTCTGCTTGTCCAAAGAGACCATGACATTGTTCTAAAATTGCTGCAGGCCAACGAAAGAGCGTTGATGATTCTTTACTTGAAGATAGTTGAAGGCAATTTGTTTATCATTGGATGTTTGTGATTTTTCTTTGTAAATACGGAAAGTACAAAACAACATTTGGTGAGGCTGTATCTTGGAATAAATTTCCACTGGGGAAGCGAGTTTGGGAATTTGATTATGTAAATACTGAATTATTCTTGTCTTGTTCTGTACTTAGATAAATGATATGCGGTGATTGTGGATTTTACATGTTAGCCAAGTTCGCCAAATGCATTAGCGAGCATAGGAAACATGAGGAGGAACACTGAAAACGAGTGGATTACTTGTCCACATATATAAAGTAAAAGAACAACTTTACTATCTAACCAAAAGAAAAATGGAACCAATTTACCTAAGATGAGTATTTGAGTTGTTTCGAACTCATTCCATAAAATAGTAAGCATTGAAAATCTTTATCACATGACCGTAGCCTTTAAAGGATACATCTGAAAACAACTCAGCAGAAATAGAATTCATACCAACTTGTAATAGAAAAAATATGCAGAATATGTGAATTCTGACTGTAATCACTTGCGTAATTGAGAAAGTACAGCTGTACAAGTATCATCTGCAAATTGGTTAATCAAAGAACACGAGCAGCAATTAGCATTCACTACCCCTATAATCTGAATGAAAAGCTTAAACCTCAAGGAATCTGAAAAATTATAGTGGGAAGGCTTTTTTCCTCTTTTCTTCACTTTGGTGCTCAATTTAAAAGAATCAAGCAGGCAGACATACCTAATCTCCAGAGCAGATACATCCTATCATCTTTGAGGAAATTTTTAAAGAAAGTACAAGTAAACTAGCTCACAACTGGTGGTAGGAAAGCTAAAAGTTGCAATTATGCAATAATTTAATAGTTCTGCTTCTCTGGAAAAGTTGGTAAAGGGAACCATTTTAGGCTCCTTTGCAACCTAGAACCCTGAAGCAGGCAATTATTCTTTTGGTTTGGAAATCCTTTGCTCCAGTCAACAGCAATTGCAACGGTTCCTTAGTCATCGCAATCTTCGCTTTCCTCATCTTTACCTCTGTTGTCAGTTGTTGTACAAGGTAGCAGAGGCTCAACAGATTGCGCCAGGTATGGTGCAAGATGGTATACCTCTCCAATCTGTGTCCTCCTATGGAGTGACATGTAGCATTTATAAGAAGAGGCAGAGTTCATCTTTTGAACCATCACCGAGGCATCCAACTCTACTTCTCCCCCTTCAATCAGAGGACCTCCGGTTTCCTTCTTTGGTAGAGACTGAAATACCATACAGTTGCCCATTGTGGAATGATCAATTCAATTCAACACTTTGAGCATTACATAAAGGTGTCTTGTATCTGCCAATTTTAAGTATGACAATTTATCGTGCAAGCCATCAATTTATCGTGCAAGCCATCACACTGCTTTTGTCCTAATCTTGACTTCTTTTAAAGAAAAACAAAGAGATGAGTTTCTTTCTTTCGGCCGAACAAGTCAACGTGCCATGCACATCAGAAGCCCATCCTTTATCATGTTACTAATCTTCTTCCAAAAGAACATAAGTTTAATCGAAGTTAACACCACTGTCTACCTAATCAACAGAAAAGGTCAACCGTTGCGCACACCAAAAAATGTCAACCTCAACCGCGCCTACTCATTTTTTTTCCTTTCGTTCTTCTTTTCTAAGCTTTCTGGAAAACGAAAACAAAAGGAAAAAAGACAGAGGAAAAATAAAAAAATAAAAAAAAACCCTGGGCTATCACTTAAGTTTGATCTGTACCATCTCCTTAGTCCTCACGTTAAGGTCCTCTAGACAGACTAAACTAATGAACTTAGTAACACTGATTAGTGATTACACTCGAATTGGAAACTGTGCCACATTGATCTCCCCATAACACCGGATATAAACATAGTTTGGTTAATTGGTAATTAGTTAAATGATTGTCAGATAATTAGTTAAGGCACATGGCGACTTATTTACCTTTCCTCATTCTATTAATTTTACCCTATACTCTCAGTTTGCATTTCCTCCAGCAATAATTTTTTTCGGCTCCTGCTATATTTGATTTGGAAGAAATTTAGAGATTCCTGTATCACTCAACTGAAAGAAACCTAGCCACGAAAATAGACAATTGACACTCGTATACGGTCCATATGTTACTCTATAAGATATCCAAAATAAAAACAATTGTTATTTCTGAATTTACTACAAAATTTTCATCATAAAGCTAAGGACAACTATATGGCACATCATTGGCCTGATACGACATTTTGAATGGAGAAAAGCATTTGTTGGGACAACTAAAACAGGAAGTTCAACAATTATTCAGCAACTGATTCAGGCGAACCCTTAGACTCCAGCCATGACTTAGCTGCTACCTGTGTAGTCAAAAACCAGCCAGCCTTGTCGGGAGCCTCATGGAAAGGAGCATTGAGTTCCTTCAAATGTGATTCAAATACACTTGCCAAACCTTTTTCTGAGTATTTGTGTTTCCCATGCCCAGTATTAATTCCAAGCAGCGGCGGAAACTCCTCTCCCGATTCCAAAGCCTTAGACAAGTCATTCATCCAAACATGAAATGCAATCAGTGCAGCTCCAAGTGAAAGACTCTTTACATGCAATGACCACTGAGTTTGAGACTTGGACTGTATTTCCGTATATATCCCTAGTGTCAACCCCAGGTCGAGAAGCTCACATGCTCTGTCCAACAAATCCAGGTTGACACAAAGATCAATTAGAGAATTGCATAAGGCCTTCTTTACCTCATTGATGATTGAATTGAAGAGTTCTGATGCTTCTCTTCTAAAAGCTCCATCACCTTCTGGCTCTTCCACCAAATATCTTACCACAGCCCCAAGCTTTGGATTAGCCTTCTCCACACAATCTGTTAGTTTACCAAGGTCTTCTTTTGGTGTTTGGGTCATAACATTCAGAAGACAACCACAGAAGCGATCATCTGGAGTGATGTCCAATTCCAAGAGTTGATTAAATGTCTTCACGACATCATCAGTACGCTTGGCTTTTCCATAGCACTGGACAAGTGATGTCAGCACGAAAATAGTAGGCTCAAATCCAGATTCAATCATTTCACTGTACATTTTTTCAGCCTCTGAAACCTTCCCGCTGCAGGAATATATGGTAATTAAGGATGAAAATGTCCAGCTGTCAGGTTTGCACGTCCCAGAACTTTTCATGTCTTCATAAATTTCGAATGCTTCATCTACATAGCCAACATCAGCACACATAGCTAGAAGGGTATTATAAAGAAGTGTATTCATGTCCATTCCCTTTTCCCTCATTTCCTTATAAACAATGAGTGCATCTTCACTGAACCGTGATCTACCATAGGCTCGTAAGAGAGATGCATAGGTTGCCCAGGTTGGTGAAAATCCATTATTTGTCATCTCTTTATATATAGACTTGGCCTGCCACGGCCTCTTAGCTCTGCCCATCCCATCCAACAGAGTGTTATAAATAACCATGTTAGGTTTAACCCCAAGAACCTTCATTTCTTCGTAGACATTCAAGCACCCATCATAATTTCCTGCCATCCCATACATTTTAATCAATGTTGCGAAAGTTATGGTATCAATGCGCCACTTCTCTGTTCTGGCACGATCATACAGCTTCAAAGCCATGTCAATATTACCAGCCCGTCCATAAGCATCAATCATGGCCGAGTATGTAACCTCATCAGGTTCACGGTCGAAGGAGGGCATCTTTTCAAACCACTCTACAGCCTTATTTGGCAGAGAACACACCCTAGCACAGCTAATTATAGTTGAAAAGGTAACATTATCAGGTTTGACCCCTCTCTCCAGCATTTCATCAAACAGCTTCTCCGCACCATCCAAATCCTTACACTTTCTGAACACTTTGAGGGTCACATTGTAAAGAATCACCTCCCTATTGGGTCTAATCTTATGCTGAAAGTATTTAAGAACAAGAGGTGCAGTTTGGGAATTCACCATGTTGTTGAGGACAATTACAGCGTCTTGTTCCAAAACCTTATCCCCTAAGCCCTTGAGAACTTCAGAGACATCATGTTCAGTTGGATTGCAAGAGTCCAAAGAGTTGGCAGTTTTGACGAGAGAATTGTACCTGGCATCATAAGACTTCTTCCGAAGTTGTTTGGCTCGGGGGCTTCTGGGGTTGACCCACACATAACTCTTCGACGAGGATGAGGATTTTACATCTGCGTCCTCCAATTTCGAATCTTGTTCGGAGTTAACGTCCTGGGCAAGTTGCGGAATGGGCTCCTGCAGTGAGACGCGGCTGGCGTGGAGAAAGAACTCTTTGGATTCAGGCGCGAGCGGAGAAGACGGTTGAAAGGAGTAAGCAATGTTTCGAAGTTTGAACTTGAGCGAAGAGGAAGAAGAAGAAGAAGAAGAAGAGATAGAGGCTGAGAGATAATGGATGTCGTGGAAGAGAGAGGAAGGGGAAGAGCAAACATAGTAAGCCATTTGGCCTCTCTCTCTCTCTCTCTCTCTCTGCGGAGCTCACTCACTCCACAGTTCACAGCCTTATCGCGCTATGGATAGTAGTTGGATGCGGACAACGATAGCGTCTAATTTACCATATCTCTTCGTTGTGGAGCGTCTCTTACAAATGTCGGGGATGGAAATGTCTATTCCTACAAGTTAGAAAATATCTCATTCTTTTTTATTTCTAAATGTTATTTTTCATTCCAACTCAAAATATCTATATGACATTTTTAGGGTTGATTTCAATATTTATTGTATATAATTATTGATTATCTCGAATGATCTAATATTTTATTAATCAATTCAACATTTAACATGAACAATTTAACAATGAGAACTAAAACCAAGCAGCTTTAAAAATATTTAAACTAAAACCAAATAAAATTTTTTTAGAGATTAAGACCCAAGTTCATTTATTTTTTAGGCACAAAAATATATTTAAATCTTATTAATTTTTATTATTTAAAGTTATGATTTAATAAATGTAGCTTCTTAATTATTTTAACTTTTAATAATTATTTATTAATTTCATCAAATATAAGAATTAAAAATATATATATATATATATATATAATATTCATTTCTTAAAAAATATTTAATACTTTTTATTTGTATTATTCATCATATAAAAAATTTAAATTTTCATACTTTTTTAGTTGTTACTTTACTTTTTGGCCGAAAGCAATCAAACACCAGGTTCTGGAGAAGTTCTATCCTCCTTCGGGAGGAAATGTTTTCTTCCTCTATGAAATCGCACAACCACTCATCTAACTTTATATATATTCTCACTCATCTCGCATGTGTTTGTGGCCGAAACTTACCTGGAGGAAGAAAAAGCATTTCCCCCAGGTGGATACAAGTATTTTTCATGCTGGTAGGTCTCGCTCATACCGCAGGAGCGAGTTGTTGTTGGAAGCGATTGACACACTCTACACGTGTCCTGTTTGGATTTGGATGCAGTCAGTAGACGGGGAAGAAGTTCCTCCAGCAGCAACTCCCACATTGTGTATGACTGGCAAAGACAGAGACTATAAATAACACAACTCCCAGTTAAGCGGGATCCTTTTGGGGACATCCTATAAAATTGGAATGATACAGAGAAGATTAGCATGGCCCCTGCGCAAGGATGACACGCATAAATCAAGAAATGGTCCAAATTTTTTTCCTTATCTTTTCAGCTTCTTTAAACTCAACGTGATTTTTCTTCCGTTCTCTTTATATTTTCCTCTTATTCATGGTATAGTATATGGTGGTGATAGCTGTTTATATATAAATTATAAATTACCTTCCTTTCTTCAGGAGGGTGTGGTAAGGTAAGACTGGTAAATTCAATCCCTTACATTAACAAAGATCTTGTATCTGTTTACCATTTTGTGGTTTGATTATTGCCTTAATATTGGCTATGTTCAATTATACGAGCACAATGCTACGAAAGGGGAAGTTTCCTATTCGTTTTTTCTTCATGTCAGAATTCTATTGATAGGATTTGCACGTGACAACACTTAGATTGCTGTCTTATGACTCAACTTGACACCTTACTTTCAGGATTGTCGATATTTGAGACAAAAGTCATAGGATTAGAAAGCCATCCATGGAAATGTTGTGAATGATGCTGAAGTATGAAGATTAGGGTAGGGCATTCTGATTTCAGTTGCCGGATTTTGTAGCAATATCTTAAGACAGAACAATACTGCAGGATTTCTTGTCAATTAGTAAAGGAAATTTGGCTATGACTAAATAAGAAGATTTTTTTATGATATCAACACTCCAGCTCTTGAATTAAATGCTTTCAGTATAGTACATTAGGTTTCCCATCCCTGGTAAATAACAACTGAATTTGAAAGACTAATGCATGGATAAGTAAAACAAAGCATCACTTCCTTACATGCAGAAATAAATTCAATATACTTAGCTCCTCTTAGGCTCTTGTTTTCTTTTGCATTTTGCTTCGATATATTTACTTAACTCCTCTTCGTTACACACATGCAGATTTCTGAATTTGCTATCGGAATTTGAGTTATTTGGTTGCGGTGCTTGGCTAGTCACCACCATGCTGAATCCCAACTGTTTTTTTTTTATTATTATTCTAGTATTTATAACAGAGGCATATATATGAAAGATTGTGTTATTCATTGTGTATGTTTAATATCTAAAAGAGAAATGCTATTTGTACACACTATTTGTAGAACACCATATTGATACATATCTCATTCAATGGTAAATAAAAGTGTGTCGGCACGGTATCCTATAATGTGTAAATACAGATAATACTACTCTGTCTAAAAACAGTATGACCAATACCCGTGCATATATCGGTATTTCTTTCAAGGTCCCACAGCTTGAGTGTGATAGCTCACATCTCTTACTATTAGTGAAGAGAACTAAAGAAAGTGTTGTATTGGTGGAAGAGTTGAAATATTTATATACATGTTGAGCAATGAGTTAGTTATATTTGTAACTAACTAGAATAATGACTAACACAAGAATAATGAATATCTAACCGACATGTGATGATAATTAACAAACTAACTAACTGAAACTTAAACTAATGAATAATATTACATTATTAACTTCTAATACCCCTCTCAAGTTGGAAGGTATATATCTAGAATACCGAACTTGGATGATAAAAATTTGAACTGAGATGGAGCTAAAGGCTTTGTGAGAATATCAGCTAATTGGTGTTTGCTCTTGACATGTATTAACTTCAAAATTCCAACAGCAACTTTCTCTTTTATGAAGTAGCAATCAATTTCTATGTGTTTGGATCTCTCATAAAATGTTGGATTAGTTGAAAGGTATATGGCCGATTAGTTATCTGAGAACACTAATGTTGGTGAAATATTGAGACCGAATTCTTTAAGAATTTGTTGTATTCAAGTTAATTCACTAGATAGACATGAAAGTGCTCTGTATTATGCTTCAGCTGAGGATTTGATCACTGTTGGAATCCACAGAGCATATTAGTGGCCCTGCATAAATCATCCATTCTCATGCGTGTATCTTCTCACATTTGTTACCACATGATCATGTCAGGTGAGCAATCCACGACCACGTGAATAATTAGTAAATGCCTGGCTCATGAACAGTTACAGTTGTAGCATGCTTAATTGTAATTAATTACTAGTCATCAAATGGAGTTTGAAACTAATTGGGGGAGAACAAAGAAAAAAGAATTGGAAAGCTATATGTCACCAAGGGGATCGTGCCGACGCAACATGATGCATGCAAGGTGGAGAAGTTCTATCCTCCTTCGGGAGGAAATGTTTTCTTCCTCCATGAAATCGTACAACCACTCATCTAACTTTATATATATATATATATATTCTCACTCATCTCGCATGTGTTTGTGGCTGAAACTTACCCGGAGGAAGAAAAAGCATTTCCTCCGGGTGGATACAAGTATTTTTCATGCTGGTAGGTCTCGCTCATACCGCAGAGTGAGTTGTTGTTGGAAGCAATTGACACACTCTACGTGTGTCCTGTTTGGATTTGGATGTAGTCAGTAGACGGGGAAGAAGTTCCTCCAGCAGCAACTCCCACATTGTGTATGACTGGCAAAGACAGAGACTATAAATAACACAACTCCCATTTAAGCGGGATCCTTTTGGGGGCATCCGATAAAATTGGAATGATACAAGATTAGCATGGCCCTGCGCAAGGATGACACGCATAAATCAAGAAATGGTCCAAATTTTTTTTTCCGTATCTTTTCAGCTTCTTTAAACTCAACGTGATTTTTCTTCCGTCCTCTTTATATTTTCCTCTTATTCATGGTATAGTATATGGTGGTGATAGCTGTTTATATATAAATTATAAATTACCTTCCTTTCTTCAGGAGGGTGTGGTAAGGTAAGACTGGTAAATTCAATCCCTTACATTGACAAAGATCTTGTATGTGTTTACCATTTTGTGGTTTGATTATTGCCTTAATATTGGCTCTGTTCAATTATACGAGCACAATGCTACGAAAGGGGAAGTTTCCTATTCATTTTTTCTTCATGTCAGAATTCTATTGATAGGATTTGCACGTGACAACACTTAGATTGCTGTCTTATGACTCAACTTGACACCTTACGTTCAGGATTGTCGATATTTGAGACAAAAGTCATGGGATTAAAAAGCCATCCATAGAAATGTTGTGAAGGATGCTGAAGTATGAAGATTAGGGTAGGGCATTCTGATTCCAGTTGCCCGATTCTGTAGCAATATCTTAAGACAGAACAATACTGCAGGATTTCTTGTCAATTAGTAAAGGAAATTTGGCTATGACTAAATAAGAAGATTTTTTTATGATATCAACGCTCCAGCTCTTGAATTAAATGCTTTCAGTATAGTACATTAGGTTTCCCATCCATGGTAAATAACAACTGAATTTGAAAGACTAATGCATGGATAAGTAAAACAAAGCATCACTTCCTTACATGCAGAGATAAATTCAATATACTTAACTCCTCTTAGGCTCTTGTTTTCTTTTGCATTTTGCTTCGATATATATACTTAACTCCTCTTCGTTACACACATGCAGATTTCTGAATTTACTATCGGAATTTGTGTTATTTGGTTGTGGTGCTTGGCTAGTCATCACCATGTTGAATCCCAACTGTTTATTATTATTATTATTCTAGTATTTTTAACAGAGGCATATATCCGAAAGATTGTGTGATTCATTGTGTATGTTTAATATTTAAAAGAGAAATATTATTTGTACTCACTATTTGTAAGACACCGTATTGATATATAAATCTCATTCAATGATAAATAAAAGTGTGTGAGCACGATATCCTATAATATATAAGTACTAAGTACAGATAATACTACTCTGTCTAAAAACAGTATGACCAATACCGGTACATATATAGGTATTTCTTTCAAGGTCCCACAGCTTGTGTGTGATAGCTCACATCTCTTACTATTAGTGAAGAGAACTAAAGAAAGTGTTTTATTGATGGAAGAGTTGAAATACTTATATACATGTTGAACAATGAGTTAGTTATATTTGTAACTAACTATAATAATGACTAACACAAGAATGATGAATATCTAACTGACATGTGATGATAATTAACAAATTAACTAACTTAAACTTAAACTAATGAATAATATTATATTATTAATCTCTAATACCCCCCTCAAGTTGGAAGGTATATATCTAGAATACCCAACTTGGAGGATAAAAATTTGAACTGAGATGGAGTTAAAGGCTTTGTGAGAATATCAGCTAGTTGGTGTTTGCTCTTGACATGTATTAACTTTAAAATTCCAGCAGCAACTTTCTCTCTTATGAAGTGGCAATCAATTTCTATGTGTTTAGATCTCTCATGAAATGTTGGATTAGTTAAAAGGTATATGGCCGATTAGTTATGTGAGAACACTAATACTGGTGAAACATTAAGACTGAATTCTTTAAAAAATTGTTGTATCCAAGTTAATTCACTACATAGACATGAAAGTGCTTTGTATTCTGCTTCAGCTGAGGATTTGCTCACTGTTGAAATCCACATAGCATATTAGTAGCCCTGCATAAATCATCCATTCTCATGCGTGTATCTTCTCGTATTTGTTACCATATGATCATGCCAGGTGAGCAATCCACGACCACGTGAATAATTAGTAAATGCCTGGCTCATGAACAGTTACAGTTGTACCATGCTTAATCGTAATTAATTACTAGTCACCAAATGGAGTTTGAAAATAATTGGGGGAGAACAATGAAAAAAGAATTGGAAAGCTATATGTCACCAAGGGGATCGTGCCGACGCGACATGATGCTTGCATGGCTGTATGTGCTTCATTTAGTTAGACATAATAATTACGGATTTTATACTGTATGCTGCATGTCCATGGCAAGTAATGTAACTGTGGCATAATAGTGTTGATGTCTTCATATGAATCATATCGTTGTAGAAGGGAAGAATGAAAATGGAGGAAAAAGACATTAGTTGGAGCATAAAGTGGACATGGCTTATAGCCTCAGATTAAGCGTCAACAGGAGGATGCGGAGGCTTACTCCTTGGAAAAATGATTAATGATATATTGATATGAAAAATGGATGAATATTTTTAAAAATATCAAATAAATAAATTAAAGTGAAGGAAGTACTTTTATTTACTCATAGCGATGTTAAATTTTAGTGGCATTGGATCTTGCAAAGAATTTTGAAATGATTGTGCTTAGTCACCGTGCAGGGCCTGGTTACTTCCGAGGGCTGCACCTGCATGTATTAAAAATTTGATTTGTCGAAAGGCAGTGATTAAAGAAATAAAATAGAATATTCTGTCTTCGAAAGAAGAATTGTTTTATTTTTAATGTTTTGAACTCACAACTAAGTTTGAAAATTTGTGGCACTAGTTAGTAAAATCTTTAAAAATTATTTATAGATGGTTAGAAGACCTCATTATATGGCAAATTGAGAAATGATTTTCTCTTAGCCACAGGGCCCATGCGGTAATGTTCCACACTTGACCAGCAACCTTGCCAGCTTGCCGTTTACTTCAATAATTTTAGGAAAAAGTTTTAGATAGATTTAACCGAGGGATTGATTAATTTTTGTTCTAAATCGCTAATATTTGAAGTTAATTAAATTGCAACTAATTTTGTTGAACTCAAGTCAGCCCATTATAGGGACGGTGGTTGCGATAAAACTCTCGGAGCACTACTTTTTTCATTCACGTATAAGATTTGAACCAGAAATTTTACTTAAAAGTAAATAAATGTTGAACCACTTATATTAATCCAGCGCCGACAATTAATTAGTCTTTTTTTTTTCCAATAATCAATGTATATAAGATATTTTAAAAAAATAATACAGTTTAAGCATAGTCCCAATAATTTGGCAAATGTTTAATATTAACTGGATGATCTTTAATAGATAAATTTAATCTTAAAATTCCCATAACTCTACTTTTGCTTTTGGCTTTTCTCCCTAAGTAAAGCTATAAAAATATATATAGAATTTGACAAAAGTTATAATGATAATTGTTTGATGAAATAAAATGTTCTCACCCATTAATTTACTTAAAAATTAAAAATTATATAGCATAAATTCTGAAAAGAGCATTTTTCTTTTTCAATAGACTATCTTTCACGTATACTTTAGTAGTGCCTTTTTGGTACAGGATCTTTTATTAGTGCTTTGGCAAAGGGCAAATAAAGGGGGAAAAAGGCTTCCACTTAGAGATGGTTTTGAACTAGAAAGTTATTTTATTTTCTTTTTACTTAGCTTTCAATGGAAAAACATGAACTTTAACTTTATATTTTAGGTCGCTGATCTCACCATATTGCTTAAAACGATGAAAGGTGGCACTAATTAAGAAATAAAAAGGGTATTATTATTATTATTTTGGTTATGCTGCGTATATAAAAAAGAGTTTAATTGTTATGCATAACAATAAAATTATCCTATTTGAACTATTTTTCAAGTAGTAATCATGAGATTAAACTATTTTTATATATGTCAATACATATAATGTCTGTACGTATAAATTAAACTCTATAAGAAAAGAGAATAAAAGTTATATACATAGATTGTTTTTAGGTGCCCCTGATAATGCTAATAAGAGAAGAGCGAAAAGGGTGGACAATTGAAGAGTTGTATCCGTGATCCAAAGCCACACACTAATCCCTTAAACACAAGAGGCTTTGAATTATGGCTAGCTCATTAGTTTAGCTATGAAGTGTTGATTGAATTGCATTAAATTATGCAAATTAAACGATAACTGCAACTGCAACAAGACAGTGTCTTTGGATAAAAGCAACTCATTATATCAAGTCCCTTTCACTTCTTTCATAAGAAACACTTTTCAGTGTCGCTTGCTGGACAATGAGATGCAAAGTTAAAGTGAATGTCGGCTGGATCTCTTCTAGCCAAACTTATGGAAATGAATGAGTTCATTTTAGCCCCTCTAATTACCTTGCAGTTCAGAAAGTGGGGAAAAACTAAATTTAAGAGCAGTTTATGTCCTCTTTCGTAAGTTTCCATGGAGCTCCCCCACTGACAGCATTCTTTCTCTTCCGACGAAGCTTGATTTTTATGGGAGCTAATTACATATTAACCCCTGCCCAGTCCCCTCCTGTATTCTTTCGGATTCTACTAGGTTCATCTCTTGGGATCGAATACGGTCGGAAAAGCGAAACTGCTGGCCGGCCGGTGAGGAAAGAAGAGGATCATGGTTGTCAACTTGTCATTGTCTACTAAGGTATCTAATCAATAACCACTAAGGCACAACTAGCCAAACCTTGCTCAATTTTGTCTAAACGACAATACCCGATAAGGTCACTTAGTTGTCAGCTTCCTATTGGAAAATCGGCCCACTGAAAAATCCCATACATACAGGATCGGAGAAAGAAAGAAATTTGGGATGTTAATACAAATAATCAAATTAGTAGCTATAAACTTGATTACATGTATCCTAACACGCAATGAGTTTTCAGGAGAAAACTGAGAAAAACAAATTACAACAGAGTAAGACTTTCAAGGACATAAACTACTAGTAGTATCATATCGGGGCCACAAACTAAGTACTGATCACGACAAAGACCTACTTAAAGAGTATTAATTAGTGGGGTGATTGTGGTTACAAATTGCTTACTTTCAATAAAATCAAAAGTACATTTCAACGTGGACACATCTAATGGGGATTAGTTGCCCACGATTTCAATTCCCACCAAACCTGTTCCCTTTGCTGCAAATCAAATACTCCTGAATCCGCACTCCACCCTTACGTAGAAAAATATTAACATGCTCCTAAAATATATTTAATATATATTTCAAAATAAATATAATTATTTAATTTTAATTTAAAATATTTAAACTTATATAAGAATAAAATATATATATAATTAAATATATTCTTGAACTAAACATTAAATATGTTCTATAAATATAAAACATCTCCTTACTTAGAAGCAAATGCACTGCATGAATAGCTACATAACTTGTAACTTGTAAAGAGACTCCCTAAATATTCAGTGCAAAAGTTATATTCTTCCATTGGCTGTGAATGTTTAACTATTTACTTATAAATGAAATAGAAATTACAAAATTAAAAACGAAAACTATATTTGTCTATCCACTAGCATCATTAATTATTCTTAATCAATATATTAAAATGCACGATGTATTAGTTACACTGCGTAACCTTTATTATTTAGCCCCTCCGGCCTCATTTTAACATTCATATCCTCCTATGAAATGTAGCACACCGTTAATCTGCAATCATAATAACAAAAAGAAAGAAATAATTCCTTGAATAATTGAAGAGGATTGACGAGATGAGATGAGACGAGAGAGAGCCTCCAATAATAACATTCCACTTTTCATCTCATCTGCATGCATGTCCATAGAGTCATAGATATCCGACGGATGGAGTGTAGTGTCTTGAGATCACATCATGGTGCAGCCAGAAGTGCTGTCTTCATAGAAATATTCATCACAACGGCTCACGTAACAGGGCCTGCCCCCACCATAACTATCATAAACGGGTCTTCCGTAATACCAATCGTAGCACACCGGTGGCCCACGGTACCCATCAAAGCATGGCCCCCCGGGCCGACCTTCAGAGCATGGCACACAGCATACCCCTAGCGGTGGTGCCGGTGGACACGCCGGGGGCTTCGGAGGAGGTGGACAGTGACACACGGGCGGAGGTGGACATGCCGGGGCCTTCGGAGGACGTGGACAGTGACACACGGGCGGAGGTGCACACCCCGGGCGACACACCGGCGGCGGCGGAGGTTCTTTGGGCTTCTCGGGCTTCTTCGGTTTCTCAGGCTCCTTGGGCTTCTCCGGTTCCTTGGGCTTCTCTGGCTCCTTGGGCTTCTCGGGCTCCTTGGGCTTCTCTGGCTCCTTGGGCTTCTCCGGCTCCTTGGGCTTCTCTGGCTCCTTTGGCTTCTCCGGCTCCTTGGGCTTCTCGGGTGGGGGTGGGGGTTTGGGCTCCACAATCTCGATGCTTTTGATGGCACCACAACCTTTGCAGCAAAGCTTGTCCCTGATCCTCTCTGGGTTGCAGCATACCACTTTGATCGTCACGATGTTTTTCTTCTCGTCGTACACCTGGTCTCGAATTTCTCTTGTTCGCAATATTTCCAACATCACCACCACCAACAAGAACAAATCAACTCAATTTGATATCATTTTTCATAGACTCTTGACCCGAAGCTGTTACTATATGGATTATATAATTTGTTAATTCAAGTCATATATGCATGCAAATTATTATTGTCAGTTTCTAATAATAGTGATTTTGATTGGAAAATAGGAAAGTGATGATGAGAGAGAGACTCACGAGGGAATTTGCAGAGAACCTTCTTGACCTTCTTGTAGCATTTCTCGCACTGAAGATCAACCTTGAGCTTCATTATGGTCACCTGAATCAAAATGGATCAAATCTCAGACATAGAACAGAAGAATGGAATGCATATTTGTGACAAGTCAAGCAGATAGAATCGAAGAAGCTCAAGTCACACTCTCGTTTGATGTATAAATAAAGAATGACCACAAAAAATTAAGCATTTATCAAAACCGGCAGTTTTATTAATTTGGAGATCAAAGAGAGAACTTAAATTTGATTCGGATATAAGAAATGACATGATGGTACCTTATCTGCCATAGTTGTGAGGTATATATCAGATCAGAGCTAGGATGAAGAAGGTGAATGGCAGAGATATGGAGGGAAAAATTGATCAACAGATGCACGGGGAAAGGGGAAGATAAGCAGAGAGCAGAGAGCCGGGAGGCTTAATTAAGAAGACACTGGCTAACGGGCTATGCCCAATAGGACGCTAACACGTGTTGTTAGCACATTGAATTTCTCATGTTAGGATTGTCGTTACATGGAGGCGGAGGGTGAAGAAGCTGGAAGGGTGTTGGTGGCGATGCTTTTAGTGACTGATACATACATACATTGCTGACTCTGCAATTCAGTACATCGCATGTGCTGGCTTGATGGATACGTCTCCCTTATATGCATGCTCGTCCCCGTCTCTCTTAAACACACGGTTAGATATATAATTAAATTATATAATAAATATATATTATATATTTTATTATTATTAAATTTGATAAATGAATAAAAATTATATATCATATCTAATAATATTAAGATATGTGGTATATATTTATTATACAATTTAATTATACATTAAATATTATTTCATAATAAAAATAAGTTATGCTAAAACATGTCCAATTATAAATGTATATTGAAATTAAAATAATAATTGAAAATATATTAATATTAAAAAATTTAAATTAAATTATTAAATTATCTCTTCTTAGCTCCATTTTTTTTCTTTTTCCACTAATTTCTCTCTCCTTCTTTTTTCTCTTTATTTAATAAAACCTGTTTTCAAAATTGATAATTATTTAAAGATAAAAGAGAAAATACATTTCAAGAGTATTTTTGCAATAATCATCCGCCAAAATCATGTAATGTATATCTTAATCTTTTGACTAAGTAAATTAGTCTAATTTCATTATTCTTTTTAATAATTACTTTTGTTTTATATAAAAAAGAAAAGTTTGTCAATTACTATTTCTATCTATTTATCACTAATGATCCCAATAAATTAACATAATATCTAGGAATGTTTTATTTAATATTCTTTATATGAAACAGTCAGTGTGTAGTTCCAGAAAGAAAAACACAATGACATTTTACAAAATGCAACTTAGATTATAAAAAAAACATTAATCTAATTTTAAATAACAAAATTATTTCATTTCGAAACCAAGTAATTAAATTAATACATGATCATTTTTATCATTAATTAATATCATTTGTTTTTTTGTATCAAATTGCGTATTTGCTCTTGCCCATGTGCATAGTATAGGTTTCGTTAGGTTGGTGAATTCCAATTATGACGATGTACGACCACATGCGTTCCCGTACATGTGTCTATAGGCTTGGTTTATCATATAAATATATCACAGCACAAAAGTGATCCAGCTCCACTCACTATATTATTTTTTTGATAAACTACACTCACTATATATATGTATATATTATAAACACTCCACTCACTACATTCACAGTGAAGGAAATAGACCAAACTTGAAACTCAGGAACTTTCTTTCATGGTCGGTGGACCATGATGGGATATTGATTAAACCTATTTTGTGTTTGTTCTAAGCGAAGAGGATGGGATATTGATTAATTCCATGACCTAGGAAGATGAATTTGTTATAAAATTGATGGGTGGAAGTTAGGAGTGGTCTAAATCCGTGGGCTCCAGCATGTGTCCTGTATGTTTCTTTATTCGATGTAGAAAGCATAGGTTCACTTTTTGTACAAAGTGATAGTTATCTTTTTATTCTATATTAATAATTATTTTGAAAAATTCATATAATTTTAAAATATTAAAAAATAAATATATTTTAATATATTAAAATTATATAATTTTTTAAGAATAATTATTAATATTAAATAGAGGGAGTAGCCCTTAACCAACTCCGGTCATTGATTTTCTTAACGTTTGTTTTGAGAAGCTTAAAGAAAATCTAGACTGTTGAAAAATATTAAAATAAATATTTTTTTTTTCTGTTTTAGGAGATTTAATGCGGTTCAATTATGAAGAGATGTGATTTTGGCTGCTGGCAGTGTTCGTGAATGAACCCTTTCAAAAATATTTTTGGTGTGATGACATTTTTGTTTTTATTTTGTTTGTTTGCTTATTATTATTAGTATTTGGTATGATTTATTTGCTTATTTGGTGGAGAAAAGCTGCAACCTTACGGCCACGAACTATCTATATCCATAACCGACGGGGGCGTGCAATCAGTCTTAACATAAAAGATTTTTTTTCATTAGAAAAAAATGGAATTCCCCTTACATTGGAACAACTTGCTGTGCTTTTCTGCTAAATATTTTGTTATTTTCGTGCTGTACTGATGATATTAGAGTATTTAAGAAGGGGAATTAAATTAAGTGTTCTTTCAAAATTTTCTGCACACTCAAGAAAATAAATTAGAAAGTTTAGTCGAATATCTTCTGTTATTCTACGAGATTTTATAAACAAATTCAATATTGATAACTTTGAAATTTGAGCAGATAGTGGAAGCTTGGTTTTGAAACGTAAATCAAAGGCTATTTTTATCAGTAAAGATTTTGTACAAGTTCTCAATGATTTGCTAAAACATGAATTTTATAAGACATGGAGTTTAAAAGAAATTTGATACAGAGCTAGTTCTTTAACAAAATAATTTTGAAGACATTTGGTGTATCATAAACTTGAGTTTAACTTCAGCAAATCATAAAATATAAAAGAAATATATAGACGAGCTGGATACAAGTATTTATACTAGTTCGATTCTTCAACTTAGAACCTATATCCAATCCCCCACCCTCTTGGTGAGTGTATCCACTAAGAACTTGTATAACCAGCACAACAGTGAGTATTCTTTTGCCAAACTTCTCCAAGCTCTACCCAAGTAGTAATTTCAATGAGCCTCTCCAAACTCTACTTAAGTAGTTTTCCAATGAGCCTCTCCAAGCTCAAACAACCAGCTTATATCTCACAAGATTAAGCCTAACAAATACAATTTCTGAACAAGGTTTTGTTATTTTACTGAAGAAGAAATTACAACACTCAATACAACAGCCTTTGATATACTCTCAGAATAATATGACTCAAATACAACAAGCTGAGAGAGGAAGAGGAAGATACTTATGACTTGAATTTCGAATTTGAATATTGCAGCAATATGGCACTTAATTTTTTTGAATTTTTCCTCTTAGTCTTGATGTCTTCCAAGCTCACCTTTTATAGGAGGGTGAGAATTTGTGACCGTTTGGTTGCTTGGAGAGTTTCATCACATGCATTATGATATGGTCCTTCCTCTTTGATGAAGAATGTTGCACTCCTTTTTTTGCCTTAGTTATTGTGCACTTCAAACTTGTAACCAGAAGGGAAATGAACGTTGGACATGTAAGAGAGAGAGTTTCTTTGACTTGTTGCTTTTCAGTCTTTTTGATGGTGTAGCAGAAACATCAACAGACATTTCTTATTTACCTTAACAAGCAATGTAGCGTGGAGCTCTAAGTTTGCCATTTTCGACAAATACTTTCTGCACTCCTTTTCCTAATATGTCGATACTACCATCTTGCATTGTTGATTTTCTAAAGAAAAGAACCATTAGCATGTATTAAGCAATTTCAAATTAAAGCTGAAACACTAAACAAGATTATCAGAAAGTTCAACAAGAGTAATCAATCTAATTTTATCAAGATTAATATAATTACCTCGAGGTATTTTGTCATCATCCAAGGATACATAAACTAACATGTACTTGTTGGAAGAATATATGTTATTAGACTTGGGCCCCTAAACTTATAGAAGAACTTTTCAAAATTTATTTATTATTTATATTTATATTTTTAGGCACCAAGAAATTGTGGGTGCATTCTCAGTGCACCACAGATACCTATGAAGTGCGTACTCCCCTTACTAACAAAAAATAAACTCAGGATATTAGCAATTTAAAAGAAAAGTTGTCTAGTTGTAAAAATTGAAAATAGATTCATCTCTTCAACACATAGATGGTTGAGAATTCATATTTTCACGATCACATCGTAAAAACGAAGTTAATTTACACATTTGTAAATTACTTAGTAGTAATTTTTAACAGATGACTCCAAGTTCCCGTGACATCAGGAAACATGATTTTCTTTTTGCTGAAATAAGTTTAGCATTAGGCATTTAACTAAAATCAACCATGCTCAGATATATTTAGCTAATTCTATTTCATGGAACTTTCTATACGGTTTGTTGGTTGATGAAAGTGGACAATCATGTTTATGGACTTTGATGGCTAACTAGGCCGAATTCTATGGTGGAAAACGATGAGTTTAGGATCATGTGATTCTGGATGATAAAATAATTACTTCTATACCTTAATTTGTTTTCTCTTTCTATTTTGCTTCTTTTCCCCCTTTTTCTCTTAACTTTTCCTCCATCCTCCATCACTTACCTCGACTGCCATCCCCTCTCCCTTAACTCCACGGCCAACACAATAGCTTGATCCTTCAATTACACCATGTCACAAAGATGAATCTTATTGCCTAATATCATTTTTAAGCATCCACAACTTTTCATCATTCATGGTCCAAAGCAGCAAACATGAATCTTAACCGACAAATTGCAATAGTAGAATGCCGATACATGAGATATGAGAATAGTGGCACCATAGGGGAAATGATAAGTTGGGAAAAAAGATAGAGACAAATAATGGTATTGTCAAATTGTGGATTAAATTTTTTTAATATTTTGGATTGAGAGAGGCAAACTTGGCACGCTATTGCACCTAAGCGAAGGAGTTTAGCCACCAAATCCTAATTAGTGGAGGAAAACTTGGAATTGTTACTGAGTAAAGAGATTTTACCCGTTGCAAATTAACTATCGGGGTAGTCTCCTTTTGATTTTTGTATGACTAATGTGGGGGAGAAATCTTTAGCCAATTTCAAAATTGGTGCACCTACTAGCACCGTGAAAGGACGAAAAAGAAGATCTAAGGATGATCTTTTGTGTCACGACCCGATTTAGGCACGTGACCGGCACGTGAGAAATCTTGTCCCACGTAAGACTCGTGACCTGGATTCCTATGTATGCACAATATATCACAAAATAATTTAACCATAAAATCTTTTCTACATACAATTTCCTTGCCTTTAAAACATATAACCAGTATTCTTTAAAACTGTAGTCTCATATTCTCTACTCTGAATTCTATTCTCATAATATCATCAAGTATCATAAAAGTTCATAATATACATAATTTCTATGATAAAGTCTTATAATACAGTCTATCAAAAACATTTTATATATGCAAACTACACATTATGCACTATGGTCCGGGATCCTGCCTGCATCTACACTGGAGCATACTACTTTATACACAAGGGCTTCACCCATGTGAAGCTTACCAGCTGATACTCTAATGCTACTGCTGAGAGAATGGCTGAGAAGAGTCTACAGCAGCTACCTTATCTGTAAAAATGAAATAAAGCAGCGGGGTGAGTTTTGTAACCAAAACTCAGTGAGTGAATCCCCACCTATAATCCCCTTTCATGGGACATCCAAAGAATAATGCATGAAATCATAATAATATTAATAATACTTTAAAGTCTCACATAATCAAATATACATATACATATATACATACTAGTCATTATTTTCTAACTCAAAACAATTCTCCTCTGTTCACATTCATATCCAATACCATATCAGCTCATCATATAGTAACTATCAAAGAAACTATAATCTCTACTTCTGTTTCATTTCATTCTCTATCTCAGTTCTGTTTTGTGAATGTTCAGTTTCTCGTGAATAACGTCCCTCGTGGACTAAGTTTCATAATCGCCCCTCGTGGGCTAAGTTTCATAATCGCCCCTCGTGGGCTAAGTTTAATAGTTTCACGTAGTTTCGTAGTTTCTCTGAATAAATTGTCCCTCGTGGACTAAGTCTCTGAATTGCCCCTCGTGGGCTATGTTTAATAGTTTCTCGTTGTTTCATCGTTTCTCTGCGTAAATTTGCCCCTCGTGGGTCATTTTCTTTTGTGAGCTCTGAATCTATCTGATTCTAACAGTCTGACCTTAGCATAATTGCGGCTATGATATCATGTCTAAGGGATCACCAACTTAAAAGCACTGTGATTTCAAACCATAGAATATGTAGCTGGCAGTTGTTATGAGTATACAACTCTAACAATCTGACTTTAGCATAACCATGACTATGAAATCATGCCTAAGAGGTTACCCTTTTTGCAGACATTCATGATCTCATATATCCTCAGAATATGTATCCATCAACTGTTCTGAATCTCATGAAGATTCAAGCTCTAAAACTCCTTTCTGTTTAATTCTCTAACTATATCTTAAATCATCACACTTTACATAGATAGAATTCTCAACATCATAATCACAATTCCATTCTCTTCCCTAAATAGCATTTCTAGACATATAACTATATCATACGCATAAATCAATTCCAGAATCCATTCAACCAACCATAGAAGTCTTTAACAATACATATATATATCATCACTTCTATCTAAAACCAGTTCAACAATAATGGTCCCATGAGTTTTATAAAAAACATATTTCATGCACAAAAATCAACAGTTCTAAAACATATAATCCAACAGAAATCTCAATTCTTGTACAATAATATCTAGAATCAAGTAGTAAAACATGTTTTTAATGAAAATAACTCTAATGCATAACATAGAGACTACAAGTGCGAACCCACTCACCTGAAGGGGTGAACATTGAAGGAATAGCACCAACAGAACTCTAGGAAGCGTAATGTGACAAGCAGATCTCGATCTGAAGCTATAGGACTCTAGATCAACCTCTTACACCTCTAAATATCCAAGAATCCATCTCTAGCATACTAGAAGACTTCTCTCCTTGAGAAGCATAAAGAACCATCCAAATAACAAAGAGGGAATGGAGAATAGAGAGAAAAATCAAGAGAATAGCATACCTTAAAGCCTTAGGAATGAAGGATTGGAGTTAGAATTGAGAGAAATGGAAGAAAATGGGATTAGGAGAGTGGAGAGAGGTTAGGGAACGAGGTTTCTGGCGTCTTGGGGTGGAGGGGTCGAGTTTTGGCAATTGTGAAGGTTCTGGACCCCGAACAGAGGATTTTATGTGTTCTGTTGAGCGCTGTAGCGCTCACCAAAGAGCGCAAAAATTGCCCCTAAACCGCCTTACTGTTCACTCGACCACTGCAGCACTAAAAGTGGTGCAGTGCTGACCGGAATGATTTAATATTTCCTAAAATTCATTCAAAAATCACACTTTAACTTATTTTTAATTCACAACATTTTCTAATTCTATTATTTAAAATTGGGGTATTACATTTTGCATTATGGTTGAATAAGGAGAAATGCATTATGGTTGAATAAGGAGCAATCATCGTCAGAAGCTTTGTCAAACAATACGCGAATCGTGTCGACATCCTCACCTTCAACACCTAACCAATCTTCATCGTCCTCCAACACAAAACACCACAACCTTCACCCTTCCCGTAGTCCACCTACTTATATGGGATCCTAGCGACACCAGTTGCCATCATCAAACACCTTCAATTCTCAAGGCTCCACCATAGCTGCATCCTCCTAGTCTTGGTTCCCGTCGGAAATTACATTAGTGGAATCTCTGCCACCATAAGCACTGTTACAAATCAGTAGAAGTGGGTATGCTAATCGACCCAATCCGTTTAGCTTGGTCCGCAACTAACCACAATTAAATGAGCTAGACTAGGCTGGTCAGTTTATAAATGAACTTGATTTTAGCCTAGTCCGCATCTCCCTCGCATAAGCTCGCGAGTCCGCAGACTGGTCCATGAAACCCTTTTTTTTCGTTAACATTTTTTGCCCACATGTGTAACAGCCCAGGCACTCGACAATGCAAATATTGTCTGCTTTGAGCCCTTGTGCCCCTCATGAGTTTGCTCTTCCCCCTCGCGAGGGAAAACGCGTCTGCAAGGGGGGAGGTATCCACACCTTTATAAGGCATGCTTTATTCCCCTCCCCAACTGATATGGGACTACTCCATACCCCTTACAGGAATGTAAATTATAATACCTGGTGTACATGCTCCAGTACATAAGTTCTGTATGGTCTCAAGGTCTCCAGGGACCTACCCATGTTGTCGAGTCCGGGATTTTGCTAAGTCTGAAGCCTTACACCTCCTTGGAGGGCTATATGTTAGGGTCACTTTTTTGGGATCAAAAGTACCGGTAATTGCTCTCCAAAGGAAAAGGAATTAAAGAGTGATTTTTAATGAATTTTAGGAAGCCTCTAGATGTTTTGTTTCTAGCCTCCAAGTTTAGAAAATCATCAAAATTCCAGAATTTGAACTAGAACTCAAAAATTAGATCTTGATTAGTTGGAGTTTTGATTTTTTAAATATTTTATTTGAATCCAAATTGGGGGTATTTCCTTATTTATATTTATGTTTTAAAGTTAATAGGATTTAACTTAGAATAAAAAAATGTAAATAAGTGAGTGAGTATAGAGATAAGCAAATACCATGACAGCAAAATTCTATAGAGTTTGAGATTTCTGTCACCATTATAGCAGTAGGACCGCATAGCAGTCACAGGAAGGTATGCAGCACGATTTCGGCCCCCTGGAGACCGCTATAGCGGTCATAAGTGCACAGTGGCGGGGGGCGGAACAAAGCCTAACTGCTATAACGGTCCCCTTGAAACGCATACAATGCCAAAACGCGGCGTTTCACTCACAGACCCATCCTCCATTTTATAAAAACACTTCAAGCTTAGGATTTTGGGGCAGAAACCAGAAATCCTTCTCCCCCAAACCCTCATTTTCTCTCTTTCTCTCATCTCACTCCAATCCTCATGATCCAAGCTTCGAAGGTATATAATGTTGTTAGATTTTACTCTCATTCTCTCTATTCTTTCAAGATCTTGAGTTGGGTTTTTTTATTTCTCTCATTTTTGTCAAGTGGGGGTGTTCCCCCAATATTGTTAGAGTTAGTTTATGGTAATCTAGAGCTATCCATAGGTCGTTAATGAGTTTTATGGTTATAATAGTTGACGCCGATATCCTCCCGGCTCCCCGGAGCTCAGTTGGTGTTGATGCAATTGCTTCATCCCCCTTTAGTGAGTGGGTTCAAATTCATGGCCTTATTTTCTTGCCATTATGATTATGTTGGCAGCTCTATGATTGTTAAATATCAATTTAGAAGTAAAAATATATTATGTACATGATTTTCCAAGCTATGTCAAACCTAGTAAAGGGTATAATTTTAAATATAGCATGAAAATGCATTTTAGAAAAACCATAAGACCATAATTGATATGTTGAATGCTATGAAAATATTTTATATGATTATAAAGAGATTTATTGCAAGAATATATGAATTTATAAGTCATTCTTTTGTGAAACATGTTTTAAGAATTTCTGATATATAATTCAAGACTTGAGATTTCAAATATAATTTTAGAGTATTCAGTTGAAGTATACATTGGAAAAATGTGAACAAGAGTGTAATTGAGCATGTGGATAAATATGTTATTTGATTTCAGAGTTACATGATTTAGAATCCCAGTGTTTTGAACTATAATATTAGAGATATCAAGTATATGAAAATATATTAGTACAAGATATGAATTTAGAACTTTAGTTTCATGGTACTAAGAGGTACGGAATTCAGTTTGATTCCTAGCAACTACCAAATACATACTCTGTGGGCTTGAAATCGAAACGCCTACAAGTAATGAACCCTTGGGCTCGATTTTAACAGGTATAGTTATGTTAAAATCAAATTGTTAGAGTTATATGAGTCCAGAACTCTCAAAGCACTAAGATCTAGGGGCTCGCATTCGCCAGAGATGGAGTACTCACCTTTCAAATTGAAAATGATTTTTTCAAAAGAGCTAGAATATGATTATGATATGATTTTGAGATTATATAACTTTCCCCAGTGGTTTTAAAAGTAAAGTAATTATGTATAATAGAGTTTTAAACCCAAAGCAAAATTTTAAAGAAAATGACATATTTTATGATTTATGGATCGGATAGTAGCTATAGAGAAACAAACATTGAGTTAACGACTGAGAAAAATGATCATTAACCTTAGTACCAAGTTATCCTTAGAGGCAACTTACATAGCAAAGATGAAATCTAGTTAGGTGTCCGATTCGGATCCTTGAAGGATCCTAGAGATAAGAAAATTTGCTATGCCATGGTTGACATGCATAGTTAGAGAATATATTGTTATGTAATGCAAAACTAGATATTCATGTTTCTCTATTAGAGTACTGGTATTTATATTTTCAGAGATTATTTATGATTTCATAGAATATTTGTATATGGTTTCAGATTATGTATTTAGTTTTAGTATTAGAAAAGCTATGTATATGTTATCAGTTTTTAAGTATGGATTTAAAATTGATAGAGTTTGATTAGAGTTTATATCATAAGCCAGAGATGTATTGATGATTTAGTTTTCAAGTGTTAAACAGATTTTCAGATAACTAAATTAGAGGACTTTAGAGCCTTATCTATTAAAGTATTTCAGATTTTTTATTTTAGAAATTCGACCCGGATGAGGATTTAAATAATGATTTAAAGAAACTATATTTGGACAATGAATATTTTTATAAATTATGCATTTAGAAAGCCACGTCACCCAGAAGGCTTACGTGGATATGAGATTCCTCACGTGTCGGTCACGTTCCCATGTCGGGTCGTGACACTGCACCAGTTTGTGGACCAGCTAGCGGACTAGTCCTTTTTTTTCTGTCATATTTTTTTAGTTTTTTATACACTATGATTATATTATATTTATACTTATATAGTATATTTTACCTCGCAAAATATTTATACACACTTTTCATTACAGTATCAAAAATATTATCAATCAAGTATACATAACTCCTCCAATTATAAAAAATAGTGAAACTACAAAAGAATATAAATTAACAATTACCAACTATCAAATACCAAACATAAGTAAATCAAATACCAAATACAAAAACAAAAAATGGTACAATAAACCAACTCATCAAAGTCCATCCATTAAGAACATAAATAAATATCGCAAAATGGAAACATTCCCTCACTTATGTGGGCTAGCGGGTAAGTCCACGAAACCGTGGTCCAGGCCCATTTAGCTCACGAGTTAAGTGATGCAAACCAAAAAAGCCCACGGGTTGGTAGACTAAAAATTTTCTAGTTCATTTTCGTGCGGATTGTGAGTTAAACAGGTCAGTTCATGGGTTGCGACCTATATACCCAGCTCAGCAAATCAGCAACCACCTGAGAACCAGGTTTGTGCTCCACCACCACTTCATTGCACCCCTCCTCTATTGTCACGAAACGGTGTCGTTTTGGTTAGTTGTGTGTGGAAAGAAAGGGATGAAGAAATTGATAGCTGTTGGTGGGGGAAATGGCGTTGCTAGAATTAGAGAGGAGGAATGGTGGTGGCGGCAATTCTAGGGAGGGGGTGGTGGTGGACCTGGTTTTAGGAAAGGGATGATGTGGTTGAGAGAGAATTGAGAAAGAATTACAGGGTAAAATAAACAAAATACTTCTCAAGTAATTTTTAAGAATATTAAAACACGAATCTATATTTTAATTGTATTTGATATCATCCATTGGATTGAAGTTTTAATGGTTGAGATTCAGAGGTCACATGATCCCAAACTCATTTTTCCCAACCATGGAATTCGCCAGCTAACTAGGCAACCCATCACATTTAACATATGGGCCCTTAATGTGTTGGGCTTCCCACATTTCATTAGCCCAAGATGGGAAAAATTGCTCGTGCCCCCAAGATCGGATCTAAGTGGACCATGTACGTAATGCTGCCAGCCATATCTCGGATCAATTAATGACCCAGACAAAAAAAAATATGTTTAATAAAAAAATAAATAAATAAATAATTGAAGGAAATCAAAATTCATGACTTTTCATTATATCTAAGCATGAGTTTTTTTTTTCTTTTTTAAGAATTTACAATGTGTAGAATTCACAATGTGACAGCATCGTTTTAGCTTCAAGGATTCCTAAATAAAATCACAATTGCCCTCTCATTCAATGGATGAGTTCATCTCTATCTAGACTCTGCCGCCTGCATTAGAGACAGGCACTAGCAGCTTCCTCCATTTGGCTGTGCATCTTTCGTCCTCGATTGACTAATGCTGCCTTCGCCCTCTAGTTCTATTCAAGCTTCAAGATCAGGGGAGGAATTAAGATTTGACTATCCTAATTGTGTTGCGCATGTGTAATGCATGTTAACCAAAAATGACGAAATTTCAACAAATTAAATGAAGAAATCCAACTGTTTTGGGAGACATATTGATTGTATCATCATTGTAGTGTTGTTTTAGAAAAAGTAGCTTTCATATTTTTACTAATTAATGTAGAAGTATAATTTCCTATACAAGTTTTTAGTATTGTGCGCCATTAGTTTTTCCGTTTGTTACCTTTTGATAATCAATCAAGCAAAACACCCAAGAACGTAATCATAACTTTGCAAAGCTATTTCGATAGGGTCTTGCCAAAGCAAATTTATAGCTAATGAAGAAGGAAAACTGTCCAAGCATCATAAAATATTTTTCGCAATCCTAATAATTAATGGTGACTTCGAGAAGAACCTATTACCTTCGTTGTAGTTCTGCACGTTGTTACGTGATTCACTGGATTTTTTTTTTATTACAAGAGGCCAAAATCATAAGAACTCTACATAACCACGAAGCTTCATAGATTCTGAACTTCTTAAAATTAAACCCCTTTTTGTCTTCTTGGGACCAAGCCCTTCGGGATTCGGAGAAGCTTTACAAATCACAATAATGAAGCTCCATTAATTTCCTCCCTAAAATAATATAATAATAATAATAATAATGATGATGATGATGATGATAATAATAATAATGTGAATATATATCCACAATTTTTTGCAACTTAGGATTGTTTTAATATAATATCAATCGAAATTCGAAATAATCCTTTGAGACCTTTTTCACTCTTAGACAAAGTAGTAGTATCACTTAATAACCAATCTAAAGAATCTCTTGTTGTAGTGATGGATACAAAAATAACCATATGAATTAAGAAACAAAAATATAGTTACGGAACGGTCCGTTTAAATAACACAATTTTGGAGTTTCTCATGTATCCTTATAAAATTCAATGATATCAATATTTTGTAAATATTTATAGTTAAGATTATGTCATGTGTTCTGTTATTACCTCAAAATGCGTTAAGGTTGCAAGTAGTTTCAACATCCATGCAAATGGGGTGTGATACTTTCAAAGACACTCTTTTGTTCAAGTTAGTGAATGAATAAGGTATATAGTGATAAAAGAATAACATGTAATAAACTTGTGATACCTAGGGCATTGAGCCCCGTATATAGTGTGAGGTGATCCTGTGATAAATTAGGAGATAATTTTCTCTGTATAGAAAAAATATTCCTAGGATTTAATAGATATTAAATATATTTTATATTTATAGGAGATATAATATAATATATGAGATATGATATAATAATGACATGATATAATGAGAGATATAAAGAGATCATGTATGATATTTTAGGAAATATCCTCAACTAAATTTGGGGTAAATCTACGGGAGACCTAAGCGCCACATGATCGATCTCTTAGACTCGCGTTTGAGCTCTTGTGGGTTAGGTCGAGATATTCGGCCCATATTTTTAGTCTAGTACATGTTCTATTAACTCAATTTTTTTAAATATAGAAATATAAAAATTCATTCATAATTATTGAAAACAACAATGGTACCAGTACTCATATAATAAACCCACAAGTTGTTTTTTCTTTTATAATTTTTTAGAAGTAAAAAAAAATTTTAATTTATTGTTCCATTTGACAATATGGATTATTATTTCTCAAAAAATTATTTTAATATTTTTAAGAAGTTAAAATATCTAATTTATTAAAAAAAACCTTTTAAAACAATAAAAAAATTTATTTTATTATTACATATATATTTAAATATAAAATAATTTATATATAAATAAATTTTCAAAATAATTATTTTTATTTTTTTTCCATAAACTTATAATTAAATAAACTATTTGTTTAAACGAATCTTTAGTTTCATATGGATATAAACAAAAAAAAAAAAAAAGGTATGCAGTGAGGATGTAGTGATGTAGTTCTTCGAAACTTCGGCTCCGCATTTATTCCTCCTCGGCCCCTGCTGAGTACCAATATCATATCGTCATTCATTCATCCAATTCAATCACCAAAAGATGCTTGAATATGGGCGCAATTCAATTTAAAGATGGATTTGTACCTACTCGAAAGGCTTGATTAGGATTCCGTACTTGGGACAGAAAAGCAATCAAACTTCATTTTGATTTTATTCTCTTTTTTCTCATACCATAACCACGCCATACCATTACCACATCACAATAGTGTGCATGGAATTGCTTTCACAGTACAGTATACAGGCAGTAGTTTTATTCTAATATTCATTTAAACGGAGACTCGATCCGCCGTGTTGGGTGAAGGACGAGGAAGACGATGACGCTTCGTCTGTAAGCGTGGCGTTCAGTGAATGGTGGCCACTCCAGTCTAGCTAGACTATTCTAACTTTTATCCCTTCCTACCACATGATATCATATCATATCAGCATCATATATATACAAAACATTACGTAGGCTTCAGCGTTCAGGCCTTCAGCGTCAGCTTCCCAGACCCACCATCCTTTTTGACTATGCGGAAAATCATAACCTCATCACTTCATAAGCTGTGGCCTTCATTACCTTTCTTTTTCAATCCTTATTCACTCATTACCAAGTGATCATGCTCAATTCCATCCATTACGTGTTATCATTTTCCCCTGATATTTATAAATATATATGGATCCAAATGCAAGTGTTATCTATCATCTTATATGTGTGGTCCCATACAGAAATAGTTCTTCCCTCACTGGTTGACATCCATAAACCCTTAGTTCGTGCAATTATAATAACAGTTATAATCTCCCCGTCAAGAACTTGCACTCCATACAGAAATTATCACCTCAGTTAAATTTGCATAAGAAGACCTAGAAAAAGAAAACACTACAAAAAAGAAATCAGTTTATTATCATTATTTTTTTGCCTAACTAAAAAAAAATAAATCAATTTAACTGGCATATACAATTGGGCATGGAAATATTAGAGATTGGGCTTGGAGCTGAGCCCGACCCATTGTAGTTTTATATTTCGATTACCATATAGAATTGAAATTATAATTCTATGATCCAATTCTATTGAATTGAAAAACAATTAAAATTGACTTCTCTTAGTTCCCAACTCATACCTTATAATTTATCAATTTTAAAACTTATTAAATATCTCTTTCCTAATTAAAATTTATGCTAAATACTTAAACTGGCCTCTTAGAAATATACTGGGGACAAATTAGTCCCTTAGAATTTAAAGGTCCTAAATTGGTCTCTCATATTTTAAAAAATGAAACAAGTAAAAAAAATGCTATATAAAATTATATAGAGAGATCAATTTATCTCCTTATACCTTTCTAATGAACTAATTTAAATATATTGTCTAAAATTTATATAGATTTTTCTATTTTTTATTTATTTTGTAATTATTATGTTACAATTCTCTTTAGTAAATCTAAATATAAAATTTAAAATTCTAAGTTAATTCTGATTTTTCAAAAATTTGAATTGAAATTAAAATTATATATAGTACAACTTCAATTTCAATTCTAACTTAAATCAAACTAAAAAATAAAAGAGTAATATTATGTGTACAATAAAATTATATAATAAATACATATCATATATCTTATTATTATTAAATGTGATAAGTGATTTTCATTCATTAAATCTAATGATAATAAGTTACGTGATATGTATTTATTGTATACCTTTATTATACACATATAATTATTCGAAATAAAAACTAGAATAAAGAGGCCGAAGGCCCGGAATGTTCTACAGTAATTTACTACGCTGATTTTTTCTCTTTCCCGGGAGCTATTCGTGGCACAATAAACACACCTTGAAAAGATAATAGTGAGGAGAATGACGTATGTATCCCACCATTTCTAATGCAAATCCGTCATAATCTGCTGGTCATTACACAGAAACTGAAGGGTAATTTTGGACATGCAGAGTCATCTATGGTATTCTGCACTAAAAGGTCCACATCAGATTTGCAGAATCCCTACACGTTACTTACATTGTCTTCTCAGTTCTTCTCTCAGCCCAACATTGCTCCTACGGTCACAGACAAAGACAGAGAGAGAAAAACAAGAGGGAGTTGAAAACTTTGAATAGCTATTGAGCTAGCTCCCATACCGTATAACAAAGTAAGATCTGCGTTTGCCAGTAAAGTCTCTGAAGCAGAGAGCATTGTCAATTGTCGCAGGCATGGGTGAAGTAAGAGTTCTACACTCAATTTCATATATTTATTATTCTAAATCATTCTGTCTGTTTACTTGTTCCTTTCTCAGTTTTCCAGCTTAGCTAGCTTGCTGACATACGCTTGCTGTTTTGTGAACAATAAGCTTGGATAAACCTATTCATTAATTACATACATAATCTCCATTATTCTTAGTGCCATTATTCTTAGTGAACGGAGTTTTTTGAGTTTATATTTAAATATATATGCATTTAAATGTTGTGCGTGGTGCCAAAGGAAAACAAGAAAGAAAGGAATAAAGAGGAACCCAAAGAAGAAAAGAAGGCAGAAGAGAAGAAGGAAGAGGCAGCGGAGATAGTACTCAAAGTTGATATGCATTGTGAGGCCTGTGCTCGGAAAGTCGCAAAAGCACTGAAAGGATTTGAAGGTCTTTTCTCGTCAACTTTCTTGTTCTTGTTCTAACATGTATTCTGACTTCAGTACTTCTACCTAACCAAGTCATCTAATCTAATCTTAAATCCTAAACTATATGAATGCATAGATCCGAGGGATATTATGTTGGTCGACCATTATTCATACCCATCACATTAGTGTCATCTAGTACTTTAATCAATTCTCCCTTTTTCTCCCGGGTTAGAGGGTAATCAGTTATCCATATTATTTTGAATTTCACAAGTTAATGATGAAGTTTGTCAGGAATATCTATGTGTAGATATTGTTCACAACTTTTATGACAATTTCTCATATAGAGACATTATTGCATTTATTTATTTATTTATTTTCAGCAAAGGCAAAGATTTAGGGGTTGGAAAAGAGAGACTAAATAAAGTAGTGTTAACGTTTTCTAATGATTTGTTGTGACCTGTGAGACAGGAGTGGTAGAGGTGAGTGCAGACTGCAGGGCAAGCAGAGTGGTGGTGAAAGGGAAGGCAGCAGACCCCATAAAGGTGCGTGAGAGGCTACAAAAGAAAAGTGGTAAGAAAGTGGAACTGATTTCACCTTTACCAAAACCTCCACAGGAAGAGAAAAAGGAGGAAGAAAACAAAGAACCACCGCCTCCGGAGGAGAAGAAAAAAGATGAGGTAAATCATTCTCTTGTTTAATTTCTTCTCTAGCTATATATATGTTTTCCCATCCAGATCATAACTGCTCTTCTTCTTGTTCTGGATGCAATAAATGTCAAGCTTGATAAGATTATGTAATAGCAAAATAACTCTCCTTGACAAGAGAACAAAGTTGCAAACACCAAAATCGCAGTCATATGTTTGTTTACCTTGGAGATTAAGATGGCATGTGGTAGGACCTGGTGCTTTCGGGAGTTCTGGATGTGGTTTTTTCCGTTCCTTTTGTTAGTATTTTAAATTATTTTGGTGTGTTAGTATTGGGGCTAAATTAATCAACTAAGAAGAGAGGTGGGGTGTGTGACTGGTGTGGTGTTTCCAATCGACCAAGGTGAGTGCTGACATGAAAGTAACGAAACGAAGTGATGGCCGCCCCAAAGGCACGGGTAACGAGGGCAACGGCGGTGACAAATGAGAGTGGTTTTGACCCCACCCACCTTCCTTTGGCAAATTGGAACTTGACATACATACATGCATGCATGCTGGCCAGCCTGCTTTGCTCTGCACCCAAAATGGGGTCACGGGCTCAGTAATCCTGGTTTTACCCTGTCCCACTCACTCTACTCTGTATATATAAACATACATTTCACTTTGGTTGGATAAATGACACATCATCTTGACTTGAGACCACATCACATTACATTAGCATGTGTCATGTCTATTGTGATGTGCATGAGGAGGTTGAAACAACAGGTGCTTCACCTGTTTATGTACATAACCATTATGCTGTGCATTGCATGAGATGAGATGAGCGGGTAGTAAAACTAACATGGCTCTCGGAGACTGCTCCATCCACTCATACTCTGCTACTTTGCTAATGCTTGTGCCAACTGCTGTCGGTGTGGGCCAGGGAAATGCCCATGCAGATTCTATTCTGTGCTCTCTCGCCTTTTTTTTTTTCTTTTATTATTTTATATATACTGCAAGTTTGGAAACTCCATGCCATGGCCCATAGCCAGCTGAGTGAATGGCTATTCTGTTACAAAATTGTGGGACCATTTACATGTATATTGTTGTCCGAAAACACTGTTTGGACATACATGATACATATGCTTTAGAGAAATGTTATTTGTATATTAATATAATGGGCATATTTATTTATTTTGTATTGGGGTGAATGTTGCTTGTGCAAAGAATAATGCAATGTTATTTTGATGTTAGCGTAATCTAATTCCTATCTGGTGGCTGCTTGAATTGCTTGTCATCAGCCTCCTCCTGTGGTAACAGTAGTCCTAAAAGTTCGAATGCATTGTGAAGCATGTGCTCAAGTTATACAGAAGCGAATCCGTAAGATTCAAGGTAAAATGATTCTTCTTTTCTCTCTATGGATCCAGCGTAGTACAGTTTGGCCCTCACACTTATTTGTGCACACACAAGCACAACTGCCCTCTAGTGGGTATGTAATATGCAAACAAATGCAATATTTTAGAAGCTAGGTTCACGGACTAGCGGATATTTCTTTTTTTTAATTTTTTTAAGGGCACAAGAATCACAATTTGTGGCGCTAATCCCGTTCTTTCTAAAAGCGTTGGAGCTTTCAGTGTTTCTTTACTCATTCTTTTGATACCCCTCCTCTCCCAAAAAAAATAAAAATAAAAATGATCTGATTGACAATTTGAATGGAATCTCGATGATTCTATTAATTCCACTACCGTAAACCTTAACAACATGTATAAAGTTAGGCTCAAAAAGGAAAAGGAAGGTACATAAACGTAATCTTATATATCAAGGCTAGAACATTGGACATATATATGCGGTATGTCTGTATGTGGTTTCAGCCGCATATTGTATAGAATTAAATAACGCCCATGAAGCTCATATGCTACTTCAGGCGACAAAAAGTGAACAACTTGAGACATATATATATGATCCTGTGTAACTCTATTAGACGGCGAACGTAATCCAAGCTTGATTATATATGCTTGATTTTATTATATCTTTACGGGGTCCTTGATTGCATGCCCTATATTAAATTATTCTTCTAGGGAAAACAAAGTACTTTTTCTAAATAAACATTTCAGAAAGAAATTTGTCCTTAATGTTTCAACTTTCAACTAGTTATTTCACGGATGTCTCCACATTTTGGCCTCTATGTTTTGTATCTTTGTTGGGTTTTATGTCATGCGGATAGCGGATCCTCTAGTTAATTAATACTTATCCTTGTTAGGCAAAAGTACTTTATCCTTACTGTATGTGTATGTTCAGGAGTAGAATCAGTGGAAACGGACTTGGTAAATGATCAAGTCATAGTAAAAGGTGTGATTGAGCCAGCCAAGCTTGTGGATTATGTGTGCAAGAGGACCGGAAAGCAAGCCTCGATTGTGAAGGACGAAGGAAAGAAGGAAGAAGAGAAGAAAGAAGAGGAGAAAAAGGAAGACAAAGAGAAAGAAGAGAAAAAAGAAGGAGAAGAAGAAAACAGTAAGGGAGAAGCAGAAGAAGAAGATAATAAAACTGAAATCAAGCGGAGTGAATACTGGCCATCCAAAAACTACGTCGACTACGCATATGCCCCTCACTTTTTCAGCGACGAGAACCCAAATGCCTGCTCCGTTATGTAAACCAAACCATCAATTTGTACTATGTATTTTAGTTGGAATGCTAGCTAGGACAAGTAAATTTCCTTCTCTCTTTCACTAAATACATATATATATACATAGTGGTGTGAGGATTTTAAGGGTTATTCCTCCTTTTTCATGCCATCCCTCAGAGCTAGATGTCTTATTTATTCTGCTTATATATGTCTCATGAGCTTATAAGTAGTTTCCTTGCGATTGTTGACATGCTCCACGGAATAATAGCCTATAAGAATTTTCAGGATTTTTGAGAGTCGTGGCTCCATCGTCAGCATGCATGATGAAGCTAAACCACTGCATCATCCTGAAATTTACTACCAATGTTAAGAAGCAACATACATGCTTACAAGAATTACAAGCCAATTAAGTCTTCAATTTAATGAATAGGCTTTTCTCATAGTAGTAGCTTATCAGATCTCTTTTCAATCACTCTAGCTCTTTCACTGGTCGAATAGTGTCCACTCTGCTGTGATTATAAATCAAATGTGATACTTCAAAAGTTTTGGTTTCACATTACCATTTGTTTTATCTTTTGGTCTGGGGTTGGAACAATGTCTTTCTTTCTCCCTTTTTTTCATCTCTTATCCTTTTCTCTTTCGTACAATGTCTTTCTTTATTGTAGGTTTTTTTATTTTTGGGTCAAATACTGAAGTGTTGAAGTTGATTGGTTAGGGTTTTAATTTTTTTAATATTTTATTTGAATTCAAATAGGGGGCATTTTCTTATTTACATTTATATTTTAAAGTTAATGGAGAGTAGGGTTTGACTTAAGATTAAGAAATGTAAATAAGTGAGTATTGAGACAACTCATATGCTAGAATGATAAAAAATTGCAGAAGCAGGAGAATTGTCACCACTATAGCGATCATAGTGTGCGACCTCAAGGGCTTTTATAGCAGTCATAAGTGGCATGGTCGGGGGTGCGAGGATGCCTTGACCACTATAACGGTCCCCTTGGTGTTGAAACAGTATGAAACGTTACCATTTCACGTAAGTGAACCCCCACCCCTTTTTAAACACCTCAAACTCAAGATTTTCATCCCATTTTCGAAAATCCCTCTTCTCCAAACCCTCTACTCTCTTCCACTAAATTCATCCCCAATCCTTCCTCCTCCAAGAGATCAAAAGGTGAGATTTTATGGGTTTCATTGCCCCTTTCTTCTCCATTTGAAATCCTAGAGTATGAGTTGTTGTTGTCTCTATTGTTGTCAAGTGGGGGTGTTCCCCTAATATTGTTAGAATTGTATTTGAGCTATCTAGAGGATTGTTAAAGTCTAATCCTGAGTTTGTGACTTCAAACATTGGTACCATCTCTCCTTGCCGAAGCTCCGTTGGTGTTGACACCACCACTTTCTCCTCTCTATGTGAGTGGATTCAGATCCTATGACCCTTATGTTAGTCATTAGAGTTAATTTCCTTAAATCATAACATGATTACATGATTTTAGAGAATAATTTAAGAGATTAGAGATTATGATTGGCTTACCAAATTTATGAAAAGTGATGATTTTTAACAAGAGCATGAAATAGTTGTTTTAATATAAACCCATGGAACCATTATTGCTAAAATAATTTATTAAAGATTTATAGTATAATTATGACTTGATTTAGATTTTTTATGAATTTCCACGATGATATTCAATAGAAGAGTAATTATGTATTATAAAATTTTATACCTAGAGAAAAGCACAAAGCAGAACTTTAGATAAATGATATGTTTTTATTATTTAGAGACTAGATAGTAGCTATAGATCAGAAACAGACAGTGAGTTAACAGCTGAACCCCGATCATTAACTTTGTTACCAAGTTGTCCTGAGAGGATAATCTCATAAAGCAGAGAATGGAACCTAGTTACGTGTCCAATTTGGATCCTTCAGCGATCACAGAGATTCGAGACTTATTTTTATGACATGGTTGACATATGTATAACCAGAGATTATTGTTATATCACTTGTTGTGCATAACCAGAGATTTCTGTTTCTCTACTAGAGTACTGTTATTTATGTGTTTATAAATTATTGACGCTTTTCAGAGAATATTTGATTAAGAGCTAATATGTATATGTACATAAATGATTTCAGAGATATTTTCATTTTTAAGTTTTATGATATATTTATATGTATATATTTCCATCTTGTTGTTGTCCCATGAGAGGGTTATGGGTGAGGACCTACTCATTGAGTTTTAGATGAAACTCACCTCTTTCCTTTTTTACATTATAGGTATAGTAATTGCTACGGGTTCATCTCTTCCTCTTCCTCCCTCGTAGTAAAGATATTCCAGCTGGTGAGCTTCACTTTGGAGTGAAGTACCTTATGCATTTTGTGTAATGATAGAGTGCTCCAGTGTATATTGCGGGTAAAGTCCCGGACCATAAAGATAGGATGCCTTTTGTATACCATGATTATAGCTTTCATGGTTAATGTTATATAGAGCAACTCGTTACAATTGAGTTACAGAGACAAATTTAGAGTTTGATAATGAAATTATTTATTTGAAATTTTATTTCAAAGAGCTAGAGATATATAATGGAAATGAATTTATTATTAATATACGCATATAGAGAGAGAGACTCAGAAGTCAAGAGGCTTACGTAGGGATGAGATTCCTCACGTGTTGGTCATGTTCCCAAGTCGGGTCGTGAAGAATGCTAGTTGGGTTAAGCACATCCTAGGTGATAGGTGATTCGGAGATTAAGTGAAAGTTGAATCGTCGGGAACAGTGATGCGGCTGGTTAAAGTGACATGAGAGAGGGTGATATATTAAAGGAATTAAAATTACTTAACAAATGTGCAAGAGAAAGTGTTATGTCTTGATTCTTTTATTCTTTAATGCAAGTTCTCTCTATGTGATTTATATGTCAATAATGTCATGCTCTCTATATTATTTGTTAATCAAGAATTTTCACAAGACTTAAAATATGTGTCACTTCGAGACTTTTGTGAACTAATTAAAATAAACTAAAGTATGCTCACTTACTTTGTAATTAGGCCGAAGTGACTGGAGACGATAATGATGACACTTAAATTGGTTTTATATAATTATTGAGTTTCCTTTTGGATTCTCACCCCTTTTATCTTTTTGTGTCGTCTTCAGACAAGCTAGTGGATCAGGGCACTGGAGTCCCTTGAGTCGATGACTTTGGAGCTAGCCCATAATTGTTGTGGCGATTGCTATAATCTTTATTGGAATAACTAAATTGGCAATCGTCGTTTAGGAAAATCCTTTAGACATAAATTGATAGATCTATTAGTTGATGTTTGAGGGAGAACATTATAATTAACTTTTCGATTAGCAGTTAGGCTATGAAAATTGATTTATTAAATTAATGTGATTTCTAAATAAATTGAGATATCATTTATTAGTTATTTGCATTGATCACTAGTAGAATTGCCAGTAATTTATTACGAATAGCCATCAATGAGTTTAATATTTGGTTAATGATAATTAATTTCCAATCCTAGGAATACCTTACCCTAGCGATTTCTTCATTGTAGCTATTATCTTGTTGCTATTATCTTTTAATTTCTAATTATTTTAAATTTCATTCTTCAAAACCCCAATTTTCCTAACTAAGTGTTGAAGCCTCCTTGAGAGACGACCAAGGTTATGCCCTTTACTACATTTTTTGTGCAATTTAGCATTAAAACTAATTTTTAATTTGAGGAGTTAGGTGACACCCTCCATTTAATGGCGCAGTGATCGAAGAAAACGTCACCACAACACAGTGGTGGAAGTGTGACGATGATGAACAATAATAAGGGTAGAACGATGGTCAAAGGTTCTGCAGATCTGGAGCAGATCGCGGTTCCTTGGCGGTGCTGGCTCAAGGATTGAAATGCAACAATTACGATGGTGACAAGCATAGGTTCACGGCAACTCTCAACTGATTCTCACGGTGATGACGATGGTGGTTGTAAGGCTAAGGCACGGTGTTCATGCAGAGGAGCAATGTGGTGGGGATTTGTGGTGGATGGTGTTGTGGCTATGCGCAGTGGCTGAGATACGGTGGTTGGACCCACAATAGAGAAGATGATGGTCATGCTTGGGGTTATGATTTGTGAAGCTTTGATTTGGTTTGTTCTGTTCTACACACACACACACACACACACACACACACATATATATATATATATATTTCATTTTTTTTTTCTTGTGCTTTTGATGAGTTTGGCTCTTTTACTTGTGTTTATGATGCTGGGAGTGGTTGTTTACATTTTGTGATATTGAATGGAGTTTGGGGTCCATGCTCAATAACAACTGAATGTATTTCAGGTTTGGTGTGTAAGTGCTTATTTGTTAACAAATTGATCTTTCATAAGCTAAGATTAGGGGAATTAACTGTTGCACAGCTTTTGCAGAGATGCCAAAATGGTTAGGAGAGAAGTACTTGGGTGCTGGAGATGCCCATTGATGTTTGAATGGTATGGAGAAAAGTAATGAGGTGATCCGCATGAATTATGAAACTGGTCGTAAAAAAGTTTATACCTAGTGTAAGATACTTGTAAACTGGTTGTAAATTCTTAAAAATCGGTTCTAAAAACTTGTAAACCTAGTGGTAATATATATATATATATATATATATATATATATATATGGGTTTTGTATATATATATAGGTTTTGTATCAAAACTTTATTATAATTTATTTGAATTTTTGTTGTTGTAGTTTTTGTATCATACTCTATATGTAAAATATGGAAGATTCAACAATTGTTGCCACAAATTTTGATATTAATGTTCAGATTGATGACTATGATGGGGATTGTGACCTCTCAATGTCTACTGTAGGAATGATATTTAATTTTAAGAAAAAAAAATGAAATCATTGTACAAAAATTTCTCAAGTAACGAGGGTTTTGGGTTTGAAATTATAAATTTAAAAAAGAGGCTAGATGGACTAGTCAATCACATGTCACACACATGCTTATGGAAGGAAAGTTGTGCATAAAAAACTAACTAATTTGTGCATACATTTCAAGTTTATTACAACTAAAGAAAATTCATTATTTCCATCATCACTATTTATAACTTTAAGCTATACTCTTATAATTGATTCATCATTATTACCAACTAATGTATTATTTTGATATAATTCCTTAACATTGCCGATGCCTTTGTCCACATTGATCCCATCACGTTCATGTCTTCTTGCCTTCTTTGGGTTTTGTCTTCTTTTCCATTTTTTTTTTGTTCTTTGCTTTTGAATATGTCATTTGGTTATCTATCTAGTACAAAAAAAGGAATAATTGAGCTCATGTATCATCTACATAAAATAATATCAATAATTTAATGCGGTAACTAATTTCAAGTAACCAAAGTCAAAGTAATCTACTGTCAAACCTGTGCTAAACCAAAATATAATTTGTAAACACATGCAAAAACTTGTAAACCAGTAGACAAAACCTGTAAACCTTTGTTGAAAACTTATAAACCAAGTGCAAAAATCATTAAACCTGTGTTGAAAACTTGTAAATTAGATGCAAAAAAAGTTGTAAATCAATGCTGAAAACTTGTAAACCAAAAGTAGAAAACTTGAAAATAAGTGCTTAAAACTTATAAACCAAATGTAAAAAACTTAAAAACTAAATTTGGAAACTTAAAAACTAGTTAAAAAATCTTATAAACCCATGATGAAAAGCTCTAAACAGCTACTAATAAGTTGTAAAAGAAAATACAGTCATTTCTCTCAAGAAAATAGAATAATAAAAGGACAATAATAAAAACTAATTAATTTACTTGGCATTCTTCTAAGTATTTAACATTATTTTACAAATTTTTGCACCATTTTATAAGTTTTTAGGACTATTTTGTAGCACCACTTTGTGCCAAAAAAAAAAAGACTTGATTTACAAGCTTATTGCACTTGATTTGTAAGTTTTAAACATGAGTTTATGAGTTTTTTGTATTTGGTTCACACGTTTTAAGTTATTTTTAGTTAGACAAATTTTTTGCAATTGGCTTATAGGACTTATAAAAACTGTGTTTAAAACTTATAAATAAAGTGCAGAAAACTTATAAACTAATGACAAAAAACCTTGTAAACTAGCTTTTAACATTATTTTACGATCTTTACCATCAATTTACAAGTTTATTTTTATATTCATTCTTAGTTTAATAATCAGATTTTGTTCAAAGCATCCCGCCACCATTATAATCAAATAATTCAAGTGTCTGGAGAAATATCACAAACCCATCAAAAGAGAAGTGTGAATGAGAAACCCACCTACCATACAAAGAAGATTGTTAGAGAAAAGTATAAGAGGTGTGTATTTTGTTGCTACTATTCTTTTGTGAGTGAGGGAGCTATGCTCTTCAAGGGTTGTTGTTATTGCTATGAGATGAGCAAATAGTTGATAGGTGATGATGGTGGACATTGTAGTGGCAGTCTCTTGCGCTTAAGAGAGAGGAGAAGAGTAGAGAAAATGGGTTTATGTTGTTGTGTAGAAAAGAAAGAGAAAGAAATGTGTTTGTGTTTTACTTTTTCAAAAATGATTTTTTTAAGAATAGAGGTGGTGTTTGTGTTATAACACTATTTTGTCCTTTTCTCTTTATCCAATATAATAAAGGTGGTTGCTCACATGCCCAAGATAGTTAATGCCTGTGGTGCCCGTAAAAGTTTTGTCCAATAGAAATTTGTCATGTGGCATGAAGTGTACCCCAACAAGTTTGAGAAAACGTGAATGAAGTGATTAAGTAAAGGAATTACCAACTGTGTTACCATATTAGGTTTAGGATTACGAACCAAAAAGAGTTAATTTCTATTATTAAGTATTTTTTTTCCTTTTCTTATCATTTTTATTGTTTTTTAATTTTTAATTTTTTTTAAAATTTAGTTAGTCCAAATTAAGTGCAATACTTTTTCATTTGTTAATTTTCCTTATTATATCTTTTAGATTTTTATTTTTAGTTATATGCTTTTCAAAATTTGGTCAGTTCGAATTTAATGCAATGAATAATACATTTTTCCCTTTTCAATTTTTTTTCATACTTTAGTCCAAAATCAAATAAATAAGTAGTACTTTTTTTTTCCTTTTCTTTAAATTTTTTTTTATCATTTTTATTGTTTTAATTATTATTTATTTTTTTTCAAAATTCGGTTACTTCAAATTCATTGTAATACATGGTACTTTTTTCATTTTTCCTATGTTTTTATTTTTCTTTTTTTTGCGTCTTAATTTTTATGTTTGTTTATTTGTTTTTCATAATTCAGTATGCCCGAATTTAGTGCACTCAACAGTATGTTTTTCCTTTTTCAATTTTATTTTATTTACTTGTATTTTTTTCTTTTGTTTTATTTATTTTTCTGTCCGAATTCAATTATTTTTTTTTTCTTTTCCAAATGTTTTATCATTCTTTTTTGTCTATGTCTTTCATTAAGAAACAAAGACTCATTTCAATATTTTTAATAAGAAAATTAAAAAATGAAAAAGTATTGTTTATTGCACTTAGTTCGGACTAATTGAATTTTGAAAAATAAAAAAATAAAAAATAAAAATAAAAACAAAAAAAATGACAAAAAAAATTTAGAAAAGGAAAAAAATAGTTGAATTCAAACTGAAAAATAAATAAAATAAAAATTGAAAAAGAAAACATGGATTGTTCATTGCACTAAATTCGGACATACCAAATTCTGAAAATAAAATAAACAAAATTAAAATTAAAACATAAAAAAAAAAAGAAAAATTAAAAATAATGAAAAATTATTAATTATATTAATTAACTTTGACATGTTACCTAATCCATGTCACACTACTTAACAATATTGACTATACGGATATATGTCACGCCCTCACATAAATGCGTCACCTTGGACACGGAAGACTTAACAGCACGACCCTATAATAAAAGCATAGGTGTAGCATAAAATGATTTATAAATAACATAATTGCACCGTTAATCTGTACTCATTGTAACAAATGGAAAGAAACAATTCCTTGAATAATTGAGGGAGATTGATCAGATGAGAGAGAGCCTCCAATAATAACATTCCACTTTTCATCTCATCTGCATGCATGTCCATAGAGTCATAGAGATCCGACGAATGGAGGACAGTGCGTTGAGATCACATGATGGTGCAGCCAGTAGTGTTGTCTTCACAGAAATATTCATCACAACGGCTCACGTAACAGGGCCTGCCCCTGCCATAACTATCATAAACGGGCCTTCCGTAGTACCCATCGTAGCACAACGGTGGTCGACGGTACCCATCAAAGCATGGCCCACCGGGCCGACCTTCAGAGCATGGCACACAGCATACCCTTCGTGGTGGTGCCCGTGGACATGCCGGCGAAGGTGGACACACCGGAGCCTTCGGAGGACATTGACACACGGGTACCGGCTGCAGATCAAAGCATGGCCCCCCGGGCCGACCTTCATAGCATTGCACACAGCATACCCTTCGCGGTGGTGCCGGTGGAGACACCGGAGCCTTCGGAGGAGATTGACACACGGGAACCGGCTGCGGATCAAAGCATGGGCCACCGGG
The DNA here is from genome assembly GCA_031216105.1 of Dalbergia cultrata. Taxonomy (NCBI): domain Eukaryota; kingdom Viridiplantae; phylum Streptophyta; class Magnoliopsida; order Fabales; family Fabaceae; genus Dalbergia; species Dalbergia cultrata. Next base: position 60,249,195 of record CM062347.1, read on the forward strand.
CCGACCTTCATAGCATGGCACACAGCATACCCCTAGCGGTGGCGTCTTCGGAGGAGATTGACACACGGGATATGGCTGCGGATCAAAGCATGGCCCACCGGGCCGACCTTCATAGCATTGCACACAGCATAACCCTAGCGGTGGTGCCTTCGGAGGAGATCGACACACGGGAACCGGCTCCGGATCAAAGCATGGCCCACCGGGCCGACCTTCAGAGCATGGCTCACAGCATACCCGTAGCGGTGGTGTTGGTGGACATGCCGGTGGAGGTGCACACACCGGGGACTTCGGAGAAGGTTGACACTCGGGAACCGGCTTTAAAGGAGGCGAAGCTGAAGCTGGATCTGGGGCCAGTGGTTCCTCAAGCTTCTTAGGCTTCTCCGACTTCGGGGGTGAGGGTTTGGGCTTGGGAGGGTCCACAATCTCGATGCTTTTGATGGCACCACAACCTTTGCAGCAAAGCTTATCCCTGAACCTCTCCGGGTTGCAACATACCACTTCGATCGTCACAACATTGTTCTTCTGGTCGTACATCTGGTCTCGAATTTCTCTTGTTCACAATATTTCCAACACCAACAACAATAACAACAAATCAACTCAATTAGATATCTTTTTTCATATACTCAAGACTCAAAACTGTTACTATATGGATTATATAATTTGTTAATTCAAGTCATATATGCATGCAAATTATAATTGTCAGTTTCTAATAATAGTGATTTTGATTGGAAAATAGGCAACTGATGATGAGAGAGAGACTCACGAGGGAATTTGCAGAGAACCTTCTTGACTTTCTTGTAGCATTTCCCGCACTGAAGATCAACCTCGAGCCTCATTATGGTCACCTGAATCAAAGTGGATCAAATCTCAGACAAAGAATAGAAGAATGGAATGCATATTTGTGAAAAATCAAGCAGATAGAATCGAAGAAGCTCAAGTCACATTCTGGTTTAATGTATAAATAAAGAATGACCACAAAAAATAAGTATTTATCAAAACCGGCATTGTTATTAATTTGGAGATCAAAGAGAGCACTTAAATATGATTCGGATATAAGAAATGACATGATGGTACCTTCTCTGCCATGGTTGAGAGATATATATGAGATCAGAGCTAGGATGAAGAAGGTGAATGGCAGAGATATAGAGGGAAAAAGTGATCAACAGAGGCAGAGGAAAAGCGGAAGAAAAGCAGAGAGGCTTAATTAAGAAGGCAATGGCTAACAGGCTATGACCAAAAGGACGCTAACACTGTTGTCAGTACATCGCCTGTGCTGGCTTGATTGATACGTCTCCCTTATAATGCATGCTCGCCCTCGTCACTCTTAAAGACGGTAGAAAGATGCTTCACCCTCGTACTCATGTTTCTCTAATTATAAATATTAAAATAATAATTGAAAATATATTAATATTAAAAACAATTTATTAAATTTTTTTTTTATTTTTTTATTTTTCGCTAATTTCTCTCTCTTCATTCTCTCTCCTTATTTGATAAGAAAATTTGTAAAAAAAAAAATAAATACTATCAGAACTTGTAAGATGAAATTATTTCTAGACAAAATACATTTTCGAAGGGAATAATCATTTGAGGACGGAAGATGGAATACATTTCAAGAGTATTTTTTTCCACAATCATCGACCAAAATCATATAATATATATCCTGATCTTTTGAATAAGTAAATCAGTCATATTTCATTATTCGTTTTAATAATTATTTTTACTTTTTTATGAAAAGCAAAAGTTTGTCAATTACTATTTCTATCTATGTACCCCTAATGATCCCAATAAATTAACATAATATCTTGGAATGTTTTATTTAATACTAATTGTTTGACCTGTGTGATGCACAGGGTGATAATAAAAATAGTTTATTAACCATTATCTAAAATAAATAGTTTATTTAAATATATCTTAAAGAAAATTGAGTATATAAACTTATTTTGAAAATATGCTAATAGTTAAATAATCAACTTGACAAAATATAAATATATCATTCTATATTATATCTTATTTTGAATACCATGTTTGTAAGGTTGAAAAAATCTCTATAGATTATCTACAATAATAAAGAGCCTATTTTACAAAGATTTTGCACATTTTAGAATTTGAAATTGCTAAATAAAGTGGATAATTTTATTATATCATGAGTCATTTATAGGGATGACAATAGATATCCTTGATAGAAAGGACATGTCCTATGCTTTGGTCCCTGTTTAGGAATTTGACTCCTATCCCCCATCCTCATCACTGTCACAAGCCCTCATTCCTTATTTTTCGAGGGGATTTGAATCCCTGCACATATTCACGGATTTATTAAAAGAATTTCAAAAATTAAAAATTAAAAATATTTTGAAATTCAAAACATAAATATCTATAATAATAAATATTAGTAAAGCAACGTAATCCAAATTAAAGAATAAAAAGTGTATACATAATGCAAATACAATATAGATAATTGAAAAAAATAAATATGTGTTATGCATATCCATCCTCCGTTTAACAAACAGGGACTCTATCCCATGAAGACAAAATATGTTCATATTTCCATCTTTATTGTAGGTAATTCATCTCACGTGTACCCATTTCAGCAATTTTTTTTTTATCATCCCTAGCTACTTATTTTTTTAAATAAGTGAAAATATTTGATGTCATAATTAATGTGTTATAATTAGTAAAAAAAATTATATATAATCCTAATTTATGTCTTCTCAATTATTATTAGAGTAGTATAACAATTACACAATTATTTTCAATAAAAAAAAGTTATGTAATTATTTAATTTTTTAAAGTAATTAATAAATAACTAGTATCATTATCAAATAAGTGTAATTTGTTGGATTGATTTTTTTAAATATTTTAATATTGAAAAATTGAAGTATGCTTTTTCAAAAAAATTAATATGAAACAATTGTGATATTGATAAGTTAGAACATTTAGATTGTAAAAAAAAAATTAAATATGGTATAGTAAGACAGGTAGATATATATTTTTTCAAGATTTTCAAGAGCTCTACATTTGTAGTTTCAAACTCCCTCTCCCCCAACTCATCCTCATTTGGAATTTCACCTCTTATTCCCCTTTTTATCCTCATCACATGTCTCCATTCCTTATTCCCTACGAAGATTTGAATCCCTTCTGACAGTCATAGGTTTGTTAAAAGAATTTTAAAAAGAAAAAAATTTAAAAATACTTTGAAATTCAAAATACAAATATCTATAATAATAAATACCACTAATGCAACATAATTCAAATTTAAAATAAAAATACATAAATGATGTAAATCAAATCCAATAAAGATAATTAAAAAATGAAGATATGCTAATATTTTCTTGTTGTCATTAATTATTATAATTATAATAGTTTTACTATCATTAATACTATAATTATGATCATTAATTATAATATTTTTTGGCAATGAAATTATAATAGTTTTGTTATCTTTATTACTGTAATTACATATAAAAAATTTCAGTGGTATAATACATTCAATTATTATTTTGTTTATATTATTTTTTATTTGTTAAATAATTTTGATTGAACTATTTTGTTAAATAGTTTTAATAAGGAGAGATATGAAGGTATGATTGGAAAAAAAATAATTAACAATTAGAAGGTAAGTTAAATCAGAAAACTTACTTTAAGTATTAAGATTATGAAAATAGTGGGGCATAATGAATGACATATGAAAAATGGTCGATGTAATTAATCTTAATTATTTGCATTATACATACATTATAGATTATATTAAATTCTTCAAAAATATGTTAACTATGATATTAAGTTTTATTAAAATATCAAAACTAATATAGTATAGCTTGTATTATTATATTTTTATTATCAATATCATTATAGTACAATGTGGCAAATTTAATATATTATAATAATTTTTAATAAATGATATATTATAATAATTAAATCTGACACGCAAAAATAAAATTATATATATGTAATTAATGTTATTCTTTAAAATTTAAATTTAATTTTGAGAGTGATTGATTATATTTATGTGTTAATTTGTGATATTAAATTTTTAGTTATAATTTGTTGACCATGGTAATATTTGTTGTTATTTTAATTAATAAAATAATTTTAAATTAATATAACTACTATGTTAATGATACCATAAATTTAAGGTTGATTCAATAATATTGATTTGACATCTCTTCTCTATATTCACCAACCTGTCTGAAGCTAATAGAGATTATGATTAAAAGATATATATCTCATTAATTTTTATGATATATTTTTCCAAGGATTTAATTTTAATGCATTGTTAATGTAACACTCGTTCATACAGAAACTAATTATATAATTTTATACATGAAGCACAACGGTTTACATTAAGTAAAAAGATTACAAACATAAGGTTCTAGCATGACAACTTAATGTCATTAGGTACAAACTGAATATTTATATAAAATTGTAACATAAAATCAAACATTAATTAAACATAAATCCATAAACTTATAGTAGCTGCCTTCCATTCGATGCTACTTGGTTAATCTGAAACCACCAGAAATAAAATAAAGGAAAATGAGAATTTAAGAAAATTCTCAGTAGAAATGAATGGTTTTAAAATAGTTGAACTATGGTTGGTTTCAACCGTGTCTGCACAGAAAATACACATGGTTACAATAACATTGTATGAACATAAGCATTTTTCATATAAAATATGTCATGTATAACATGTCATACAAATCTTATTAAATCCGTAATTTCTTTACTTTAATTTCTCTTTCATTTGTTTGTTTGTCTCACATATAGTTGAAGGCCTTAACTTAGGGAATTCCCATTCTTTTATTCTTTACATCGTGACGACAAAGCAAACCTCTTACGCCATTCTAACCAAGGCAGGTAACATAAAAGGATCTCATGTACATCCCTCTACCTTATCTTGTGGTTAGCGGCAAGTTTTAATTAATTATATTAATTTAATATTTATTGTACATAATTTCATAATAAGGAAATCATACAATTAATCTATAATAGGAGCTCATGAATTAATTTAAATAGTGAAACATCAATGCATAACATTTATAAATTTATGTATAAATAAATTGAACTAAATAAATCAATACCTTAATAAAATTTATTAACCCATAGAGTTGTCAATTTAGTTATTAATATAAACATTGACAACTCAAATTAATATATTATTATATAAATAATATAATAAATAGCAATATAAATAAAAAGGAACAATTCGCATAAAAATAAAGAAACATTAAAATAAATAAAGAAATCGAGCAAGTAGTCCAAGACTTTGGACCGATAGGGAGAGAAGAGAATATTTATAATTTAGTGATAAAAAGAAAGCTGGGCAGCGGTGAGCAAGCGGGGCCGTAAGAGAGAGAAGGAACATTTATAATTAAATATTAAAAGAAACAGGAGCCTTGGTGAACCAAGCGGGCCGGTAAGGAGAGAAAGGAATTTTATTAATATTATTTTAACCAATATTCAATTCCATAATTATAAAAGAATAACAATAACAACCAACAATGAGTATCTGTAATGTAAAATGACAGTATATAAAATAAGTAATAGTAATAATAATTGTAACCATGGTTTTATTTTGCATAAATAAATTCATTCCTACCTCAAATTTGACTAACAGATGGGAATTATGTAGGCTGATTGAGTTTTATCTCCACTATATATATATATATATATATATATATATTCTCTCTCTCTTCTCTCCTCTCTCCTCTCTTTTTCCTTTCCTCTCTCTCCGTCACTTCTTGTCTCTCTTCTCTTTTCTTTCTTTCTTCCACGCTCTCTTTCTCTTCTCCACTGTCTTTCTTTCCTTGCTTTTCTTATGACACATACACATGCACACGACCCACACACACATATATCCAACACATGCCCACAGAATGCCCACAAAATTGCATTTTCGTGGCTGAAATGTTGTGGGTGAGTGGCAGTGCCTATGTGCGCCGCCCCCCACTATTCTTTTTTTTTTTATATATATATATTGTATACATTATTTTTCTTGTATAAAAATTATACACCTTAATTATTAATACTTAACATATTATTACCTATTACTCTTAATACATTTTAATCTTAACTTAGCATAATATATTTTGAGTTTATTACTAACAATTTATGCTTTCACTTTAAACAATTAATATCTGTATTTTAAAATTTTCATCTAATATTTAAAATAGATGTTAATATAAAATTATTAAGTAAGGCTAATAAAATGTTTGAATTTGATACATGACTTAAAATTGTTACACACAAACTATTTTATTTTATCATCATTATTATTTTTATTATTATTAAAAAAAAGGGATGTTACAATTCTCCTCTCCTTTTAGGAATTTTGTCCCCAAAATTCACTGACCTGTTTGGTATAATTCTGGATAGGTCTTCTTAATCTCATCTTCTAGTTCCCACGTTGCCTCTTTAGGTGATAACCCTTTCCAAACCACTTTGACTAAAGGAATTTCTTTTCCTCTTAAGTTTTTGACAGATCTATCGATGATTTGCATTGGTTTAGCCTCATATGTTATATTATCTCTTACTTGCATTGTCTTGTATTCTATGATATGTGAAGGGTCAAAACAATACTTCCTAAGTTGAGAGACATGAAAAACATTATGAAGATTTGAAAGATTGGGTGGAAGTGCGACTTGATATGCAACTGATCCTATTCTTTTAAGAATTTGGAATGGACCAATGAATTTTGGGCTTAGCTTTTTGGATTTAAGGGCTCTGCCAATTCCAGTAGTGGGAGTGACTCTAAGGAAGACATGGTCCCCTTCTTTAAATGCTAAAGATCTCCTTCTTTTGTCAGCATAACTTTTCTGTCTACTCTGTGCAGTGAGTAACTTTTTCCTAATGAACTTAATCTTTTCTGTGGTTTGTTGTACTATATTAGGTCCTAGTAAACTCTTTTCTCCTACTTCAAACCAACACAGAGGTGACCTACACTTTCTACCATATAGAGCTTCAAATGGAGCCATGCCTATGCTTGAATGATAACTATTATTGTAGGCAAACTCTATTAAAGGTAGATGAGTATCCCAACTTCCTCGCAATTCTAGCACACAGGCTCTAAGCATATCTTCCAAGGTTTGGATAGTTCTCTCAGTCTGACCATCTGTTTGAGGGTGGTAAGCCGTACTAAAACGAAGTTTAGTACCTAAGGCATCTTGTAAGGCTACCCAAAACTTTGAGGTAAATCTAGGATCTCTGTCTGAGACTATGCTAGTTGGAACCCCATGTAACCTTACCATTTCTTGGATGTAGCTTTGAGCTAACCTATACAATGGCCAACTAATCTTCATTGGCAGGATATGGGTGGATTTGGTTAACCTATCAACAATTACCCATGCAGCATCATAGCCTGAAGGAGTTCTTGGTAATCCTACAACAAAATCCATTGATATGCTATCCCATTTCCATTCAGGAATGTCTAGAGGCTGTAACAACCCTGCAGGTTTTTGGTGTTCTATCTTAACCTTTTGACAAATAAGACACTTAGCTACAAAATTAGCTATGTCTCTTTTCATGCCATTCCACCAAAACCATTTCTTGAGGTCTTGGTACATCTTTGTTGTTCCTGGATGCATGGTGAATGTACTACAATGTGCCTATGCTAAAATTTGATTTCTCAATTCATCATTATTAGGCACACATAACCTTCCCTCATACATTACAGCTCCCCTTTCATCAAGTTGGAAATGCTCAAGTTTTTCTACTTGAATCTTGCTTTTGAGGGACTTTAGAAATTCATCACTGTCTTGGGCATTCCTGACTTGATCATTCAAATGAGATTCTATTCTAAGTTCATTAGCATATAAGCAATGGGGTTGTAGAGACACTGAAATTTTCAAATTCCTAAATTCCTCCAGTAACTTATGCTCTTCCATCATCATCAAAGACATATGCAAGGACTTTCTGCTCAAGGCATCAGCTACAACATTAGCTTTGCCAGTATGATATTTTAATTCAAAATCATAGTCCTTCAAAAATTCAACCCATTTTCTTTGTCTCATGTTCAATTCCTTCTGATCAAAAAGATATTTCAAAACTTTTATGGTCACTATAAACCTCAAACTTTACCCCATATAAATAATGTCTCCAAATTTTCAAGGCAAATACTACAGCAGCTAACTCTAGGTCATGGGTTGGGTAGTTCTCTTCATGAGACCTAAGTTGCCTAGAAGCATAAGCCACAACTCTACCTTCTTGCATCAAAACACAACCTAGTCCTTTCTTGGATGCATCACAATATACTACAAAGTTTTTCCTAGGGTCTGAAATTATTAACACTGGGGTAGAGGTAAGCCTATCTTTCAATTCTTGAATGCTAGTTTCACAAGTCGAGTTCCATTCAAAGGCTCGATTTTTCCTAGTTAACCTAGTCAATGGTAAAACTAGTTGGGAAAATCCTTTAATGAACCTCCTGTAATAACCAGCTAATCCAAGAAAACTCCTAATCTCAGAGACTGTTTTTGGCCTTTCCCAATGAACTACGGCTTCAACCTTGCTTGGATCTACAGCCACCCCTCCTTGAGTGATCACATGACCTAAAAACTTTACCTCCTGCATCCAAAACTCATATTTTTCTAGCTTAGCATACAACTGCTTGTCCTTCAAAGTCTGCAACACTATTCTAAGATGTTGTTCATGTTCCTCCTTAATCTTTGAATAGATAAGAATATCATCTATAAATACTACCACAAATTTGTCAAGATAAGGCCTAAAAATCCTATTCATGTAATCCATAAATATTGCAGGAGCATTGGTAAGTCCAAAAGGCATCACAAGATATTCATAGTGACCATACCTAGTCCTAAAGGTTGTCTTAGATATATCTTCTTGCTTTACTCTTATTTGATGATATCCTGATCTCAAATTGATTTTTGAAAAAATTGATGCTCCTAAAAGTTGATCTAATAGGTCATCTATTCTAGGGAGTGGGTACTTATTTTTAATTGTAACCTTATTCAATTGCCTATAATCTATACACAACCTCATGCTCCCATCCTTTTTCTTGACCAGCAAAACTGGTGCACCCCATGGTGATACACTAGGCCTGATAAATCCTTTGGATAACAAATCCTCAATTTGTTTCTTAAGTTCATTAAGCTCTAGAAGTGGCATTCTATAAGGTGCAAAGGATAGAGGTCCTGTTCCAGGTATTAAATCAATGGAGAACTCAACTTCTCTTTCTGGTGGCAGGTTTACTATATCCTTGGGAAACACTTCTGGGAAGTCTCTCACTAAAGGTATCTTTGTTTATATGTTTTTCAACCTCAGTATTTAAAGAATAAAGGGGGATCCCTTGAACTTCATCCAAGAGACACTTCTCTACTTGAGTGGCATTTAGGGAAAAGATGTCAAAGGAATTTTGTTTTTCGACTGGGTCATTATAAAAGTAAGCAAGCTTTTTGGGACAATATAGAAGAATATTATTAGAAGACATCTAGTCCATTCCAATTATGATATCAACACCAGACAAAGGTAAACAAACAAGATCAATAATAAAAGGTATTCCTTTAATTAAAATGGGACAGTGTAAATAGGCATAAGAGGTGGAAACTTTTTCTCCTGTGGGAGTGGAAACTAACAGATTAAAAGGCAAATAAGATAGAGACAATTTTAACTTCTTGACGCAGTCAATAGATATGAAGGAATGTGTAGCTCCTGAGTCAAACAATGCAATTAAGGGATATTTTTTTATGAAACATGTACCTTTGATCATCTTAGAAGAATGATCTGCCTCTTCACCATTAAGAGTAAATACTCTCCCTTTATTTTGTGGTCTTGGTGTAAGGCTATTCAATGGTTTCCCATTGGTGCAGTCCTTGATATAGTGTCCTGGCTTTCCGCATCGGTAACAAACATTTTGTCCAAAAAGGCAAGGTTTGGACCCATGAGATTTTCCACACTTACTACATGTAGATAAAGGTTCCCTAGTCAGAAATTGTTTTCCCTTCCTTGGGTTTACTCCACTCTTAAAATTATTCTTCTTTTGAGCTTCCATCATCCTTTTTCTTTTGAGAAAATTTTGCCTTTCTTTTTCTGACTCTAGGTCTAGGTAGCTTTTTTCGGCTATCCTACATTTATTGACTAGAGTGGCATAGTCTTTAATCTCTAGGGTGGACACCTTGTCTCTAATCTCAGGCCTTAGATCTAATTCAAATTTTGTTGCCTTCCATCGCCCATCCGGATTACCTTTCAGGTAAGAGGAAAATTTGGAAAGTTCATCGAATCTAGCCACATACTGACCTATGGTCAAATTCCCCTGCCTGAGTTGTATAAACTCAGCTTCTTTCTCATCCTTAACATTATCAGGGAAATACTTATCAAAGAAAGTGGTCATAAATATCTCCCAAGAAATTTCAGTTTTGCTAGACTCTAACAGACTTTTGGCACCCCTCCACCAATGCTCTGCTTCCCCTTCTAACATATAGGTAGCAAAGACTACTTTTTGCATATTTGTACATCCCAAAACACTAAAAATCTTTTCAAGTTGCATGACCCATTTTTCAGCAAGAATTGAGTCATATTCCCCATGGAATGAAGGTGGTGAGGCTTTCCTAAACTCTGATAGCCCATGGTAGTTGTGATTAGTTACTAGTGTTCCCCCAATAAGGTTTCCACTATTTTCCCCATTATGATGATTATTCCTATGTTGAGTCTCTTGCATTTGTTGAAAAAGCATCCTATTTGATTCTGTCTAGGCTTTGACAGCTTCAGCTAGACTCATCATGGCTCCCATCATCCCTGATGGAGTGACATTTGGTGCACTCTGATCTTCTGGGATTTCTTGATCTCCTGATGCCATATAGTCCTACAAGTGCATAAACAACCCAATATTGAGTTTATCAGGCTCAATATTGTATATTTAGTGCATTGAGAATACTATAAGGCATGCAGAGAGAAACTAGGGCCATGATATGCAAATAAAAGAGACTCAATCTACATATAACTTCTATAATAGCCAGAGAACAGGGCTCTGATACCATAAATGTAGCACTCGTTCGTACAGAAACTAATTATATAATTTTATACATGAAGCACAACGGTTTACATTAAGTAAAAAGATTAAAAACACAAGGTTCTAGCATGACAACTTAATGTCATTAGGTACAAACTGAATATTTCTACAAAATTGTAACATAAAATCAAACATTAATTAAACATAAATCCATAAACTTATAGCAGCTGCCTTCCATTCGATGCTACTTGGTTAATCTGAAACCACCAGAAATAAAATAAAGGAAAATGAGAATTTAAGAAAATTCTCAGTAGAAATGAATGGTTTTAAAATAGTTGAACTATGGTTGGTTTCAACCGTGTCTGCACGGAAAATACACATGGTCACAATAACATTGTATGAACATAAGCATTTTTCATATAAAATATGCCGTGTATAACATGTCATACAAATCTTATTAAATTAATTTCTTTACTTTAACTTCTTTCATTTGTTTGTTTGTCTCACACATAGTTGAAGGCCTTAACTTAGGGAATTCCCATTCTTTATTCTTTACATCGTGATGACAAAGCAAACCTCTTACGCCATTCTAACCAAGGCAGATAACATAAAAGGATATCATGTACATCCCTCTGCCTTATCTTGTGGTTAGCGGCAAGTTTTAATTAATTATATTAATTTAATATTTATTGTACATAATTTCATAATAAGGAAATCATACAATTAATCTATAATAGGAGCTCATGAATTAATTTAAATAGTGAAACATCAATGCATAACATTTATAAATTTATGTATAAATAAATTGAACTAAATAAATCAATACCTTAATAAAATTTATTAACCCATAGAGTTGTCAATTTAGTTATTAATATAAACATTGACAACTCAAATTAATATATTATTATATAAATAATATAATAACTAGCAATATAAATAAAAAGGAACAATTCGCATAAAAATAAAGAAACATTAAAATAAATAAAGAAATCGGAGCAGGTACTCATGACTGGGTGATAGGGAGAGAAGAGAATATTTATAATTTAGTGATAAAAGAAAGCTGGAGCCGGTGAGCAAGCGGGGCCGTAAGGAGAGAAGGGAATTTTATTAATATCATTTTAACCAATATTCAATTCCATAATTATAAAAGAATAACAATAATAAACAACAATGAGTATCTGTAATGTAAAATGACAGTATATAAAATAAGTAATAGTAATAATAATTGTAACCATAGTTTTATTTTGCATAAATAAATTCATTCCTACCTCAAATTTGACTAACAGATGGGAATTATATAGGCTGATTGAGTTTTATCTCCACTATATATATATATATATATATATATATATTCTCTCTCTCTCTTCTCTCCTCTCTCCTCTCTTTTTCCTTTCCTCTCTCTCCATCACTTCTTCTCTCTCTTCTCTTTTCTTTCTTTCTTCCACGCTCTCTTTTTCTTCTCCACTTTCTTTCTTTCCTTGCTTTTCTTATGACACATACACATGCACACGACCCACACACACACATATATATATATATATATCCAACACATGCCCACAGAATGCCCACAAAATTGCATTTTCGTGGCTGAAATGTTGTGGGTGAGTGGCGGTGCCTATGTGCGCCGCCCCCCACTATTCTTTTTTTTTTATATATATATATATTGTATACATTATTTTTCTTGTATAAAAATTATACACCTTAATTATTAATACTTAACATATTATTACCTATTACTCTTAATACATTTTATTCTTAACTTAGTATAATATATTTTGAGTTTATTACTAACAATTTATGCTTTCACTTTAAACAATTAATATCTGTATTTTAAAATTTTCATCTAATATTTAAAATAGATGTTAATATAAAATTATTAAGTAAGACCAATAAAATATTTGAATTTGATACATGACTTAAAATTGTTACACACAAACTATTTTATTTTATCATCATTATTATTTTTATTATTATTAAAAAAAGGAATGTTACAGTTAATGTAAAAAGATATTTTACGTAGATATTCAATTATATAAAATTAAAGTATTCAGTTGCTAATTACCATATTTAAATGTAATTTGAATATAACAAAACAAAAAGAATATCATATTTAAACCATTTTGATCTATTGAAAATCTTCATGAATCTCATTTAAAATAAGTGAAAAACTTGCATACTTGAAAATTTCATATTAAAATTTTACGATAATAGAATACATGTGAGTTTATAAAAAATACTCAAGCATTAAATAAGGAAAATTATTTGAATTTAAGTCAAAATAAATATATCATTGTAAATATTTTATATTTTTAAAAGTAAAAATATATTTCAAAAGGTAAAATAAATTATTTAAATTATTATTGATTTGATTCCAGAAGATTTTAATTTATTTATCTTGATAGGCATGTTTTCAAATAAAATATATAATTTTAAAATATTCATCTATTATTTATGATTGACATCGTTGTGATTGATTACATTAATTATAAATTGGTAATTGCATATTGATTGAAAACTATCATATAAGTTAATTTCAAATTATGCATTCATTGATAATATCTAAATATAAATCACATGTTCCATATAGAACTGTAATATATTTGAAAAAAACTATAACTATAGATTAACCCAAATAATTTTTTTATAAATAAGCCAAATAATATAATCATAAAAAATAATTTGAAATATATTAGAAAAAAATACTATTTCAAAAATTTAAAATATAGACTAAAAATTTGTAAAGTCAACCAATAAAAAAAAAATTGCAAAGCGATATCACAATATCTGGGTTTTGAAATTGGGTTGTGAAGTGGGAGTGAGATTATGATATATAATTGATATCTCATAATTAATAATTAATTATGATTGATGTGATTGATATTTATCAATTAATTATGTGTTTGGTTATGCAGTAAAAATAGGAAAAAAATTTCATAAATGAGTTTCATATGCAATTTTATACATAAAACTCATTCATAAAAATTTACACCCTATTTTTACTCCTTAACCAAACATATCTTAAATGTAATGAATATATATTGGTGATTTAAATTCCAAATGAAAATTATGGGCCATAAATCTCTCTAAAAGTAACACTAGTAAAAGTTTTCCTTATAGGAGTCTGAAATATTAGTATTATAAAATATAGATTATTGATTATAGATAGATTCTTTACAAGAAAAACACAACGACATTAACTTTGCTGTAAAAAACACAACTCAAATTATAAAAAAAAAATTAACATTAATTTAATTTTAAATAAAAAACTATTTTATTTTGAAACTAAGTAATTAAATTAATATATGATCATTTTTATCATTAATTAATGTCATTTGTTTTTGTATATGTATTAGAGAAATGTTATTTATACTTATTATTTATGGGATACTATGCTAATACACTTGTATTTATTATTGGATGGGATATGAATTCCCACTTAATTTAAAACTCATATCTCATTTAATAATAAATAAAAATATTTCAATATGATTTCTCACAAAATATAAATGCAAGTAACACTGCCCAGGTGTAGTATAGGTTTCGTTATGATTCACAACTATGACGATGTACGACCGCATGCGTACCGTACATGTGTCTGCGGGGCTTAGTTTATCAGATCAATATATCACAGCACAGAAAGAAGTGATCCAGTTCCACTCACTGTCTTCACGGTGAAGGAAATAGATCACACTTGAAACTAAACCTATTTTGTGTTTGTTCTAAGCTGAGAGGATGGGATCCTGATTAATTCCATGACCAAGGAAGATGAATTTGTTATAAAATAGATGGGTGGAAGTTGAGAGTGGCCTAAATCAATGGGCTCCAGCATGTGTCCTATACGTTTCTTTACCAGTTAGAGACCCGTGCTGCGCACGGATAATATTTAACGAAATTACCTTAAATTTTTTTATCAGGTTTGTTAGAAGCTTTCCACTCACATGTTTGTTAGAAGTTTTAGATCAGTTTCTTATTTTTCATATGTATTGTAACGTACAAAACATTTGGAAAATCATAGCGCAGTGCTCACAATAGTTCGGTAGCTCTGCAATAAATTCATAATTACATCGGTATGAAATAAGCCAAACTCTATTAATTGAAAACGAAAAAAATGCAGACCATTCATAATTATTGCAATATAATTAATTGAACATTAAATTCGTAATATTTCTCATAAAAATTTTAATTGTATTATTAAAAACATGGAATAAAATATTTAATTTTGTTTTTCTGACATATTTTGCTACAAACAATTAGCAAAAAAATAAAATAAACTATTAATAACTCTATAATAAATATACTGGTACTTAATAAATCATCTTAAACATCGTAGCAACTCACAATATTTTATCATCTTATCAATTTTGCCTAATTATATCCAAACAAAAAGCTCGAATTTGATTAAAAAATAATAAAAAAAAAGGTTTAATTACTTTACAAGTCTTTATAATTTTAAGTTCCTATAACTCCACTTTTGCTTTGGGTTTTCTCAATGAGTAATGCTAGAAAAATATATATAGAATCCTTGACAAAAATTATCAGATAATTGTTCAATGAAATAAATTGTTATGACCCACTAATTCATAGAGGCTAATAATTATATCACATAAATTCTGAAAAGAGCATTTTTCTTTCTCAATAAACTATCTTTCATGGTATCTTTTAGTGGCGCTCTTTTTTGGTACATAATCTTTTATTAGCGCTTTGAAAAAGGGCAAATAAAGGGGCTAAAAGGCTTCCACTCAAGGATGGTTTTGAACTAGAAAGTTATTTTTATTTCTTTTACTTAGCTTTCAATGGAAAAACATAAACTTTAACTTTATATATTAGGTCGTTGAGTTTGAAATGAAAGCAGATGCAAATTGAGGAGTATAATTCTATTCCAATTCATCTCACCACACTCCTTAAAACGATGAAAGGTGGCACTAATTAAGAAATAGAAAAGGAAATTATTATTATTATCATTGTCATGTTTCGTATATAAAAAAGAGTTTAATTATTATGCATAACAATCAAATCATCTTATTTGGACTATTTTTCAAGTAGTGGATATGAGACTAAACTATTTTTACATATATCAATACATATGGTGTCTATGCATATAAATTAAACTCTAAGAAAAGGGAATAAAAGTTATATGCATAGATTTTGTTTCTAGGAGCCCCTGATAATGCTAATAAGAGAAGAGCGAAAAGGTGGACAGTTGAAGGGTTGTATCCCTGATCCAAAGCCACACTAATCCCCTCAACAAGAGGTGTCACTTTGAATTATGGCTTATTGGTTTAGCTATGAAGTGCTGATTGAATTGCATTAAATTATGCAAATTAAACGATAACTGCATCTGCAACAAGACAGTGTCTTTACACAAAAGCAACTTATTATATGAAGTCCCTTTTTCTTCTTTCATAAGAAACACTTTTCGGTGTCACTTGTTGGAGAATGAGATGCAAAGTTAAAGTGAAATGTGAGATACAAAGTTAAAGTGAATGTCGGCTGGATCTCTCCCAGCCAAACTTATGTAAATGAATGAGTTCATTTTAGTCAGACTAATTACCTTCCAGTTCGGAAAGGGGAGAAGAACTAAATTTTAGAGCAGTTTATGTCCTCTTTCGTAAGTTTCCATGCAGCTCCCCACTGATAGCATTCATTTGTATGTTTTAATTTTGTATGATTAAGACCTTCTGGTCCTAATCAAACATATTTTGGGGTTGTGGTACCGTGACTGAAAAATGAAAAACTGAATAATGGCAAGGGCAGACTAAGCGCTTTGCACATCTTGTAATGTGCTTTCTTTTCTTTTTGCGTGTACCAACTTGATTTGAAGCGGGTTATATTTTTGTTATCACCAAAAAATGAGTAATTGGGCCCATGATATATGTGTGGTTATTAAACCGAGTAATAGTTTCTTAAACGTGGCAAGGCTAAAGCAATCAAAGTGGTTATGATTAGATTAACTGCTGGAATTAGCCGTGACGAAAGCATTTATACCCAAAGTCGCCATGTTTCATGCCAATTAGTTAAGCAACATTACCAATCAGCCATAGAATGGTTACCAAGTACTTGGGGGCAGTTTTATTCTAGACTAACACATACTAAAGTTGGAAAACTGTCTTCATGATTATAAAAGGTTTCAAGATGGTGAAGAAAAATGATCCCCAAATCATCAACACAAGTCTTTACATTTTATCATTTTTCTTCCTTTTTTTTAGTTTTAGTTTAGTTTAGGTGTAGCTTTCTCCTCTAATTTTTATTGTGATGTTTTGGTGTGAATTGTTGTAATTATTGTTGTTCATCAGTGAAATCCATTATTATTCCACATTTTCCTTTGTCCAAAACTTATTCATTAAAGTAATTAGAGAACTCACAACTAATGGGTATGTAGATTTCCCTCCTAGGTGCAATTGCCTGCACTTTGGGATCAAAAAGTAAATTTGCGTTCTTGGCTTTGTTTATTCTAATAGACTTAGCATAACCCAAAAATTGACATCAACAAAATTGGCATGCTTAGTGGGACCTCTAAAGGCTTTGTGTGGAAAAAATCAATTTAAGAAGATCGTGGATATGAGTCATAACAATGCAACATTTGTTATGCCAAAGCAACACAATCGTAAGGATGAAGGCCAGTTGAGAACGTACACGGATGTATTAGGAACACCCACCAGGCTGATGACTAGTCAGCCACAAACAGTTACCGCTTCCTCTAAGTAAAAAAATACATCTGCTACATTTATCAATTATGCTAAGATAACGTCCATGTTGATGAAGAAGAAAAGCGACCCAATTATTTGTCGAAGTCTTTCATCCAACAGCATATTGAAATGGGTGTTGATGACTTGATGGAGTAGTTGTCAAAACAATTGTCAAATGTTGTGAAATCGATGGTGCATGATGAATTGCAAAATATTCAGCAAAGTTCCCCTATGTACATGTCACATGTTGAATTTAGTGGGAATGACATGAATTATAATGCTGGGGGACAATCATCTAATCAACCATGGAGTCTACAGTCTCGACTATGGAGCTTGCAGTCTCAGCCATGGGGCTTGCAATCTCAGCCATGGGGCCTGCAGTCTCAATCGTGGGGCCTGCAGTCTCAGTCATGGGGTTTGCAATCTCAGTCGTGGGGTTTGCAGTCTCATTCATGGAACCTGCAATTTCAACCATGGAACCTGCAATCTCAGCCATAGAACTTGCAATCTCAGTCGTGGAAGTTACAGTATCAGCCATGGAGTTAGCAGCCTCAGCCATGGGATGTTCCTCGAGCTAATATAAGTTGTACGACTGATCTAAAAGTAAATGTTCCACAATTTATAGATCCTAATATGTTGTCTGATGTTATGAAAAGGAATTTCAGGATTCAATTAAAGCCATTGGAGAGGCCTGTGTATTTCAAGTCATATCCTAATTGGGTGGATAGAGTTTCATTCTCTTATGGATTCAAGATTCCTGACTTCACTACTTTTTCTGGAGAAAATGTGAAATCCACAACAAAACATGTTAGCCGTTTTATTGCACAATGTGCAGAAGCAAGGCAAAACAGGTTCTTAAATATGCAATTATTTCCTTTATCACTAACTGGTTTGATCTTTATATTGTATTCAAATTTATTGCCAAATTCCTATCTTTATCTTATTCTGTTTTACAAAGGAAAAATTATATTATTAATTTACTTGGTTTTAATACCCAATGACACTATTATCATTGTTTATTTGGATTGAGATATTTTTCATTCACTTCTACTGCATGTTCTATTCAATCTACGGTTTAGTGTGTGGCTTTCCTTTTAAAAAATTGTTAATTATGTTCATTTGGAAAAGCTTCTCAATTATAATACATGAATTCGAAGATAATCTGATAGTCATTGGTTTGTTACTTATTATTTGAATTTTCATAACAGAGTAATACACCGTCTTTTGTGAAAACTAGTATTTAGCAATTTGTTTTATTATTTGAATTATAATCTGTTTAGAAATTTGGAACGAGCCTTTCTAAAATTTTATTGATGTATTGTGAAAATTTGATCGTCATCCTATAAATGAGTGATATTGTGCTTGAACTATAAATTTGATGATTAAATGCATGTTAAATGTGATTGTATGATGTGCATTAGTGCCTTGCATGTTTTCATTATGCGTACCTATGTTAAAAGAAAGTATTAAGCTATATGTATGAAAAACGTTGGACATTGTCCCTATTGATAAAGTATTAATGTGATATAAAATATTAAAGATATTGGTCTCAGACTCCATTGATTTGGAAATAATCCTGAATAAAAAAAAAGTGATCCCCACTGTTATAACACCCTATTTATCCCCAGTGTATTTGTCAATAACAATTAGCTTTTGGTATGAGCTCATCACCCCACGGATTGGATAAGTGGATGTATAAAGAAAGAGATATATAAAGGAAGAGATGTGTAAATGAATAAGGAAAGAGAAAGTAAACGAAAAGACTAAACTATATATTTTATGTGACTGAATAAAATTTTATATGTATGTTTATGTTTATTTATATTGTCATGCATATATGAAATGTAGTATTGCATCCATGTTAAGAAAGACCATGTTAAAAGATATATACATCTACCTCGGGTAAAGAGTTTTTGAAGTTATTAATTGAATTTGAATGGATGTTCATGTTTTTCTAAAAATAAACCTAGGTGGATGGAGATGGTTTCGATGACATCTTATTATGTGCATTTTACTAGAAACTTTTGAGTTCTCACCTCATTTTATTTCCATGTCATCTCTATATGAGGAGCAAGTAACTACGAGTCAATTGGTGGAGCATGTGCAACGGGAGTAGATGGGATTTTATTTCAGATTATAAGAATAGTTAGGATTGTATTCTAGTTTAGATGACTTATTTAGATGAGTTATATATAATTACATTGGAAGTTTAATTACTCCGTTGATTACTGGACCAATGTTAGCTGGATATTATTTATCGTTTTTGCTATTTATTTACTATTTAGGAGATACCGTTTGGATTTATCTACATATTTATTATGTGTAAATTATTCAAACATCTAATGATTTGTATATGTTTATGAATGTGTTAGTTAGTTTCTGCAAAATAAATATTGTACATGATTTATCTATGTACAAGGCTTCTATTTTGATTTTTATAAAAAAAAATTATTACCATTATTTTCCTTGTATTTTATTTTATCAAAAAAATTTATGCGACCAGAACATAATAATTAAATGTTAACCTTAACATGACTCGAGCGTGAAATGGTTAAAATTTATGATGTTATAAGCTAAATATTACATGCTCAAAGGTTTAGAATCCATTCATTTTATTGAATTAAATAAATCACTTTTCATGAACTAATTAAAATGTTTCACAATCAAATACTTAGTGAAATCAAAACCAAGCTATATCAACTTAAAATTTCACAACTTGTGCACAAACCTTTATCAAGCAAGAACACATGGTTTGACACATTAAAACAAATTTATTTGACTGCTATTCACAGATAAAAACCAAAATTTAAAATGATTTTTAATCATGATTTTCAACCATATAAGTAGAGAAATAAACATGCATCGTAGATACATAGATTAAGATAATTTAGGTCATATCATCTTTAAATTATTCAAATCTATTAAAAACAATAAATATAAGCTTTGAGTTTCATATAGCACAACATCACACAAGAAAAACAAACATGAAGCTTATTAGTGAAAGAAAAACGTCCTACTTATTCTTGAAGTTTTAGAAACTTAGTTACACCAAGGCTAGACTAGAAGCTTCTTGAACTTTTCAAAACATTTTCTAAGGGCTGAAATTCATATATAAAGACTGAAAAGTGTTTATGTTAGATGGTGATAAGAGAATGTGGTAGTTGAGAGGTGTTTTGCTATAAACTTTTTAAGTGTTTTTATGTGAAAAGGAAGGGAATGAAGAGAGAAATGGTGGCTGCAATTTTTTTTACAGATTTTTGGGTAGAAAAATGAAGTGTGAAGTTGTGTTTATAGGTGTGCTATTTATAGAGAAAGGCTATGATTAAAATATTACTAGTTTCATAATTTATTTATCATTTTATTTAGTTTAATTAGTTAAATATTAAAAGTAATACTAAATAATTTAATAAATTCACAATTATCATTTAAAGACATTAAAATTTTAATTACGTGATTTAAAGACTTTTATTAAAGTTCCATCTGATTTTAATAGTTAATTATTCAAACTAAGGTAAATTTACTTAAACTAGTCAAGCTTAATTAGGTTAATTAATTAGTTATTGACTTAATTTTTTAATCAAACATTATCATAAGGTTATTAGAGATATAATTAGGATTCATAAAATTTATATAAGTTTGTATACTTATTTGTATTTTATTTGGTATTTTAAACCATTGCTAGTTTTATTAGGAATTAATTGATTAATAATTTATTTAAATATTTTTAAATTATATTTTTTTTCTTTGGCAGCCTAGAGGTCTAACTCATATTTCTAATAGAGTTATAGACGGGGGGATAAATTATCTTAGATAATTAATGCATGAAAATGATAAATTTTGCATATTCATAATTATATCTTAAAGTTACAGAGGCTAGTTAATTAATAAAATAATCATAAAAATTAAATTTCCTTAATCTATTATCAAAACCATGTTTTTACTTGATTTTTATATTATCTATAATGTTTATGAATTTTTTCTATAATTTTTAGTGTTTTTACCTTAATTTGGCCCATTTTTTAGTTAATGAAAATAATTAATTATCTATAAATAAAGTATATAAATTTTCTATAGCATGCCATGTGAATTTTGAGCTGCCCAACAAGATAAGGAGACAAGTTCATCTTGGTGAAATTTTAGTTAAAGTTTGGTTGGTTTTGAATAATTATGACATGAAAGTTTGACAATTTAGTTTCTTTTTTCATATATATATATTCATGAGAAAAATTCTAAACTATTCTAGGTGTCAATTAATTGATTTAAGAGTATTAGTGAGATTAATCAAGATTGAGGAAAAATTATCTTAAAGCTTAGGTGGTTAATTAGGTAATTTAAGCTTTAATTTAATTAAGTCAAAATTAATTAATTAAAGATCAATACATTTTTTAACACTATCCATGGTATAATGGAGAGGCCCATTTCATGGTCTTCCTTATCTAATGTCATAACTTAGCTAAAAAAAAATTATATGACCTAGAGTTGTTTTTCCAGAATTTTTTTCATAGTTTGTTTTACATCTCAGGTCAGGTTATTTTTTGTGTAATTATAATAATATTATAAAATTTGATAAATATTGATATTTATCATCAAAATTATATTTTAAATGTATTTATAATTTTTTCATTATTTTTTAAATAATTTTTTACACATGCTAAGCTTTTGTAAGGTTTTTCTTAACTTTTTCGATAGCTAATTATGTTATAAGCTTATTTTCTATCATCTAGTGATATTTTTGTAGTTTTAATAAAATCTAAGGGAATTATTAAAATTGCACATATTGTGTTAAGTTCTAAGTTGTACAACTATTAGATCTCGTAATATTTTAATTGGAAAATTTTTTTTTGTCAAACTTTAAACAGCAAGGGTACAAATGTCATTTTCTAAAAGTTCAAGATTAAGATGGTAATTAAAATTAGGGAGTTAACTTTAATTATTAGAAATATTGAGAGTAAGACATTTTGTCATTTTACAACAAGGAGTTACATTAATTATTCCATAGTTTACTCTCTAATGATTATTCCCAAATATTTCTTGCCTAAAAAAAAAAAAATTCTCACACTATCTAAATAAAAAGTTGTGATGAAGTAATAATATATTAACGAAAATTGAGGATGTTACACTCGGTGCTTACTGTTCGGATGATATTTGATTTAGAAGATGAAATGAGATCATTCTAAAAAAATTACTCAAATAACAACGGTTTTGGGATTTAAATTATAAATTCAAGAAAGATGCTACATTACTTGCATGCTTACGGAAAGGAAGTTGTATATAAAAAATTAACTAATTTATTCATATATTTCAAATTTATTACAACTAAAGAAAAATTCATTATTTCCATCGTGACTATCTATAACTTTATGCCATGCTCTTATTTATTGATTCATCATTATCACCAATTTTTTGATGTACTCTTATACATCACTTGCATGCTTAGTGTACAAATAACATAATTGCACCGTTGATCCGTAGTCATAATAACAAAGGGAAAGAAATAATTCCTTGAATAATTGAAGAGGATCGATGAGATGAGAGTGAGCCTCCAACAACAACATTCTAGTACTTTTCATCTCATCTGCATGCATGTCCATAGAGTAATAGAGATCCGACGAATGGAGTATAGTGTGTTGAGATCACATGATGGTGCAGCCAGTAGCGTTGTCTTCACAGAAATATTCATCACAATGGCTCACGTAACAGGCCCTGCCCCTGCCATAACTATCATAAACGAGCCTTCCGTAGTACCCATCGTAGCACACCGGTGGCCGACGGTACCCATCAAAGCATGGCCCACCGGGCCGACCTTCATAGCATGCCATACAGCATACCCCTGGCGGTGGTGAGGGCGGGGGTGGGGGTGGCCGACGGTACCCATCAAAGCATGGCCCACCGGGCCGACCTTCATAGCATGCCACACAGCATACCCCTGGCGGTGGTGGGGGTGGCCGACGGCACCCATCAAAGCATGGCCCACCGGGCTGACCTTTATGGCATGGCACACAGCATTTCCTTGGCGGGGAGGGGGCGGTGGCGGTGGAGGTGGAGGGGAGGGGAGGGGAGGGGAGGTGGGGGCGGGGAGGTGGTGGGGGCGGGGGCGGGGGCGGGGGAGGTTCCACAATCTCGATGCTTTTGATGGCACCACAACCTTTGCAGCAAAGCTTGTCCCTGATCCTCTCCGGGTTGCAGCATACCACTTTGATCGTCACGATGTTTTTCTTCTCGTCGTACACCTGGTCTCGAATTTCTCTTGTTCGCAATATTTCCAACATCACCACCACCAACAAGAACAAATCAACTCAATTTGATATATTTTTTCATATACTCTTGACCCAAAGCTGTTACTATAGGGATTATATAATTTGTTAATTCAAGTCATATATGCATGCAAATTATAATTGTCAGTTTCTAATAATAGTGATTTTGATTGGAAAATAGGCAAGTGATGATGAGAGAGAGACTCACGAGGGAATATGCAGAGAACCTTCTTGACCATCTTGTAGCATTTGTCGCACTGAAGATCAACCTCGAGCCTCATTTTGGTTACCTGAATCAAAGTGGATCAAATCTCAGACATAGAATAGAAGAATGGAATGCATATTTGTGACAATTCATGCAGACAGAATCGAGGAAGCTCAAGTCACATTCTGGTTTAATATATAAATAAAGAATGACCACAAAAAATAAGTATTTAACAAAACCGGCATTGTTATTAATTTGGAGATCAAAGAGAGCACTTAAATATGATTCGGATATAAGAAATGACATGATGGTACCTTCTCTGCCATGGTTGAGAGGTATATATGAGATCAGAGCTAGGATGAAGAAGGTGAATGGCAGAGATATAGAGGGAAAAAGTGATCAACAGAGGCAGAGGAAAAGCGGAAGAAAGGCAGAGAACAGAGAGGCTTAATTAAGAAGACGCTGGCTAGCAGGCTATAACCAATAGGACGCTAATACACACTGTTGTCAGTACATCGCATGTGCTGGCTTGATTGATACGTCTCCCTTATGATGCGTGCTTGCCCTCGTCACTATTAAACACAGTAGAAAGATGCTACACTCTCGTACTCATATTTGTCGTATTACAAATCTGAATTGAAATTAAGATAATAATTGAGAATATATTAATATTAAAAAAATTAAGATAGCTTATTAAATTAATTTTTTTAATTTTTAATTTTATTTTTTTCTCCATTGGTTTTTCTCTCTCTTCCTTCTCTTTCCTTATTTAATAAGAAAATTTGTAAAAAAAAATTAATATTATCAAAATTTGTGAAGTGAAATTATTTCTAGACAAAACATATTTTTAAAGTGGACAATTATTTGAGGATAGAAAAGAGTGTATATTTCAAGAGTATTTTTTCCATAATCATCAGTCAAAATCATATAACGTATATCTTGATCAGTTATATATCATTATTTGTTTTAATAATTACTTTTGTTTTTATATAACAAGCAAAAGTTTGTCAATTACTATTTCTATCTATGTAACGCTAATGATCGCAATAAATTAACATAAAATTTAGGAATGCTTTATTTAATACTAGTCGTTTGATCTGTGCCATACATGTGGTGATAATAAAAATAGTTTGTTAACTATTATCTGAAATAAATAGTTTATTTAAATATATCTTACAGAAAATTGAGTATATAAATTTATTTTAAAAAATATGTTAATAGTTAAATAATTAAATAACTTGATGAAATATAAATGTTTCATTCTATTTTATATTTTATTTTAAATATCACATTTATAAGATTGAAAAAAGTCTTGATAGATGATCTATAATAATAAAGAGCCTATTTTTATGAAAATCTGCACATTGTGAAATTTGAAATTGTTGAATAATGAAATAGAATAAATGGATAGTTTTATTATATCATGAGCCGTTTATAGAGATGATAATGGATATCCATGATAGAGAGGACATGTCCTGTACGCCCGTCCTTGTTTAGAAGTTTGCCTCTCATCCCCCATCTCCATCACTGTCACATGTCCCCATTCATCATTCCCCGTGGGATTTGAATTGTTGCGCATATTCATGGATTTATTAAAAGAATTTTAAAAAAAATTAAAAATATTTTGAAATTCCAAGCATAAATATCTATAATAACAAATATTTATAATGGACATAATCTGAATTAAAAAAATAAAAATACATATATTATGTCAATCTAATATAGATAATTGAAAAATAAAATGTGTTATCCATATCCCTACCCCATTTAAAAAAATGGGGACTCCACTCCATGAAGACAAAATCTTTCCATATTCCCATCTTTCGTGTGGGTAATCTCATCCCACATTTATCCACTTCAGTGTTTTTTTTTTTTTTATCATTCCTAGCTATTTACATCTTTTTGATAAGTGAAAATATTTTATTTATAAAACGTGAAAAGCATAAAAATATATTTCCTAATTAATAAAAAAATAATTAATAAAGTTAATATATGTGATTTCAATTACACCCCCATTTTTTGTACATACTTTTAGTAAATTAAAGTAT
Organism: Dalbergia cultrata; assembly: GCA_031216105.1. NCBI lineage: Eukaryota > Viridiplantae > Streptophyta > Magnoliopsida > Fabales > Fabaceae > Dalbergia > Dalbergia cultrata. Next base: position 60,275,345 of record CM062347.1, read on the forward strand.
CAATTTTATAATATATGTTATAATTAATGTGTTATAATTAGTAAAAAAATCATATATAATCCTAATTTATGTCATCTCAATTATTAGAGTAGTATATCAATTACACAATTATTCTCAATAAAAAACTGATGTAATTTTTTATTTTTTAAGTAATTAATAAATAATTAGTATCATTATCAAAGAAGTGTAATTAACTTGTGGGATTGAATTTTTTAAAATATTTTAATATTTGAAAATTGAAGTATTGTTGTTCAAAAAAATTAATATGAAACAATTGTGGAATAGATAAGTTAGAATATTTAGATTGTAAAAAATTAAATATGGTATAGTGAGATAGGTATATATATATATATATTATGATTTTCAAAAGCTCTACATTTGAAGTTATAAACTCCCCCTCCCTTGATCTTGTCTTTATTTAGAATTTCGCCTCTTATCCTCATTCTCATTCTCGTCACGAGTCTCTTCATTCCTCATTCTCTATAAAGATTTGAATCTCTATTCATATTCGTAGGCTTGTTAAAAAAAATTCAAAATGCTTTGAAATTCGAAAAACTAATATCCATAATAACAAATACTTCTAATGCAACATAATTCAAATTAAAAATAAAAATACATACATGATGCAAATTAAATCCAATAAAGAAAATTAAAAAATAAAGATGTGCTAAGATTTTCTAGTTATCATTAATTATAATATTTTTTTGGTAACGTAATTATAATAACTTTATTATCTTTAATACTATAATTACATATATAAAATTTTAATGGTATAATACATTTAATTATCATTTTTTTTATATTATTTGTTATTTTTTAAATAATTTTGATTGCACTATTTTGTTAAATAATTTAGATAAAGAGATATATGAATGTATGATTGGAAAAAAAATTAATAATTAGAAGGTAAATTAAATCCAAAAACTTACTTTAAATGTTAAGATTATGAAAACAATGGGGCATAATTTTCTCTATGAATGGCACATGGAAAACTATTCATGTAATGAATTTTAATTATTAGTATTATAGATATATTATAAATTATATTAATTCCTTCAAAAATACGTTAACTATGATATTATATTTTTATTAAAATATCAAAACAAAGATAGTATAGCATGTATTATTATATTTTTATTATCAATATCATTATAGTATAATGTGGCAAATTTTATATATTATAATAATTTTTAATAAATTATATATTATACTAATTAAATTTGACATGCAAAGATAAGATTATATATATGTAATTAATGTTATTCTTTAAAATTTTAATTTAAATTTGAGAGTGATTGATTAATTAGAGGGTGACTAATTGATCATATTTATGTGTTAATTTGTGATATTAAATTTTTATTTATAATTTGTTGACCATGATAATATTTGTTGTGATTTTAATTAATAAAATAATTTTAGATTAATATAACTACTATGTCAATGATAGCATAAATTTAAGGTTGACTCAATAATATTGATTTGATATATCTTCTCTAAATTTATGGACCTATCTGAAGCTAACATAGATTATGATTAAAAGATATATATATCCCATTAATTTTTACAATATATTAGTCCAAGAATTTAATTTTAATGCATTGTTAATGTAAAAGGATATTTTACACAAATATTCAATAATATAAAATTAAAGTATTCAACTGCTAATTACCATATTTAAATGTAATTTGAATATAATAAAATAAAAAGAATATTATATTTAAACCATATCGAAATTCATAAAAAACCTTACAAATTCGATTTAAAATAAGTGAATAACTTCCATGCATGAAATTTTCATGTTAAAATAAAATGATAGTAGAGTATATGTTAGTTTATGAAAAATACTCAACCATTAAATAAGGAAAATTCTTCAAATTTAAGTCAAAATAAATTTCAAAAGGCAATCTAATTTATTTATATTAGTGTTCAATTGATTCCAGAAGATTTTAAATTATTTACCTTGATAGGCATGTTTTCAAATAAAACATATAATTTAAAAATGCCCATATATTATTTATAATTGACATCATTGTGATATATTACATTAATTATAAATTGATAATTACATGTTCATTGAAAACTATCATATAAGTTAATTTCAAATTATGCATTCATTGATAATATATAAATCATGTGTTCCGTATAGAATTATAATATATTTGAAAGAAATCATGACTATATATTAACCCAAATAATTTTTTGATAAATAAGTTAAATAATATAATCATAAAAAATAATTTGAAATATATTGGAATGAAAAAAAATACTATTTCATAAATTTAAAATATAGACTAAAAATTTGCAAAGTCAACTAATTAAAAGAAATTTGCAATGTGATATTGCAGTATTTGATAATGGGTTTTGAAATCGGGTTGTGAAGTGGGAGTGAGATTATGATTTATAATTGATATCTCATAATTAATAATTAATTATGATCGATGTGATTGATGTTTATCAATTAATAATGCGTTTAGTTAGGGGGTAAACATATGGGAAAATTTTCATAGATGAGTTTCATGTGTAATTTTATATATAGAACTCATTCATAAAAATTTACATTTGATTTTTACTCCCCAACCAAACATATCCTAAGTGTAATGAATATGGATTTGGGATTCAAATTTCAAATGAAAATTGTGAACTCCAAATCTCTCTAAAAGCGACACTTGTAAAAATTTCCCTCGTAAGAATCTAAAATATTAGTATTATAAATTATAAATTTTTTAAGAGAAACTGTCAATGTGTAGCTTTAGAAAGAAAAACACAGTGACATTAACTTTGTTTTAAAAATGCAACTCAAATTATAAAAAAAAAATAACATTAATTTAACTTTAAATAAAAAATTATTTCATTTGAAACTAAGTAATTAAATTAATATGTGATCATTTTTACCATTTGTTTTTGTATCAAAATCTATATTTACTCTTGTACATATGTATTAAAGAAATATTATTTGTATTTATTATTTATGGGACACCATTCTAACACACTTTATGACTGTGGGTTTATCTCAGTGTTTGACCGTGACAAGAAGTTACATGGGGCATATTTGAGTTGGATTTGGAGTGGAAAAAGGATTGATCGATGAACATCAATTAATGTCATGTTTTGAAGCTGCTAAGGAGACGATTATGAGCACAGCAAGGAGATAATGCAACTAAGATTAAGGAGGTCAATTCCATATTGAATAAGATCGACCAAATCACCTTTGACATTATGTCTTGTTTAGGTGCAGTTTAATTTGCAAGTTACTTCATATGTGGACCTTGTTTAGCCGATACTGTTATGGTTTTGTATAGATGTTTTGCTGTTGCTCCCTCCTGTTGCGGGGTTTGAGCTTTCTTTGTGTAATTTATAAAAAAAAACTATGCTAATTGAATGTGGTGTGAATCCTATTTAATTTAAGACCTATATTTTATTCAATAATAGATGAAAATGTGTCAATACAGTGTCTTATAAAGTGTAAGCTCAAATAACACTGATAATGTATAGTATAGGTTTTGTTAGTTTGGTGATTTGCAATTATGACGATGTGCGACTGCGGGCTTTGTTTATCAGATCAATATACCACAACATAGAAGTGATCCAACTCCACTCACTATAGTCATAGTGAAGGAAATAGACCAAACTTGAAACTAAAAGTATTTTGTGTTCGTTCTAAGGTAAGAGGATGGGATACTCATTAATTCCATGACCTAGGATGATGAATTTGTTACAAAATAGATGGGTGGAAGTTGCGAGTGGCCTAAATCCATGGGCTCCAGCATGCGTCCTATATGTTTCTTTACTAGTTAGAGGCTCATGCTACGCACAGATAATATTTAACGAAATTACCTTAAATTTTTTATCAGGTTTGTTAGAAGTTTTAGATCAGTTTCTTATTTTTCATATGTATTGTAACGTACAAAACATTTTGAAAACCATAGCGTAGTGCTCACAATAGTTAGGTAACTCTACGATAAATTCATAATTACATCCATATGAAATACGCCTAACTCCACTAATTAAAAACGAAAAAAATGCAGACCATTCATAATTATTGCAACATAATTAATTGAACATTAAATTCAAAATATTTCTCATAAAAAATTTAGTTGTATTATTATAAACATGGAATAAAAAAAATCAAATATTGCAATTGTTCTTAATCCTCAAACACATTTTAATTTTGTTTTTCTGACATATTTTGCTACAAATAATTAAAAAAAATAAAATTAAACTATTAATAACTCTATAATGAACATACTGGTACTTAATAAAACATCTAAGCATAGTAGCAACTCAAATTATTTTATCATGTTATCAACTTTGCCTAATTAAATCCAAATAAAAAGCTCAAATTTGACAAAAAATAAAAAATATATTTAATTACTTTGCATGTGCTTATGGTTTAATTACTATGTTGGTCCTATAGTTTAAAATTCCTATAACTCCACTTTTGCTTTTGGGTTTTCTAAACAAGTAATGTTAAAAAAAATATATACAGAATCTTTGATAAAAATTATTGGAATAATTATTTAGTGAAATAAAATATTATGACCCACTAATTTATAAAGGCTAATAATTACATCACATAAATTTTGAAAAGAGCATCTTTTAGCACTTTGAAAAAGGGCGAAACGGCTTCCACTTAGGGATGGTTTTGAACTAGAAAGTTATTTTCATTTTCTTTTACTTAGCTTTCGATGGGAGAACATAAACTTTAACTTTATATTTTAGGTTTGAGTTTGAAATGAAAGCAAGGGCAAATTGAAGAGTATAACTCTATTCCAATTCATCTCACATATTGCTTAAAACGATGAAAGGTGGCACTAATTAAGAAATAGAAAAGGGGATTATTATTATTATTATTGTCATGTTTCGTATATAAAAAAGAATTTAATTATTATGCATAATAATTAAATCATCCTATTTCAAGTAGTGAAATATGAGACTATACTATTTTTGCATATGTCAATAGATACGCTGTCTATCATATATATTAAACTCTAAGAAAAGGGAATAAAAGTTATATACATAAATTTTGTTTTTAGGAGCCCCTGATAATGCTAATAAGAGAAGCGAAAAGGTGGACAGTTGAAGGGTTGTATTCCTGATCGAAAGCCACACTAATCCCCTAAACACAAGAGGCGTCACTTTGAATTATGGCTCATTGTTTTAGCTATGAAGTGCTGATTGAATTGCATTAAATTATGCAAATTAAACGATAACTGCAACTGCAACAAGACAGTGTCTTTAGATAAAAGCAACTTATTATATCGAGTCCCTTTTACTTCTTTCATAAGAAACACTTTTCAGTGTCACTTGTTGGAGAATGAGATGCAAAGTTAAAGTGAATGTGAGATACAAAGTTAAAGTGAAGGTCAGCTGGATCTCTCCCAGCCAAACTTATGTAAATGAATGAGTTCATTTTAGCTCCATTAATTACCTTGCAGTTCGGAAAGTGGGGAAAACTAAATTTTAGAGCAGTTTATGTCCTCTTTCGTAAGTTTCCATGCAGCTCCCCACTGATAGCATTCTTTTGTATGCTTTAATTTTGTATGATTAAGACCATGTGGTCTTAATCAAACAGATACCGGGGTTGTGCTACCCTGACTGAAAAATGAAAAACTGAATAATGGCGAGGGCAGACTATGCGCTCTGCACATCTTGTAATGTGCTTTCTTTTCTTTGTGCGTGTGCCAACTTGAGCTGAAGCGTGTTGTTTTTTATTGAAGACCGTGGGCCTATTTTGATCACTTATATAAAATATCCCTTTCAATGGGAAGCCCACTATCCTTGTTCTACTAACTCTGGATGAAAGGGATTTGGGTTCATCCGATCTAACCACCTACTAAACATTTTGGATAAAGAAATTTGCACTTAAACGCCTTCCCTTGAATGGTAATTCACGAGACCACCTATATAAACGTTTAGCCTTTGTGATGCAACACTTATCAAACAAAATGGTTAACGATTACTGGGGGTTATCAAATATAATCCATCAATCATTTTTTATATTTTTCCGTATGTTGATTGTTTATTGATAATGATGCGTCTGAGTATTTCTCCTATGTACGGAGAAAATTATGGCTTGAAAAGCTATGATGATAATTTGATTGATGGAGTTTGCTTACTTCCCCGATGGTACAAAATTTAAGGGCAAATGGATATTGTTTCCTACCGATTTTGCTTACTTTTCTTTTGTACTGAAATGATATTTTCGATGGTTGTAAAAACCAGACCGGATGAGAAATCTCACAAACATTTCCAAAATTTGAATTCTAAGAGTCCAATCCAGCACATATATACAAGCCACAAATTTCCTTGGTCACACTGTCTGTATATATATATATATATATATATATATATATATATATATAGACACACACAGATTTAATTCCACTAAATTACATTTTTATATATTAATTCAATATAATCCAATTCAACTAGTAATTTATTACCTAGTGGCGTGACCGAATTGAGTATCGGGTCAAGTCTAATAACTATGATATTTTTCTTCTTTTTTTTTTCTTTGTGTTGAAGTTTAGACTAAAAGGATTTTTCTTGCTGTTTATATGTGAATCTAATTTTGAATTAAGCATCCACTTAGCTGGACAAGAAAGTGCTAATTTTTTAATTAAGCATCGACTTGGCTGGACAAGGCTAGAAAGGATCTACTACTTACCATTGCTGTCAACCTTACTTCTACCATCAACATAATGGTGGGAACATCAACCATGATATCAGACAAAACGAAGAAACAAGGAAGGGGAGAAAAATTACGACACCGAAACTCAAAAGTCGTACAGAAATGCGCTTGCACATGTTGATTACTAAGCATTTTAAGATGTGGCTGCCCTCAATTCTTAGGTGCCAACTCTAAATTCTCCCTCCTCATGTAATTCAACCATTTTTTTTTCAAAAGAAAAAGCTTATATATATATGGACCACATCCACATATACAGATGATAATTAAATTCTCCCTCCTCATGTAATTCAACATATTTTTTTTCCAAAAGAAAAATCTTATATATATATATATATATATGGACCACATCCACATATATAGATGATAATGGGTTGACCACATCCTAACAATGAGCCAACTGAATGATGCGCTAATAGGCCTCGATCCTTCAATGTTATATTCTGCTGGAAACGCATATATTTCCATTAATTAATAATAACTAATTAGCAAAAGATTCATCTCTCCCTATATGCACTAAGTTCTCTCTCAGGGGTGACCCCTAGGACCGCGGTATTACTGCAAGAATAAATAAAAGATTGACTTGACGAATTTAAAAATAATAGGGGGAGTATGATCTAAGTGAAAAGCCAATGTACACAATTTTGTCTTGTATAGGCTGTCTCATCTGTCCATATATGTATACACAGCCAATAGGCTTGCAAATATGGCCTTGGGATGGGTATGGGTACACCTACCTATGTATGTCTGTCTTTGCTTGTTAGATAACAACAACAAACTTTGTTTGATTTGAACAGAACTTCGAAATTATTTGATTGTTCTATGAATAGTGAATTGAAACTCGAAAGAGGGCCCGTGAACTTGTTTGATATGGTTGGCGGGACGTGATATGCCTTGTGGACATTAAGAAATTCATCGGCCATTGGTATGTGAGCCCAAGAATCTTAATTCATATCCACACAAGATGCAGTCAAATTTCCGGGAGACTGAATATATGCCACATCACGCTTTGATGTTTCATTCTGTTTTGTTATCATTTCATCTGGTGATAGTATACCTTTAATTTTTGACATTTAGTTATCGGAATATTTTTAGAAACTTACTGTTGAACAATTTCAGTTTTTCTTTCAGTGCATGAAAATAATTTGAGTTTTGAAATTGATAATATGCTCATCTTTATTTAAAGGTCAATTTTCTTTTGAAATTTTGTCACATTTAAAAATTTGATTTACCATATATATATATATATATAGACTAAAAAAACATTATATGAGTTTAGTATGTTTAAATATGTTTGTCATCCCTAAAATACTGTAATTTTTATTTTGTTTTTCCAAAATAATTTTTTAGTTTTAATGACTTTGAAAGTTAGAGACTTAGACTAAATAAAATTATTTGAAAGAACCAAAATTTAAAAATACTATATTTTCAAATATTAAAAACATGAATTAATTTATTATATATGCTCGACATATCATTCTAATTTTTTCTTATAGTAGTCGTTGTATTACTCTAATCACACTAGGACAGTAGAAAAAAATCTTGCAAAGAGAGCAAGAATTTTCTTTTGTTTACTCAATTGATAGCTTGACAAAACCGTGTGGTAGGTCATTTTTCATTCTTTAATTACGTTGCACCTGCTGCCATTTTAAGGTCCGTTTAATATAATTGCTTTTGAGATAATTGAGGTTAAAATAATTGATTTTGAAAATAATAAATTTTAAAATAATTAATTTGTATTTGAGAACGATCTTAAAAAGTGTGTTTGTAAAAAAATAGTTAAATTAAAAAATGATAAAATAGAGTTACTTTTCTAACATAATCACCAAAATGGACAGTGATAATTTGTCCCTTTGTGTTTGTACAATACACAAGTGGACATTGTGCAATAATCTCCTTGTTTGAGTTTGCACAATGCAAAACAAAAGCTAATAATCCCATCAGCTTTGATTGGAATCGATTTTAATCAATGAATACCAATTATTTTTAATGCAAAAAAAAGAAGAAGACAAGTTCCTTTTTGTCTAACTCAATTTCCATCACCATAACGGGAAAATAGGTGATATCTAAACATGGTGTTAATCACCATATGTTAATTTGCCAGACTCCAGATGAAACAAAATAAGAGAGAATTCAAACTTTCAGAGCATACAAATTATTTTCAATATGGTGATGATATCTAGGGGCGTTTGTAACGTGGTTTGAATAGGTTTTGAACTAAAAAATCCTCCGATTCAAAAACTAAATTTTTTGCAATGTGATTTGGAATGGATGATTTTCTCTTTGAAATCCGATCCAATCCAATCTGATTTACAGTGGTTTGAATTAAATTGGACATGTGGTTTATTTTTCAAGAAAAAGAAGGTAATATGACCAAAAAATAAGCATATTCTTTTTCATAAAACACCAATTAATGTTTCTCCTTAAAAACAAAGCAATAAAATTAGATAAAAACAAAGCCACGTAAAGATGTTTCAATACTATGTACCTTTCTATAACAAAGTTGTCTATCTCAATTCTCAACAGCCCACCAAGAAAAAAACAAGTCTTAAAGTGATAAACCAACGAACAAATATCAATCTCATTTAAACGAAAAACAATCCATATATCTCATTGTCAACCAACATAAAAGTAATGAAAAAGATTTAATTTGTTTGGCTAAAGTGGGCAGCAAGCCAGCAAAACACCAATTTCCAGTAGCATCATCGAATCTCCCATTACCAAAAAACCAAAAGAGCTGCATAACATTCCTGAAATAACATTAGTAAAAATAAAAAATACACGTTCAAAATAAAGTAAAGAAACCAAAGAAATTAAATTTACCAGACAGCAAAAAACTAAAGAAAGAAGAACATTATATTGCAACATCTCCAAAGCTAATCAGAATCATCACTAGAATCTTCTTCAGTCGATGTGGGGCTTGGATCAAGTTCTGAAAAAATAAAACTATTAATGCAAATAATAGTTAAATATGAAAATATATGCATAAGAATAAAATATAGTAGAGATTAGAGAACATTACCATGCTCAGGAAAAAATGAAAAGAAACTGAAAGTCTTCAATTTTTTTTCCAAATTTCGAAGCCTACAAAATAAAAGTGAGTTGTATTAACAAATCTAACAAGAATTTTTTTAAAAAAGTACGTGCCACAGTGAGTTCCGAAAAGGAAAAAAAAAAAGACAAAATGAAGTTAGAAAAATTAGAGAACTCACTGTCATTCAGTGAAGGAGAAGAAGTTGTTTATTGTCGGTTTTGACACTTTACGTCGATAATAAATAATCAACGATTCCCTTTAATCAGGAGGTCAAACTGTTTTAAATCAAGTGTTTGTTGACAAACTCAAAAGTTTGGACGTCATCATTTCTTTTTCTAGATTTTGATTTGGGGAGCTAAAAGTTACTTATCTTGGGTTTCACACCCAAAAAAATCAAGTGTTAAATATGGGTTAATTAGATGATGATGGAATTAGTAAGGTGATTTATGTGTTGTGTATGAAATTTTGATTGACATAATATTAAAGTGTAAAAGAATTGCAGAATATAAAGTGATTGACTGACAAATATAAGCACAAAAAGTGTAAAGAAAATAAAGAAAATCTGTGCCTAAGAAAGTAGGAAATGAGGTTGAGAACAATTACTCAGAGGGCTTTGAACTCTGTTTAATCATCTGGGTGACATTGTAGAGCAAGTGCTTGAGTAAAAATTTCAACCTATTACAAATATACGGAACTAATATTTATAAACATTATAGGACTTTAAGGTCTTGACACTTGTCTCTTTGGCTACATTTTTGGACATTGCCACGTGTTTTTGAAAGTTTCTTTCTTTGTCATATGCCTTCGTTGTCGAGCAGTTACCACTTTGTTGCATCTTCACAAGGCTTCTGTCAATAAATACTAAAAATCACTAGTAACTACTATTAACCGTCATGCGACCAACATCTATCTTCTATTGATCGTTGTGACAATCTTCTTAAGATCCTCAAAATTTTCTAAGTCCCAAAGTGACAAACATGGACTTCAACTTGAAGAACTCGAACGTGAGAATCTTGTCATCACTGGCTTGAGATCTTGGATATTTGGACTTCATCTTGAGTGACCACCATTGGCTTCGACATGTCGATTGACAAACTTGAAGCTCTTTCAATTTTTCCTTGCAAGTCAAACTTCATAATCTTGGTCAACTTTGACATATCAAGCATTCGTCGTGTATTGTTGTTACCAAGAACCTTCATGCTTTGTCAGTAAAAATTCTTTTATCATGGCCCTCAACTCTTCAAGGTCGAATGACAGTTTGACACTTTAATACTTAGTAAAATTATTGCTAACATAGAAGCTTTCTCGCCAAAGAAGAAGCCATGGTCGTCACCATTCAAAGCTTCGCCGGTGCTGGAATGTGTCTATGTCGCCACTAATATTGGAAGGCATCTACATTGCCACTGGTGCTAGACGTCGTCTACGTCACTGCTGGTGGTGGAAGGCAGAGGCTTCACGGACGAGGAGTTGAGGAGGTGCTGGAAGCTGACACTTGGTAATGGCTATGGCTAAGGTTCAATTTCTATGTCCAGGAGTCACCCAAAGTCTCGATCTCACTTTACTTTAGTCTCAATGAGTCAATTTTTAGGGTTTTAATTGTTGGTCAGTTAGTCGATGTGTGTTTGGTTTTTGTTTGGATCAGGTCTTGTAGGCTGAAGTAGGCCACGAAAGGCAAGATGTGCTTAAAATAGAAAGAGTTAATACACATGAAAAGGACTAGACCAATAATTATAGTAATATGCATTATTATATGCGATTCGATTTAGATTGAATCAATTCCTAAAATACCAATTGCAAACCGAGCCAAACTGCAGAGAAACCACAATTAAAATCCAAATTCATCCGAAATTTCGTGATTTTGATCAGTTTTTGGATTGGATTGAATGAACCGTTTACATTGTATTGGATTGGATCTGAACACTTCTAGTGATATCATTGCCTAGACTATTGCCATCTTAGTATTGTTTCCTTCATCATTTATGGCCACATATCACATAGCTTAGACCTTAGAGTCGCGTCATTTAACACGAAATACGTATAACATGATGTTTATTAATTCTAATCATTGTTTTGATAGAAAATAAGTTGGAATAAACTATTGCAAAAGAACTTTATATAAGTTCTAAATCTTTTTGGTACTGAATTTTTTTTTTTTGTCATTTAAACTGACTAAAGATATCTTGAAAAAAAAGTATCTAAGATCCTATCGAATCTCTAAGTCAAACACATGAGCGTAACACTTAAAAGAAAACATGAAAAAAAAGTTGTTTAATAACATCAATTTGATGATTGATTACCAAAAGTAAAACTTATTCCCACCAACCAAATGCCCAAATCACTGAACATTGAAATCGAAACATCACTTGGCTTTCCACGAGTAGCTTCCGAGGTGTTGACGTGTACGTTTAAAACAAAGAAAATGGGAGAAGCTTTTCTTTAACCCCAATTGGCTGTATGATAAGAAGACATTTTTTCCCCGATAATGTAGATTCAAAACTCGCCCATGTGGAGAGCAAGCTAAGTACGGCACACAAAACAAAACACAGCTGTTACAAATCAGCAAGCAGCAAAACAAAAAGCCTAATCACTACTCATCTTTCTAACCATTTGACAGAACAGTAGAGAATAATCAAATGTGGCCTCATTTTGCTCTACATAGAAATTAAATATTACAAAACTAACAGCAACCTAGCAAGCTAGATGAGATAATGGTTTTTACTCTGAAAACATTTAACATTTTTTTAACTAACAATACTTTCCTAAATTAGTAGCTACATTCAATTAACCACGTCACGGGCCAAGTTGAGTGGTAAAGGTCCTTTCCTTCCTTAACCAGAATGTCGATGGTTTGATTTTTGTGTTGAGAATGAAACACCTTTAAAATTCATATCGAATGTCTAATCCCTTAAATGGATTTACGCAGTATGCAAAAGAATTAGACACTGCGTTTGACGGTGGATGCCTTTGAAGACCAAATATTCAAATTCTCTTTTAATATAAGTACAAGCTTTATTTTGTAGTTTAATAAATGTTTAATTACTTTGAATGTCCCTATAATTTTACTTAATTTTCAATTTTGTTCCTGTATAGTTTAAAACTTTATAATCAAGTTTTTATACTATACAAAAATTTTCAATCAGATCCCTATAATTTAATAACTTGTGATGAAGTCCCTATGTCCTTTACAAAAATCCTCAACCAAGTCCCTGTGCTATGCAAAAATTTTCAATCAATTCCCTAAATATTTATAACTTTAAGTGACTTGGTTGAAAATTTTTATGCAATATATAGACTTGATTGAAAACTTTTATACAATACGGGTACTTAATTGATTGAAAATTTTTAAGTTATAGAGACTTGCTTGGAATTTTTTGTATGATATAAGGGCTTGATTACAAATTTTTAAATTATAAGTACATAATTAAAAATTGAATGAAACTACACAAGCCTCTTAAGTAATTAAACCTTTAATTTTGAATTTGGAATAAATTAAAGTCCAAAATATAATAAGTAGTCCTATAAAATAAAAGCTTTGTACACAAATGACGGGAAACAAGATAATTATTTTGTTTTAAGAGTTCTTACGTGTTGGATTATTTGGAGGCTTTTTTACCAAAATAAAATAAAAAAAATATTATTTACGGAAATAAACGAAAAAATGATTTGGTACCGAAGTGGACTGAAATATAGGGCGCGAATACGCATGGGGCTCCTGCGTATTCAATATGGGCATGAATACGCTAGGGGCTCCTGCGTATTCATGTTTAAATAGAATACGCATGAGCCCCTAGCGTATTCATGCCCATATTGAATCTGCAGAGCCCCATGCGTATTCAAGTTCAAATGGATCTGTGAAGCCACATGCGTATTCATTCATGAATTGTGTACGCCCCAGTTCCATGCGTATTCTTTGCTTTTTGTTTTCGCCTCAGTCCCTTACGTATTCAAAAACCGTTTGTACATATAACCGACACTGGACATCATTGTAATCATGTGAATTGTAAATTTGAGAGAAAATGGAAGATTGTTTTATACATTCCTTTGTGATGGAAAAATTGAAGATACTACAAATGAGGGTGTGAGATTTTGTAGTCAGAGAGCAATAGGGGTCATTGTTAATCAGTGTGTGACTTTTGTGGAGTTACAAAGCAAAATACTTGAGCAAGTAGGTCCTCACAAACGAATCAGTAAGATGTTTTACAGAGTGCCTATAGCGTTTGGCGGTGGTGTGGTAAAGTATAACTGTTTTCCCATCTATAGCGACAATGAAACAAGCATGATGTTTAGATTTCAAGCTCGATTTCAGAGGTCCGAGTGATGGAAATGTTGGTTATGCTTGAAGATTGTGATGGGAGCTCTGTTTGAGTCACGCACCTCATACATCAAGAAATGAAAACCGGAGGAGCATGTGTCCACATACGAGGCAGCGATTGATCGGCGATTCGTAGTCCAAGCTTTGCAGATATGGCGTTGCAAGATGGAGGGTCATCAAATAGACATTTGTGATTCTTTGGTTTTGAATTTCAAATAGATCACAGGGGATGAAGAAGAAGATCTGAGAAGAAGAAGAAGAAGAGCTGGGGTTGTATCGAGAGGGAGGAAATGGTGATAGTGATGAGGAAACATGTGATCTGAATTCTCAATTTATGAGATCACAGAATCAATCTCGGTCAGTATCACAAGAAAATCCAAGTCACTATTCTTCAATAAATTTGGATGTGCAACTTTGAAAATAGCTTTGCAGGACCAGTCACGAGAGTGGTTGGAGGTGAAGGGGAGTTTGAGGTTGGACAACAATTTCAAGATAAAGAAGGCTGTGTTGTATGCAATAAAGAATTACAGTATTAGAAGAAAAGTGCAATTCAAGGTATACGAGTCAGGCGGACAAAATATCGGTGCAAGTGTGTGAAGTTTGGCAATGGATGTAATTGGAGCATCGTGTTACATTTATTGAAGAGGCAAATATGGGAAGTCAGAAAGTATAATGGAAGGCACACGTGTGAGTATGATTCCGTTCTTGAACAACATCGGTAATTGGATAGTAATATTGTTTGTACTAGTATATTTCCCATGGTTGAGGCGAATCAGCAGTCTCCATCGAGAGAGTTGCAGGGACACGTGGAGTCGGTTTTCAAGTTCAATATTTCATATAGGAAGGTTTGGATTGCAAAGCGAAGCGATTGCTAAGATTTATGGGAGCTGGGAGGAATCATACACGATTTGCCTAGGTGGTTATTAGGTGTGCAACACTACATGCCAGGTAACTCTTATAAACTAAACCTTTGTTGTAAATTATACATGCAGCTCGATGATTATTAATTAGTAAGTGCCTTTGTGAATGAAATAAATATGTTTTTACCGTAGGCTACTCAATAACTTCAATTGTTAGGATCTTTGGGCCTGTAATCGCTATTGCTACCTAAAATGAATTGCATTTATTACATAGACATTTATTTATTGTTAATTGTTGATGGACATTGTAGGTACAGGTCCACTTATTGACAAAGCCATATCGTATTGGGGATATTGTTAATCGAGTTGTTCAATGTTTCATCGTGTATTACGGTCCTTTCCACCGTGTATTGAGGCATTCAAATGGTGTAAACCGTTTATCTCAATTGATGGGACTCATCTGTATGGGAAATATGGAGGTACATTGTTGATGGCTATTGCAGGATGGTAACTCAAATATTTTGCCTATAGCATTTCTTGTGGTTGAGGGAGAGACAAAGAAGCATGGTCATTCTTCCTTACCAATCTTCGACAACATGTGGCGCCCAAGAAGGTATTCTCATTGTTTCGACCAGGCATGTGTCTATTATATCTGCTATAGAGTGAGGGTAGTGGGTGGCATCCTCCTATGGCCTATCATGTATATTGCATTCGACACATTGCGTCAAACTTTGCCAGACAGTTTAAGAATAAGGATGCGAAAAGAATTCTGATAAATGCAGCATATTCAAGGACCCATTCGGATTTTGTGTATTATTATGGACTACTGAGGGATGAAAAACATGAAATGGTTGAATAGGCCGATCAAATTCCGCGGGAAAAATGGGCTCGATATCTTTGATGAGGGTCGACGGTTTGGTCATATGACCACCAACCTTTACGAGTGTATTAATCTTTGTCATGAAGGGTACCCGCAATCTTCCCATCACTGCCATAGTCAAATCCACATACTTTCGCCTTGCTCGATTATTTGTTGAGAAGGGGGGTCAGGCACGAGCCCAACTTGCAGGGGGACAAAGATGGTCACAGCATGTGTTGCGAGCGATTGATGAGAATAAGCAATACTTAGACAAGATGTCTGTTACCCCTTTCACACGAGATTTGATCTCATGTTTGGTTACAGAAAGGGGAGAACATGTAACAAAAGATTACAGAGTGCATTTGGGAGAAGCGGCGCTGCATTGTGGGTCTTTCCAGGCATTACATTACCCATGCCGGCATGCTATTCTTTGTCTGTCATCTTTGCACGAGTTGAGTGGGGTCTTTCACGCATCTGTATCTGATTATGGAATGGGTTGACAATGTCTATAAGTTGGAGTTCACACCCATTGCAGATGAGCATCTATGCCCTCTATACACTGGGCTCCCAATACGTCCAGATCCAGCACTCAAAAGATCTAATGAGGGTCGTCCAGTTTCGACAAGAATTCGTAATGAAATGGATGAAGTGGAGAGTAGTCAACCGAAGCGATGTGGGTTATGTAGACATGAAGGTCATACCAGAAGAACGTGCCCAACCTTGCTACCTTCATCCTCATCCCAGCACGGCTAAATCTGACAGTGCTTATGTTTGTTCATGTGTTCAGATTGTAGTTTGATGACTATGTTTTTTATTCCGTTATTGTGTTAGTTTTATATGTCTTTGACTCAACAATGTTTATGTTTGTTTCTGCAATCTCAATTTCATGGTCCTTTATTACGAATTAGTTGTATTCGCATGCATATTAGTCAATGATGGATATATGTGTTCATCGATAACATGCAACATCTTTTACCCAACTGAATAACATTACATACAAAAAATGGACAAATATCATAATAATAAAATTTACACAGAATGAATACAATATATACATAAGTAAAAATAAACTACAAAAAACCTAGCTATGGCCCTCATCCCTATCTCTCCTGGGGGCCGGGAGCTCGCATCCGGAATGACAATGCCTGGGCTGAACCTGTCGTGCAAGTCTACGCCTCGGGACAATATGCGGCTGCTCCTCCAGTGCATCATCATCCGGATGTGGGATCGGGAGTACGGGAGTGGTCGGTGCTGAAGTCTGGCTAGGCTGCTGTGATGGCTCGACAATCTCCGGAGGCTCAGATCCAGGTAGAGGCTCATCCCTGAATAGATCGTAACTAGGCATGTTCAAATCCATGTCCTGTCGAGGCCCCGAACCTGAACCAGGTGCGACGATCAAGTGGGGCGTGGGAGCATCTAGGAAAGGCGCATGTCATCAAACTCCTGGCGACTAATGCACGCCCGAACAAGTCATCCATGGTGGGGTGTAGCAATAGGAGCCCCCACCATCACCCGGCAAGGACATACACTCCTCTCCGGTATCCCCACCCTCCTCCTCCTCACTCTGGCCTATCACCTCCGCCATCACTCTCTCCAAAGACTCCACCACCTCCGCCCCACCTCCACCTGAACTCCCTCCACCACCTCCAGGACCTCCGCCTCCTCCAGCCCCACCACCACCTCCACCATCTCCATCTCCGCCCTCATCACCACCTCCAGCATCATGCGGGATGTGTCGCTGGGAAGAGCGGGTACCTGCTCGTGCTCGACGCCATGCTCGTCGGCGATCAGGAGCATCTGCGGCTTGGGGGACAAATGGTCTTTGGGCACGCATCGGGTGGGAGATCGTGGCACTGTGATAGCCTAGGATCTTGCGGCTCAGGTGTCGGGGATAAAAACCTCCGTGCTATCCCTGAGTACCAGCTGAGATACTCGGCAGATGGAAGCATATGCTCAGTGTGAGCCCGGCAACAGAATAACGCTGCTCCCAAGCCATCCAATGGCCGTGGTACTCCGCATGTCTGTCTGGCCACCAAACCTTGTCATTGCCGCGACCATCCATAGCATGCAATCTGTCAATGTTCAATGGAGCATATGGAACAGACTGCATACACTGGAACTGCCGCATGACACGCAGTCTGGTGGTGCCACTCCACAATCTCGAAACATATGAGTGCGGTAACCGAAGCCCACACACCAGCACCAGCATACACATGTGCCGGTGTGATAGCAACGATGCTCGCATCCTCATATGGAAGCCACTGAAACTGCAAAATTTAATAATTTAAGTTAAACTTCCGTGTAACCATATAATATACATTTGAAATAATTAATTTACTTAGTATCACTTACTCCATCGATGGGAATGGCATCAAGTCGTGCCCGAAAGGCCACCAGCCTACCAGCATCCCCGTCTGATGTAAGCCTCAATCCACGCCACCTAATATACAAAAATTATTCGTTAGTAATAAACCATAAACATAAACACACCAAACAAGACAAACATGTAACTTATGGGGTGGAAGAAACTATATACCTCGAGGCTAGTGGAAATGTAGCATACAGTGGTACCACTGGAGTGCAGTGAGGGGATCCGGTAATAAGCCCATGACAGCAGTAGCGCTGCACACCCTCCAATGTCAGCAACTCGAGCATTCACAGCCCGACACAGGCTGCGATATAAACATGCTAACACTGCTGATCCCCAACTGTACCGACCAGTAACTCCGAAATCACGGAGTAGGGGCAACCACTTCAGATGAACTCGTGAGGATGACTTGTCTGGACACAAGAATCCTCCAATCAGCTCTAGTAGGTATGCCCTCGTCCACCTCAGCACAACTACATCATCTGCATCGGCAGGAAATGAATCAGATCTGAAGGTCTTCTTCAGCCAGCTCAGCTTCACGTAAGACCCATGGCGATCACATGCGCTCGGGGACCACACCTAATAGATCCCAACAGATATCCCAAATGCTCTGCTGGTGCCATCTCTCCCATGCCCCAATACTGCCACTAACGGCATCGCCATCTACCCTCAATACTGCCACTAACGGCATCGCCATCCACCCTCAATCCTAGCTGGATGGCAACGTCCTGCAGTGTAATAGTCGCATCTCCGTACGGAAGGTGGAAAGTATGAGTCTCCGGACGCCACCTCTCTACTAACGCACTAATCAAAGCTGCGTCATAATGGAAGTTGCCAAAGTTGGCAACCTCCCAGAAACTACCCTGTCGTAAAAAGTACTCCATACGTGGATGAGGAGTCGATGCTCCACAGCGTCTCGGCTGTAGAACTCGATGTGGCTGCAAAAATGAATTGCAAATGTTTAGACATCTGAAACCATAACAAAAAAACTTTAAATTATTTAAATAACTTTAATAAAATAAACTAAACTAAAATAACTTCAAATTTATAAACTAAATTATACTAAACTAAACTAAAGTAACTTTCAATAAATTAAATTAATCTAGGTTTAAATAACTAAACTAATCAAATAAACTACACTAATTACTGAAGTTAACTAAATTAATGAAATAAACTTAACTACTTAATCTATACTAACTTGAATACAAAAATAACAAAGTTTAATTACTTAAATAAACTAAACTTAAACTACTTTAAAAAAATTAAAATATTTGATTAATTAAGTGACCTAGTTAATAGCCTACACTAATTTAAAAAACTTTGCTAAATTAATTAAATAAACTTAACTAATTCAATTATACTAACTTAAACAAAACATAACAAAACTAACTAAATTAATCAACTAATCTCAACTAAAATTACTTTAAAATAATTAAATTCTACAAGCTTTAACTAACTTAATTAATCAGATAAACGTAACTAATTAATCTATACTAACTTATACATAAATAAAACTACATTAATGAAATAAATTAACTAAAATAACTTTAAATAAATTAAATCTAAGTTTAGATAACTAAACTAATCTCACTCATTAAATAAACTTACATAAATTAATGAAATAAATTAACTAAATTAACTTTATATAAATTAAATTAATCTAGGTTTAGATAACAAAACTAATAAAATAAACTTAACTAAATTAATGCAATAAACTAAATCACATCAACTTTAAATAAATTAAATAAAACAAGCTTTACATAACTTAAGCAAATAAACTACACTATTTAAATAAAATAACCTAAATTAATACAATAAACTTAACTAATTTATACTTACTTAAACCAAAATAAATAATTACATTACTGAAATAAACTAAATTAAAATTACTTTAAATATTAAATAAAACTAGCCTTATAAATAACTATATTAATCAAAAAAGCTACACTAATTAAATACCAACAAACCAAACTATATTAATTACCTACGATAAAATAAACTTAACATTTAAATATTTTAAAGTCTACTAACTTTCAATATTTTTAAACTAACCATATTTCTATTTTTCAAACTAAACTAACCTAATTTAAAATATATATCACTAATTGCAATAATACCTAACAATTATTAAATTCATAACCTAAACTAAACTATTTTTGCATTCTAAAACTTAAATAATAAATATCTGGTTATCTAGTTTTGCAGATATGTGAACATCATCCAAGCGGTAAAGATTATTCGCCATGATAACAGAAAGATAGTGAGAAACTGAGAAAATGAATAGTGAATGCGGCGGTAGAGCGTATTCAATATATATAGTGTCTAGAATACGCGTGGGACATGCGTATTCATTAACGTGAATCTGGCGTAGAGTGCGTATTCATTAACAACATGAATATGTTTGAGCGCATCTTGTATTCATGTTGTTAATGAATCTGCGTGAAGCGCATCTTATTCAATATTCTACATGACAGTTCATTTTGGTAATTAATGTCTTTTCCGTTTATTCGCGTAATTATTTTATTTTTTTTTTTTATTCGGGTAAAAATTCCTTATTTGGATTTCGATTAAGTAAATGAATTCATTGGAATCAGTTTCTGGAAAATGTTTGTGTTTTGATTTCTTTAATTAATGGCAGGAAAATTCCAAAATGTACGAATCAAATCGAACAAAGGGTTATCCACCTGTGTTGTATCATTAGTAGGATCATTTTAACTTTGCATTGATGACTTGTACGGTTGCACCCTAAAATAGATTATGTAGCTGGGCCTATATTTTGTCGTTAGATCAACGTACGTAACTGAGGAAGCAGTAAGAAGAATCTTCTTCTCTAGTACGATCATCCGAAACCTGAATTATTTTCTTATTATTGAAACTTAAAGAGGATGGTGTTGTACGCCACACTACTTGTCCATTTTGGTTTGAATAATGTTTGATATATAATAAAATTGGATAACAAATATACATGTTATACTTTATTATCATTAAATGTGATATGTGGTGCTTACTCATTTATCAAATTCAATAATAATAAGATATATAATATGTATTTATTGTATAATTTAATTATACATTTAATATTACTCATTTAATGTAGAGCCACCAAAAAACTTTTGCATTGTGTGTTACGAGACAACAAAAAAACTGTGACGAAATCCTCACCCACATTCGACGGCCTAGGCATAATAGCTACAATATACATTTTTGTGGCCTGAGAAAAGGTCAACGCAATCTCCTCACCACAGTGTTTGGGACCGTATTCATATTTGTTGTTCAATCTTGAGCTTGTGAGTTAGTGTTCGAGGAAGTGGAAGTGGGGTTCTGGCTGCTTAGCAGCTTTAATCATAGAGAATAGAAGGATCATCCATCCACGTGTTGGGTGAGGAAGCCGAATCACCTACCTATTGGACTGAGACCCGATAATTCCACGCGTGTTTCTGTCAACGCCAACTCGCCAATTAAGCCTAGTACGTTTATCTCTATCGATACACAATTACACACACGCACACACTATATATACATGGACTTGCTGGTCTTTCATGTGGGGCGGGGTCCTCCACTTGACCATCGAGGCATCAGGCCACCAACGTTCGGTTCTAACGCAGCCCCTAGTCCCCTTCAATGTGCCCTCCTTCAATGTTTCTTCCTTTTCTAACACGTTGCTTTCCCTTTTTCCTTTAGCTCAACTATTTCTTGAGAAAAAGGTGTTCTCTTTTTGGTTTTTTAGCGGACGATAAAACTATTTTCCATCTTGTATATGTAATCTCATCACTTTCTCGTCAATCCTCTTCGTACTTACATAAAATATAAAAAGAAAAGAAAACAAATTTTATTGTTATTTTTTTCTTTCAGCTAGGAGGAATTTTTCTTAGCCCTTCATTTTCAAGCACAAAATTCTTCGCTCATGGAAGAAACAAATGAGGATGATCTTTTAGGTTTGTCGTACACGATTTTTAGTATGTAAATCATGGAGTTTGGCTGAAAAAAAAATAGTTTTAAAATTTAAAGAAGCTAAATATTGCCAATATATAATAAAACCTTAAACTTGTAGTCTTATTTTTTTTTTCAAATGGATACTCAAATTCCGACTGAATTAAAGGTCATGCTGCCCGGGAAAGGTCATGATTTTTCTAATGGATGGAATGTGTATATATATTTTGTTGGATAAAAGATATTGGGATAACAATTTTTTAAAAAGACCAATGGGAATTGGCTCATCTGGTTAGTCTTTCAATTATATATTATTACTTAAGTTTGATTTATAAATTTTTCTTATTTGACAGCGTGTAAACACTCAATTACCATTTGGTATATTGCCATAATTAAGATGAGTTATCTTCTCAATCTAAACTCTTTTTTTTTTAACATTATAGACGAAATAAAAAAAAATCAAAACAAACTTTTAAGATACTGACAATAAAACTACTTATATTTATAAGAAATAAAAACATATTTTAAACCTAAAAATTGTCAGACTAAATAATAATACTAAGAAAACACATTGGTAAATTTATTTGGTGGTAAATTTATTTGGTACTTTATAAGAGATGGACTTTGAATTAAAAGAAAACTATAGTTTTAACACATAAATCAGAAAAATGTTTGTACAGTATCATTAAAAAAATTAATTTGATTAAAAATGAATCACAATGTATGAACTCACCAAATTTAAAGATAGAGATATTGATGGGGATAATGAATTTATTTTTCTATAGCATTGTAGAATATATCTTACCGGAGCATGCATTACATTTATCAACCTGTTCTTTTTTACCATATAAGTGATGCTCCATCTTGATATTGATTTCTTTTAGAGCCTAGATCACCCAATTTTGCATGATTTTCACCTTTGATGGAAGTCTTTTGTGGCATTTTAATGTCTAAATATGTCTTGCATTTGGTTTAGTAAGTTTTAGAATTTATTTTGATTTTAGTATAATTTGGCATTTTAATTTCAGGTTAATGAGCATGACAAAAAGGAAGTGATGAGCCTAGCGTCTCAACGTCAGAATTTGGCATTGCAACGCCAGCAGGAAAAATACTTCAGATGACTTATGGCGTCATAACACCAAACCCGGTGTCACAACGCCCACGACCCGTGTTTTCCTCATGTTTTATGCCTGTTGGGTTACAGAGAGGTTACAGATAATGTTTTTAGGAGAGAATAAAAGGGAGTACGGGGAAGAAAAAAAGAGGAGCGTACACAGAGAGGTGGACTAGGCAAAGTGCAAAGAAAAGGAGAAGGCTTGAAAAAGAGGAGAAGATTGGAGAAATCCATCATCATCAACCTTGGGTTTTATGAATTTCTCTTCTTCCCTTGCAATTTTCTTTTACTAACTAAACTTATAGTTAGGGGCAAGGTGAATTTGGCTTGTTATGTGTTTCTTTTGAACTAATTTACTTGAGTTTTAATTATGTATGGATTAATCATTTACCTTTGCTGTTATTGCAAGTTTATGAGTTGGCTTCTCATATATTTTGATTAGGGTTCATATCCAAATTGGGAAATTTGGCTGTGTTCTTGTTCTAAGGTTAAATGACATGATTTTCTAGAATTAGGATTAGTTCTTGTGATTGTGTGGAATTTGGATTAGAGATTATGCTTAAACCCGCTATTTGTTAAATATAGTTAAGGAATTAACATGCATAATGAGTAGAGGAGAATTGGTTTGCTAAGGAATTAGGGACCAATTACCTATAGTCTTTCCATTAATCCTTATATTTTCCCAACTTGAGTTAATCCAATTAACAAGTTTGAGACAAAAGAGCCAAAGGATCCTTCACCCCCTAATATTTTTGCATATTATTGTTACCTGTTGGAATTCGTCTCTTAAGTTATAGCTTTATTTAGAAATTGTCAAAGTTTTAGCATTAGAGCTATCTTTAATCCAAACTATTTTGTTTATCTAATTAAAAGCAAACTTGTGAACTATTGTTCAATTGTACTAATCTTTATGGGAACGATACCCACTTCCTTCCATGATACTACTGAAAATGATTTGGCATACTTGCCAATTTGTTATCAACAAGCACACAAAATTGCCCGTAAATTTGAGGCTACTAAGCCTATCGACTCATCATCTTAATTTGTTTAAACTATAATTAAGCTTACGAAAAGAAGTCAAAACTGAAGCTCAAAGTAAAGGTGATGCAAGCATCAACTACCAGTCATCATCACTCTTTATAACATTCGCAGTGTCTCGCCACATATTAAGCATATTACATGCACATTAAATTCTTTTTATTTTCTGTGACAGATTAATGCGCTTTATCACACCACATGAAATCGCCGTTCTTTTTTCTTACGTTCGCGCGCAGGCACGGGCTCTTTAGCCTACGTGGCAGTGACGTGTCCAACTTAACGGCACCTAGCCGTTAAAATGTTCTGATTGCAATAGCAGCAATAGGTACGGCGTCAGTGCTCCGTTAGTTGATTAAGAACATATCTTCCGACGTGTAGTGCCACCCCACCCCAGCTTTTGTTCCCAACGTGTCAAACGCTTTCGGGCACGTGAAAGTCACACGCTTGATGCTCTTCAGATTACATTTTTTAATTAATTTTAGAGTGTAATGCGCCTAGCATTTCTTCTCCGTCATTGGAAATGGGAGCAATGGAATCTCAATATGGCGTTTCACTAATCCACCTTTTAAATTTTACATTTTTTTCCCCTGTTCCTCTTAAAAGTGGATTGCAGTTAACATTAGTTTCCCGTAATTATTAATTCCATTAAAACCTAGTTAGATATTCTGATATAGAGGTTCCCATGAAAGTAACAATGACAAATTTCAATCTCATAATAAAACCGAACACCTTTATCACTAAACTAACCAAAAATCTGCTACCTCAATTTCAAAATAATTGTTGTTTTATAGATTTTTTACATTTTAAATTAATTGTCATTTTTAATCCCAATGTATCATTAATCGATTTATACCCATTTTACTCATATACTATTTATTAGAAAAAAAATTAATATGTGTGAGTTATATTTATTGGCCATCATAAAAGGTATTGTAGTCTTTCAACTTCATTTTTTAAAAAAATTAATATTATGCTATTATTACTTTAATTATTAGTTTTTGGTGGGTATTACGTTAATTATTAGGCAACACTCAAAACAATACTTTTTTTTTACTGGAAAATAATAGTATTTATTTTAAAATCGAAGGAATAACATATTTAACTCAACCGCATTTGTATCCCAAAAATTTTAAACGTGATCAATTTCGTGTTTCATCACTACGCACTTATTGTCTTGTAAATTGTCACGACCAACATAGATCCCACTAATCTCGACGACGACAAAATTACAAAAAAAAAAAACAAAACGGTTTGAAAACTTTCCCCCGTATCATACTTTTAATTATTGGCAAAGAGCAACTAAGTAAAAAGTTACGACACTCCCAAAATCCTTATCATTACACTATTATTAATATGTTTTACCTTTTAGTAAATGAAATAACTAAAAAAAGGCGTTATCCTACATAAACAGTGTTTTGTTTTTGAAAAATTGAAAAAGAAATTCCTTAATTCTCAATACATTAAATGAATTAATAACAATTAATCAATTTTTCTTAATTTCTTAGAAAATTCCTTAGAAAGATATAACGTGTATTTATAAGCTATTCTGATCACAATTTTAAGTCGCATAAATAATAAAGATGTCCTATAAATGCAGGCGACGCTACAACAGCATGTATATCGACTAATAAACAGAAACACTATGATCCATAATGTACACCAGCCACATGGACTCCACTCACGTGTCTCTCATGCAGAGAACACAAAACCAGCACAAGCATCGGCGACATTGTGTCGACGTGGCATTTGATTAGGCATTGCAAATGTGTCTTGTGGGCCCTACGCGTCTAACACGGCAGTTTGCCTTAGGATAGACGTACGGAGGGGAAGCGTTTGACACTCTTCTCAGCACGTGTGACTCACACGCCCGAGCAGGCTTTTATGAACTTAAGCGTTTAATTTTATGAACAGATACTGATTAGGCCTTATATTTAAAAAAGTTATATAAATAAAATAATTTGATTGAATTATAATAATATTATAAATTTTATATTATCAATATATAAAATTTAAAATTATTAAATATTATCAAATATCTAAAAGTACCTAACTTTTTTTAATATTGTCTCAAAACATACATAATAAATTATAGATTATGTGATAGTTTCAAAAAATTTTATATTATTCATAGAAATTAAACTCACATTTAATTGAGGGAGATTGCTGAACTTTACCAACCTCCATATTTTGTTTTGAAGAAAAACCTCTTCTTCTTCTCTTTGGTTGATTAACTATAATTATTTAAAAATTTGTAATTTAATTTGATTCACGTTAATTATCTTATTGATTTTTTCTAACTTCAAATTAATCTTGTCTCTCTACCACTTTTTCATAGTTGAATATATTATTATTTTCATTTATCTTTTATTACAAATTAATATAATAATGTTAAAATTAAAGTTATACTCAATTATTCATTTCCCTTACATATTTAATACTAATTCACGTTTTTAATATTATTTGAATTAGTATTATTGTCTATATATCTTTGACATCTCTTGAACTTCTCTCCAAAAAATATTGAATATTGAATCACACATTTGCATATTACTTGAATCATAAAAGGAATAATATGACTCTAAAATATATAAAACAGTTGCTTAAGTATTTCACGTAAACCGTTATTGTGTTTCTTTGCCCGTCTCTCTCTGTTTTTTTATTTTAGGTAAAGCACCCATATTTTTTAACTATATATTAATTTTATTATATAAAATATAGTTTGAATTTTCATAAATCAAATCACGCCATCAAACATTATACTAGGATATGATTATTACGGTAAAAGTGAGAAAAGATAATTTCAAGTTAGTTTTCTGTGAAGCTTGAGTTATTTGAATGAGATCTAATTATTTACAAACTTTCTCTAAAAAAGGTATTTTAGTGTTTTGATTACTTATGTATTGCTCAAACAAGTGAAAATTTAAAAAAGATAATATTGTTCAAATAGAGAAAAAAATAGCAGATAAAATATATTAATTAGGAGAGAGAAAAAGTTAATAAAAAATGCTTATAATAATTGATAACAAAAGTAGAAAAAGATATTAATTAGGAAAGAGAAAATACATTAATTAGGAGAGAAAAGATGTTGCGTAATCAGTATTTTTTTATTCATTTAACAAAAAAAATACTTATAAAAACTATACCAATTTTTTTTTAGTTTATTTTTGCAAATAATATTTTTTTGTTTTAATTGGGTAAAAAAGCCAGCTTTTTATTCTTTACAATTCGTGAAAGCGACCCATAACGTCATTAATTTGACCTTGCTTTTACCAGTTAGTGCACTCAATGGATTTTATGAAAGTGTAATTACTTATTTTAGCCCCTCCCCTCAAATTAAAAATATAAGTTCATTTTAGTAGCTTAAGTTGAATGGCAAGATCAGCGTCATGATATGAGTTAAAAAGAAAATATGATGACTATTGTTTGTTTGTTTAAAACGATAATTCAAACACTTTTTGTGTGCTACTAAAATTTTTCAAAAGCGCAGAGAGTAATTTACTTTTCGTCAAGACATGCACTAATTCTCAATATACTTAGAGTTTAATTTTTATCATCTACAATGTAAAAAAGTTTTATATTGTTATTTAATTAAATCACTCTATTTATATAATTTTCAAGTAATGAGTGGAAGACTTAATCACTAATAATACATGATTGAATATCAGTGCATAGAAATTAAACTATCTATAATTTATAATCTGTCCACAATAATAATATTCAAGATTTCTTTACAGAAAAGTTTTTTTTTAGGTGTCACTTATAGAGTAATTTAGGGCCTATAATTTTTATAACTTTAATAATTAATAATTTTAAAGACTATAATCATAATTATTACCATTTAATAGTATAATTGCACCACAATAATTCACAAATGAATGTTAAGATATTTTCCTACAATTCAAATTGTAACATTGTATTTTTGTCTAAATTCATGATTATAATAAACTTCACATGTGCTAAATTAGGGTAACAATCTAATTTAATTTATACTAAAAAGTGTAATTTCTATATATGTGATCAAATATTAAACTCTAATTATTACTATATATATAAATATTGGATTATACAAAATATGATCAATATACTTAATGAATTATTATTGAAAGATTTTAATCAACATATATTCATTTTTTCTTCTGATTTGAATCAATAGGTAATTGGGAACGATGTATTCTTACGTTTGTTACAAGTTTTAGAAAAATTTTCCCGGGTATTAATTATTCCATGGAAAAATATTTCCTATGATTTTTTGAAATTTTATTCCCAAATTGAAAGGTGGGGAAAAAATATTCCCATGATTTGGGAATCACAATTATTAAACACAATTACTCAACTATCCCTCAATTATATTTAATTTTTCCTCCCAAATTTTCATTAACCCGCGCGCACACTCTTTTTTTTTCATGATTTAGCCGCGCTCTCTCGCTTACATATATTCCATTTACAAGCTTTTCAACCCGTCAGAGCAGACTCCAGACTCCACTCCACTCCATGCTTCCATCTACTCTGTGGTTGTTCCTTCTTCCTTTTTTATTTTTTCACTATTCTTTTTTGCCTTGCCCGTTTTCTGAAAAAGCTATTGAACATTGAAGTCATGTGTGTGTGTGTGTTTTTTTTGTGGCAGAG
The DNA here is from genome assembly GCA_031216105.1 of Dalbergia cultrata. Taxonomy (NCBI): domain Eukaryota; kingdom Viridiplantae; phylum Streptophyta; class Magnoliopsida; order Fabales; family Fabaceae; genus Dalbergia; species Dalbergia cultrata. Next base: position 60,304,174 of record CM062347.1, read on the forward strand.
TCTTGATTGTACAACACTAATCTTCATTGCTTCGATTGATCCTTCTCGATTGCTTTCATTGCTGGTTCCAATGGGTTAACGTAAAGGTTTTATTTTGTTTATTTTATTTATAGTTTTAAACCTTCACATTTCTATCATTGTATAATTAAACTGTCTTGGTGGTGGCTCCTCTCACAAGTGGCTAATCTGTTGGTGTTGTCTCTGCCATTCGTGCACACCTCAATAGTTGTCGGGATTGTGTTGTTGTCAACCTTCTTAGGAGGTGGCACCTTACCCTCAAACTAGGTTTGACTCTATGAATTTGTTTATTTTTATTTTACATTGGATCAATTATGTTTAATTTAATACTTTTTAAATACTTCATTCTATGAAAACTCATTAGATTTGTGCTTCATTTTGCCCACCGAGCTGATTTATAGTATTTTATAAATCTAAGTTTATTTATATAAGCAGAATTTAAAAGGCATTTTTAATTTGGAACATTCATGGACCTTCATCAACGAAAGATGAGGATCTTAGCAATATTGATCATATTCTTGGAGCAATTGAATTGTTTTACTTTGATGGCAATGATTATGTGCTATGTCACTCTATGTAAGCATTTGAGAAAGCGAAAAAGGACATGGGATTCTCATGAAAGAAGTTTAGTTAGACAAGTGCATTTCCATAGGATAGTTTTCATGAGTGATGTGGCTTGTATTGAAAATACAAGAATGGATAGGGCTGGATTTTACAAGCTATGTGATATGTTGAAAACCGTTGGTGGCTTAGTTCCAGCTAGACATATGTGTGTAGAAGAGTTAGTGGCTATTTTTTTACACACTTTGGCACACCATGTTAAGAATAGAATGGTGAAAAGACAATTTGTTAGATCTTGTGAGACAATAAGTAGGCACTTTGCCAATGTGTTGTTGGCGGTTCTAAGGTGTCATGAAAAATTATTGAAGCATCCCGAGCCCGTTACGGAGAACAACAGGGATGAGAGATGGAAATATTTCAAGGTACATAAGTAAAGCCAAAGATCTAGTTTTTGTTTTATTAATGTGTGACTGAAAATTCAATTTTAGTGTAGTAACAATAGTAGGTTTTGTTGCAATGTATAGAACTGCTTAGGAGCACTTGATGGTACACACATAAAGGTCAATGTCCCTGAATATGAAAAAGCTAAGTACAGAACAAGGAAGGGTGAGATAGCTACCAATGTATTAGGTGTTTGTTCCCCAGATTTGCAATTCATATATGTTTTGCCCGGTTGGGAAGGTTCAGCTGCAGACTCTAGAGTCCTCAGAGATGCTATTTCTCGTACAAATGGCTTAAGAGTTTTGCAAGGTATAATAATACATACACATTAACTAAAAACCATACAAGTTACACATATCATATATGTCATATGATAATAATTCTAATTTCATTGATGATAGGGTATTATTATTTATGTGATGCTGGCTACATGAATGGAGAGGGATTCCTTAGTCCTTATAGAGGTCGAAGATATCACCTCAGTGAGTGGAGACATGGCTCACAACCAACTACACCCAAAGAATTTTTCAATATGAAGCATTCTTCTGCCAGAAATGTAATAGAAAGGTGCTTTGGACTCTTGAAAGGACGTTGGGCCATATTGAGGGAAAAGTCCTTCTACCCTGTTAAAACACAAACAAGAATAATAACTGCTTGTTGTTTATTACATAATCACATTCGTAAAGAAATGGTTGTGGATCCTTTAGAGGGGAATTTAGAAGGGAACTTAGGAGAAGTTGAGTCATCTAATGACATCATGGATGGTGAAATGATAACCACTGTGGAGCCCAGCGATGCATGGAGTCAATTGAGAGATAATTTAGCACTGGAAATGTTCAATCAATGGAGGGGTGGTGGACAACATTGAATTATTTAATGTATTTTGCTATATGTTTTTTTGGTGTAATTTTTTACATTAAATGTACTATTGACTTGTGACTCAATTTTTATTTAATATAGAAATTTTGTTAAATTTTGAAAATGTAATTTATTTATCTATAAATTATTGCTTTCTATTATACTGATTTATTTAGAGGAATGGAGGAGTCTTCTCAAGCACAACAATCAAAAGCAACAAAGCGACAATGGACTACAGGAGAAGATGCAACACTAGTAGAGCGTTTATTTCAATTGGTGGAAAATAGCCATTGGAAGGCTGATGCTGGATCATTTAAACCTGGGTATGCAAAACAATTGGAGAAATATCTTCATGAGAAGATTCCAAATTGCACTCTAAAAGCTAGCCCTCACATTGAATCAAGAGTGAAATATCTAAAGAAGCAATACTGTGCAATCAAGGATATGCTAGGTCCAAGTGCAAGTGGCTTTGGATGGGATGATACTCGAAAGATGATTGTAGTAGAGAAAGAAATCTATAGAGAATGGTGCAAGGTAATGATACAATAAATTAATTTTTTCTTTGATTAAAAAATGATATTTTTTATGATTTATTTATTATTTACATTTTCGCTTCAATGCAGTCCCATCCTGCTGCAATTGGCTTGTATGGAAAGTCATTTCCCCACTTTGATAGCTTAGAAATTGTGTTTGGAAAAGATAGGGCAACTGGCGCCCATGCAGAAAACCCAGCCAATGCTGCTTTAGTAATGGAAAGAGAACTTCATCAAACTGTGCCAGAAAGAAAGTCAGGAATAAATTTGGATAGCGATGAATATAACTTCAAATCGCAAATACCATATATTCCCACATATAATGCTTTTGAAGCAATCGGCCAAAGTGATCAACCACAAGGAGGAGGTATTGCATCTAGTGGTGAGAAACGTAGTCGAAAAAGGACTAAATATAATGATGATGTTTCTGATAACTTGGCAGCTTCTTTGAACCAACTGGGTGAATTCTATGTTGGAACTACCAATAATATCCACCAATTGACATCTTGTTTTTTACATGAGAAACATACGGCTGAAAGGAGAAATCAAGTTACATCTATCTTAAAAGAAATAGGACTGTCTACGGATGAAATTGTGAGGGCTGCTATTTTGATCACCAACAACAACAACTTGTGTGATTGTTTTTTCACTATGGATACTCCACAACTCAGGGAAGAGTTTGTTTACCGTGTTTTATCCACCAATGGTAATTTTTAGAAGGTAAATTTGATAAAGATAAATTTATGTACATTCGTGTGCCAAAAAAAAAAATGTGTGCATTCCTCATATTAATTATTTCATTAGTTCTTATATAGTTTGTTTTTGGAATTTGCAGCAACATTTGAATAGATCAAAGTTGGGTTAATTGCATCATGACTTGAAGGCGACACCGTGAAAGGATATTTATCGAAAAAAAAAGGCGTAAAGGATGATATAAGACATAATAATTATCAGTTATTATCACTATACTGAAGTTGATTATCTTTTGTTATGGTGATGTAAAACTCACTTTGATGTAGTTGTTATTTTTTTAACATTTTATTTAATTATTAGATTTGGATTAGATGATAAATTTTAAAAAATTGATTGTTAATTTTATATTGATCGAAAAATAATTTCAAATTTATAATTATTGTTCTCTTTTTTAGTGTAATTTTCACTTGATTTAAGTGTTATTTTTTTAGAATTTTATTTAATTATTTAATCTAGATGAAATGAACAAATTTTAGAAGTTAATGTGTTAGGGATATTTTGAAAATTATGACATGTATTTCCAAGAATGTAGATTATAAAACAATCAAATTTTAAATTTATTCCCAGAAATCTCAACAAAAAATCCTGGAAATACTTAATGTTAAACAAATAACTTTTTAAAGATACTTGAAAATCATATTCTCAAGAATATCATTCCCAGGAACATCATTCCCAAGAACATAAAACGCCCCCTTTAACTAATCATACTTCTACTTGCTGGTGAAAGATTTTTTAAATCTGTAATAATTGTCGAAGTCTGAACCAAACTTTGAACTTGAATAGAAACTTGGATTTTGAAATGTGCAGGTGGGGTGTGGGATTCAAGTTCTTCTCAAAGGCTATTTCTTTTACCCTGTCTTTCAGTTTTAAAGCCTACCTCAAATAGTGTGGAAACAATACTTTATCAACCTATTCCTAACCCATCACAGTTTAGGGCAATAACAAATATAGAATAATAGTAAAACCCAAGACCAGCCGTTGTCAGATGATAAATTATACCAAGATTTGGCAAAACTGTCGTGAACTTTGCAACAAGAAAAACAAAAATAATACATCGCTATCATTTTACTGATAATCTTCATCACCGAAATGGATGATAAAAATTCCATTCTCCCCCTAAACCAGTCAACTGCAGTCAAGCTCTTCCCGGAAACGTTGTAATATCCAGATTCTTGCCTAACTAAATGTCTTAAATAAGATAAGAATTATATTAGTGTTTCCCCCAATATCACGAGACCAATTTTTACTTATTTTCGGAAAATAATTTTATATTATTATCCAATAAAATAATACAAAATTATTATATCACCATGCCTCGTAAGTCATTTCATAAATATAAATTTAAAATATGTAACACGATAGTTTATTGCATTTAGTAGATGATAATATAAATTAATTAATTTTACATAAAATCAAACCCAATTATCCATATATTATAATTTTTATTTAAAAATTAGGTAATAATTAGTATAATTTAATTTCTACGTACTAACAATGTAAAATATTTTACACAATCATTTTATTGCTACAAAAATAAAAGTAGTTAAGTTTCATATTTACTACTTAAAAACAATTTTACATTATTACTATATCAAAATCAATCTCTTAATTATTTTTATACATTTTTAATATGTTTCTATATAATTACACTGTTATCTTATCATTTATTTTTATATTAATGAAAATAGATAAATCTCACATGCACTGCTTGACAATCTAGATTTGACTGGATTCTTTTAATATGTTGTTAACATCGTAAGAACGAACTAAAATTATAAATAAAAAACACTCCTATTTAATAGGGGCATTTTGGACATCTCACGTGAAGTGGCCTTTTATAAGCACCGTTCAGAGCATCTCTCCGAAGTACGTTTATTAGTCCCGTATTACGACAAAGAAAACAGAGCAACTCTCACTCTCAGAAACACAGTACTCTGTTTCTCTCAGCTTATCCTTTTCCCACCCTCTTCACTTCTTCAACACATATTCTCAAAGCACCCTCCAATGGCAACCAAAAACAACGCCGAGAACCAAACCGATACCGAGAAGGTGGCGAACGGAGTAGCCTCCGATGAGCGTTGTCCGGTGGAGGAGGTGGCGCTAGTGGTGCCGGAGACCGATGACCCTTCACTTCCGGTGATGACTTTCAGGGCGTGGTTTCTGGGGATAATCTCTTGCGTGCTCCTCATATTCCTCAACACCTTCTTCACGTTCAGGACTCAGCCACTCACCATCTCTGCCATCCTCATGCAAATAGCTGTTCTTCCCATAGGAAGGTTCATGGCTACAACTCTTCCCACAACTGAGTACAGTGTTCTTGGGTGGCGTTTCAGCTTGAACCCTGGCCCTTTCAACATGAAGGAGCATGTCATCATCACCATATTTGCAAACTGTGGTGTTTCCTTTGGTGGGGGTGATGCTTACTCCATTGGTGCTATCACTGTTATGAAAGCTTATTACAAGCAAAGCTTGAGCTTCCTCTGTGCCCTCTTCATCGTCTTAACTACCCAGGTTTGGTTACTCTGCTGAAAATCTTGCATCTTTTGTTTGTGCTTTGGAAAATTTATACTTTTTTTTTTAATTAAGAGCAATTACTAGAGAATCTTTTTTTTTTTTCAATTATTGTTGATTGGTAGTTACTAGAAAATAAACGAAGCGAAGCTCTTAGTTGTTGATTTTTGTTTTGGATAGAGATTTGGGGGATGGTGAAGTGCCAGGATGTAATACTATTTTTTTTCTCCCTTATTTAAATGAAGTATGTGTGTCTTGAAAACCTGTGAAGGTTGAACATGCTTTCTAGCTGTAATTTCTTTTCATTTTCCAGCATAAAAAATATATGTATTTCTTCTGAATTTTTTTTGTCAATGCAAGTCTATCTTTAAAAGTTGATTTTCTTTTTTTTTTCCTCAATGACAAAAAGTGTGGAAGATGGGTTGAATTTTCAATATGAAAATCTATTCCTCCTTTTTTGGATTTTTTTTCCCTTTCAAGCAAATATTCTGCTATCAATCTGTTTTGTAGTTGTGGGAAAAGTTTTACTTTAATAAAGTTATTGTTCTAAATTGCGTTGCAGATATTGGGGTATGGATGGGCTGGGATTTTGAGGCGGTATCTGGTTGATCCCGTTGATATGTGGTGGCCATCAAACCTTGCTCAAGTGTCACTCTTTAGGTTCTTTCTCGCCTCCTTCTTCAATGTTACATTTTATTTAGTTGGAACTGAATCAAGCAAAAGGCCTTTGGTAGCTGCTAATGTTTGTATTCAACATGCATTCACCAATTTGCACAACCAAGGACCACTGCTAATTTGTGAATGAAAGAATAACTCAACAAAAATTGTATAATGAAAGGAATGATTTGAAAAAATTATGGGAATCCTTTTGATTTGATATTTGCATAATTGATGCCGTGATATTTCTGCCAATTGCTACCTAAATATAGAAATTTTCCAGTGAAATATTCTGCATTTACATATTTTGCATGATCACTGCTAATTTGTGACTTAAAGAGTAACTCTACAAAAACTGTATAATGAAAGGAATGATTTGAAACAATTATGGGAATCCTTTTTATTTGATATTTGCATAATTGATGCCGTGATATTTCTGCCAAGTGCTACCTAAATATAGAAATTTTCCAATGAAAATATTTTGCATCTACATATTTTTGCATGATCTCTTCTATGCTAGAAAAGGTGTTATTGCAAACAAACCTAACGAGTTAAATCAATAAAAATAATAGCGCGAATCAAGTTTGTCATTGACTTGGAATTGCTAGCAATAGCATGTGATGGGAAACGCAAATGAACCTTTTGTTGCATACCCAGTAGACATTGTAAGTAATTGTTGAAATTAAGAGTTTTAGATAGTGGATAAAGAAGAAGAGAGAGTATAGATTTAGGATAATATGAAAATATATTGATATTATGTGATGTTGTGTTACACTGAGATAATCTTATTTATAAGCCAAAAGATAAAATCTAAATATAATAATAAAATCAATCTAAGATATGATATGAAATATTCTAAAGATATAATGGAAATATTACTGGATATTTCTTTATTTCTAACAGTAACTATGGTGTAAGCATTGACACTTTACTTTTTTGATGCCGTGCACTAAGCGCATCTTCACTGCTGAAAGGCTCATATCATTGATTCTGTTGTATTGTCCGGTTGCTGTAAATATTTCTGGACACGAGACATAACATTGAAAAGGGAAAAGGTCAAGTGGAAGATATATTAATATTTTGCTCCCAATGTTTCATTGGCTGGTCCAGAATTTGCATATAGGCAAAGGTTTAGTATCTTCTCCAGAAGAATTTACGCAACAGTAAAAACCAATTATTCGAAGTTCTTCTAATTTTCTTGTTCATTATTCCCTCTAATGTTATTCTGATTGCATCACTATCCTTGTGCTACAGGGCACTCCATGAAAAGGACCATAAGTCAAAAGGTCTTACAAGGATGCAGTTTTTCCTTATTGCCATGGGAGTAGCCTTCTTGTATTATGCACTTCCTGGCTATCTGTTTCCCATCTTGACATTCTTCTCATGGGTGTGCTGGGCATGGCCCCATAACCTCACAGCACATCAAGTTGGATCAGGTTATCATGGACTCGGGGTTGGTGCCTTCACTTTTGACTGGGCTGGCATTTCAGCTTACCATGGCAGCCCGCTTGTTACTCCATGGTCTTCCATTGTTAATGTTGGAATTGGATTTATCATGTTCATCTACATAATTGTACCTGTATGTTACTGGAAGTATAACACTTTTGATGCTCGCAAGTTCCCTATATTTTCTAATCAGTTGTTCACGGCCAGCGGACACAAGTATGACACCACCAAGATCTTAACACCAGACTATGATCTTGACATTGCTGCATACAACAATTATGGGAAGTTATACCTTAGCCCTCTGTTTGCATTATCTATTGGATCAGGTTTTGCAAGATTTACGGCAACCCTCACTCATGTAGCACTGTTTTATGGCAGGTAGGCTGCTATCAAAGCCTTTAGCACATGTTTATCTCTTATTAAAAAATGAAACACTTGGATATATGATGAGATTGATGCTATAGTGCTAATATTTTTCTTCCATTTATTCTCCCTTCTACGTTACAAATATGAAAAAGAAGACACTGAAATAGTTTCCTTTCTCCAGAGACATTTGGAGGCAGAGCAGATCAGCAATGAGTAATGTGAAATTGGATGTCCATGGTAGACTCATGAAAGCTTACAAGCAAGTACCTGAATGGTGGTTCCTCATCTTATTATTAGGGAGCATGGCGCTCTCCCTGCTCATGTCTTTTGTGTGGAAAACAGACGTGCAACTGCCGTGGTGGGGAATGCTCTTTGCTTTTGCCTTAGCTATTATTGTAACCCTCCCAATTGGTGTCATCCAGGCAACTACCAACCAGGTATTTACTCCAATATTCCTGCCATCTCTAGTCCCTCATTGTCCACCATTATAGCGTACTAGTTTATGCAAAGTGGGACGCCATGAGTTGAGAGTCTAAATTTCAACGTTAGTTTTCCCTTGCAGCAACCTGGATATGACATTATAGCACAGTTTATGATTGGGTACATCCTTCCTGGAAGACCAATTGCAAACTTGCTCTTCAAAATTTATGGGAGAATCAGCACCATCCATGCTCTCTCTTTCTTGGCAGATCTCAAACTTGGACACTACATGAAAATTCCTCCACGATGCATGTATACAGCTCAGGTAAGGCTCCTCCTACTTCAAGTTCTTTTTCTTTTCTCTATCTTTTTCTTTTATTTTCTTTTTACTTTTTTCATCTTTTTATTCCAAATAGCTGGTGGGAACTATACTTGCTGGTATAGTGAACCTTGCAGTGGCTTGGTGGATGTTGGATAGCATTAAGGACATATGCATGGATGATAAGCTTCACCATGACAGTCCTTGGACTTGCCCGAAATACAGGGTGACCTTTGATGCATCTGTGATATGGGGTCTGATAGGACCAAAGCGCCTGTTTGGACCAGGCGGGCTGTACCGGAACCTAGTGTGGCTATTCCTCATTGGAGCAGTGTTGCCAGTTCCTGTTTGGGTGTTGAGCAAAATCTTCCCTGACAAGAAGTGGATTCCCTTGATAAACATCCCAGTTATATCTTATGGCTTTGCTGGAATGCCACCTGCAACTCCAACCAACATTGCAAGCTGGCTGGTGACAGGAATGATCTTCAATTACTTTGTGTTCCGCTACCACAAACGCTGGTGGCAGAAGTACAACTATGTTCTATCTGCAGCACTGGATGCAGGCACAGCTTTTATGGGTGTTCTTATTTTCTTTGCACTACAGAATGCAGGCCACAACCTGAAATGGTGGGGAACTGAGTTGGACCATTGCCCATTGGCGTCTTGCCCAACTGCACCAGGAATTGAAGTCGAAGGTTGCCCAGTATTCAACATAACGGGTTGAGCTGCTTCTTTTTCTTTTCCTATTTTTGGTTTTGGGCTGGAAACCAAGTAAGGCTTTTAAGCATATAGGGAAAGGGAATAACAAATTGCTTTGCAATTCTGTACATGCATGCTTGTCATTGTGGCGGTTTTTCGGTATTTTTACCTCTTTTGGTTTTTCGTATTTTTACTTAAGACCTAAGCTGCACTCGTCGTTTGGCACCTAAAAATAGAATCTGAAAACCAAGGATCTTTGTGAACTAAAGTGGTCATGAAAATGCAAATTTATAGCTTTTACAGAAAGGGATTGATGCATATATATTAGGGGCGGGGAAATCTAATCCCAGGAGGAATAGGATGCATGCAGTCTCTGAAATAATTGACGTTTGTGAACTAAAGTGGTCATGAAAATGCAAATTGATAGCTTTTACAGAAAGGGATTGATGCATATATATTAGGGGCGGGGAATCTAATCCCAGGAGGAATAGGATGCATGCAGTCTCTGAAATAATTGACGTTTAAGATAGCACAGGTGGCCAAATGGATGCAATAAATTGAGAAAGCAAAACCAGATTTTTTTTGTTTCGCTTGATTTGTACTTGAGGCGGCAACAATATGCAAAAACGCTACGAATGAGAGGTGTAAGCCTGCCACGATCTTTCTGACATGTAAGGACTAAGGAGCAAATGTTTTGCATCTCGAATTACTCTTCCCACACTTACGTGGATAGAAGATGATCCATTTGTGAAAACCACAATGAAGTTTTCAATGGCCTCTTCTCAATTTTTATAATCTTAATAGGTCAGCCAAAGGCATTCCAAAACAGGTAGATATCAATTCCCTGACTGAAAACTTGGGCAAAAGAAAGAGGTAGAAGTAGGAGGGTCTATAACTATACAGTGAGCATCCCGTTTTAATAAACCAAAGCCTCCTATGTACGGGACTAGTTATGACTAGAAGCCATGTGTCCTCCTTTTAAAAAAAAAAATCTCGTTTCCCCCACCAAGATAAAAAAGCTACTTCCTTAACCCGCCAAAAGGTCATTTCACAGGAAAATGAACAAAAAATGCCTCTAAAAAATGAAACCGGAAACCAACCAAGAAAATAACACAAACAAAAGCTGGAAAAAAAAAAATGAAGTCATATACGAGAGAAGCTAAAAACGAAAATCTATATGTGGGGATATGGGCTGAAATGTAAAACAGCTTCTATATTGGATAAGAACATGTAATAAATTATTTTTATCCTTTTGATATCACTCAACCAAAATTCCTAGAGAAACGCATCACCATACATGTAAGAATTCGGAGCTGAACTGTCTGGCGAATCGCCATCAAGCAACATGCAATACAATATTGACTTTCTTATGTTGACCCTTATGGAGAAGCTTAGCATTTCTCTCTTATAGCTATAATACTTAAATCTCTATTGACAATAACAGGCGCCAAAAGCTATGGCCCATGTCATTCACGTTTACCTCTGCAAAGACTTGTACAGCACCACAGTGACATATTTGGCTAGAAACCGATGAGTTGTGCCCAGTGCAACCACTGAAGGACTGCTCTTTCTTTTTTGCATGTAAAGATGATTGAGCACTCCATGTTGAGGCCTTGACATAGGAGGTTGGATTTCCATATTTGTTGCAGGAACATTTAGCAGTGTCATTTGCAAGTGTGGGGGAACAAATGGTGGCTCCTTTGCATAATCATCAGAACTAAGTTGTAAGTTGTTATAACTCGAGTCTGGTGATTGAGGAGGTTCAAAACTAGAAATGCTTCCAATGTCTTCGGGGACATAATCCTACATAAATTAAATAGAATCATCAGTCTTGAGTTAAACGTCAATGGCACCCATGTCCCCTTGATTGACCAGAAATTGCAAGCTTTGCTGCACAACATTTATGTGTTACTGCAAGTGCCACGAGAATACTTGAAAACTATGGAGCTACATGAAAATGGAATAACAGCAAAATGGACTACTATTCTAAAGAATCTATAGCAAAAAACCAATCAATCCACATTAAAAGGGCAGCTATCCAATTATCAAAGGAAGCTTCCACTTGCACTCACAGAGTCACGTATATTAGATAATGAGCCAATTCTGGTACTTTCATCGTAGGTAGAGAATACTGTTCGTTCTGTAGCATCAAAAGTTGAGTACAATTTACTAATCCCCCCGACCCCTTCTTTTTTTTGGTTCAAAGTTGAACTTCATTATGACACGGAACAAGAACCCAGTCACTCTCTATAGCACTTGAATCCAGAAATGGTAATGTGCTCAATGTCGATAAAGTGATAGTTATGTGTAAATGGAAAAATAAACAGGCATAATTGATCTAAAGCTTTGCATATTTCCATTTAGATATCCAAAAGATTTAAGCATTATAATTTCTAAAGACTCCAGTAGTCTACATATGTATGCTGGAAGAAAATCCAAAGCTTTGTATTGTTACCTCTGTGCAAGATTAGACACACAAAAAGGCCCAAAGAGTAACTAGAATTGATCTATTAGTATAAAAGAGCATCATTAAGCACTGCCAGCACCCAGAAGGAATAGAAAAACACAACTTATCATCTCATGAGCCCAGCCGACACTTCCAGTTAAAGTCAAAATTAATGGAAAATATTTGTATGTGACTACAGTTATGAGAAGGCATTCGATATATTTGTGTATCTAGAGACATGTTAAAAAGGCACGTCCCTGAAATAATGAGTTTTGGATCATCTGGATCTGAAACAAAAAATGCTGCTGGAAGATAAGGGCTATTTGGTAAAGAGTATGAAATAAGTGAAAAATAAAAGATAACCAGGGGAGAAAAACATATCTTAGGGATATATTAGACCAAAGGATGAGTTAAAAAGAACAAATAAAGGAGAGAAAATTGCACATAACCCCAAGATACTGAAAGATAATAGGGCTGGCCCTTTAACAACTTAACCACAGGGAGTTTATTTTGTGCACAAGCCCTCTACCATAAATTTGAAATTAACAACATTGTCTACGCAGATAATGAGCATCACATATCAAGTTTGATTGCATGCTGAATATGTCAGTAGAATAGCACCTGTAAGTCTAAGATGTTGTAAGCATTCCCAGCATCATCTTGTGCCCAAGGCAAGTCTGGAGCATACCTCCACCGTCCATCCACAATAAATCTGTACTGGTAAACACCAGATGGCAGTACCTTCATTATTGCGAAGTCTTTCCCTGATCTCTGCAAGTGTATTCTGATAAACACGAAATATTATAATCTAACTAACAGCTACAGCAGCTGTGAAAACAAATAAAGACAATGCCAGAGTTTCAAACCTTCTTTTCCAATTATCCCATGATCCTTCCACAGCTGCTTCTTGCCCACCATAACTCCAAGTAATCATTGTTGGAATTCCTACTTCACAGCACATATCTTCATACCCTGAAGTAGTTTGCATCCAGGAATGGCTTGGAACATGCATCTCATCAGGTCTTTGTAGTGGAACCACTGGGACCTATATAAAGGAAAGAATGATTGTCAACTGATGAAAACAGATATTCCACAGGAACAATATATGAAACAGGTACCACAAAGACCAAGGCCAACAACATATGATCAAAAGAACAAAATAGAAAACTAATTTTAGTAAAGAGTAGAGACCAGATAGCACAGGTAAATTACAGACAGCAAAAATTGTGAAAGCTCAAATGTCCCAATCAGTACCGTCCACAACCACAACTTGGGGAGGGAAGGGGCAGCTAATTGATTTTTGATTCGGACAAGAATCTAGAAAGCTGTGTAGACAGTTATTTTAAAGCAATTCCTATACCATAAGCAAAGTTGCTTCCCACTCACAGCAATATTCAATATGGTTTCAGGCCAGTGATATCGGCCGATTGCCAAAACCTAGTGGCTAGTGATAGGTTGAGATAGGTCAGCATGTTATGGACCTGTTCTCTTGTTTCAGTCACCCAATTACCCAAAAAACACAACCACAATGTGAAAGCATTAATGGAACTGTAAAGTAGCTTTAGAACTTCAATATCCTCCACCATGTGGACTTACATCAAACAGCTAGCGCGCGCCAGGAGTTCTCTCTCTGTTTTTTCCATTTTTTTTTTGGGTCAACAAAACTGAGCTTACTGCAAAATTCACTGATATCCCAAATTCTCGATACGTAACAGAGAACATTAAATCAAAACCTATGTGGATTGCTGGTTTTACCTTAATCGTTGATTTGCACAGTCCACTTGATATAAATGGATGGAGAAAACCAAAAAAAAAAAAAAAAAGCGGCTTTTTTACAATCGAGAGGGAAGAAAATAGAGAAAAGAAAAAAAGGATGGAAGGAATCAGGAACGTACTTGAGGAGTGAAAAGGAAGGGAGAATGGGTAGCTCGAGGGCTGGTGGGGGGAGAGTGACCCATCATTTCAGGCGGTGCTGGTGGCAGAGTACCCGAAGAAGCTTCTTCTGCTTCTTCTTCGTCTTCTTCCTCTTCTGAAGGAGTAGTAGCATTCCCGTTCGCATTCCCCATCCTTAAAAGATGCTTAGAATTCAGATTAAAAAAAAAAAAAGGAAAAAGGGGAGGGAGAAAGCAGTAATGAAATATGGAAATGTGATTATTCTTTCTGCGAATAAAAATCAGAAAGGCAGGGGAACTTTAAGAAGCGCTTAGGGTATGGAGCAGAGGAGAGTGGAAAAAGAGGGGTAATTATAAAATTCTCCGACGAGTTAGGAAGACGGTGGTGGTGGTAGTGGTCACGTCATCATATTCATATTCGTATTCAACCTCTTTTTGTTTTTATGAGATTGATTGATTGATAGATTTTTGGTTCAAGAACAAAGAAGATAGATACTGTTTGCTTTTGCTGCCTTAATAGCACTCCCTTAATACTTTCTGTTGCACTAGCATTTGCCTTGCATACATAGCATAATATATGGTATAAAACATGAGCGTCATATATATATATATATATATATATATATATATATATATATATGTGTGTGTGTGTGTGTGTGTTTGTGTGTGTGTGTATGGTATGGATGGATGCATATCTCTGATCGCACTGCGACTTTCTGGCGTGGACCTTTCCTCAGAGGCCAGATGTTGTTTTCATCGTCGCCGTCGTTTTCCCCTCGCATCACCCACCCACTCACACCTTCCTCGTTTCATTTCATTTGTCTCCATACACAATAGTCAGTCGATAATTCGATTAAGGGAGCTGTTTCTTTCGGCTAAATATCCAAAATTAGTTCATTAAAAATACATTGGGAAAAATTTAGTTTTTAAAGATTTGATAGTCACCTATGGAGCTTTTACAATCTAAGAGTAGGGATAAATTAATCACTCTCTACATGTTTGGATATTATTTTTTTTTTATTATTTTACAAACATGAACGAACTAGAGTTATTATTTTCGTGAATTATTTAGGCTTTTAAAAATAAACGTGATTTATAATTATAAAATTATGAACTAATTAGTCATAATTTAAATTTGATTAAGGATTGATAATATAAGATTTGATAGGATAATGTTCGACAATATAAAGCCTGATAAACTTTTAATATTATGCAATGTTTGGTGTAACACTATATAAGATATTATATTTTATATTTTATAGTATTATCATTTATTTAGAAATAATTATAATATTTTAATTAAATATTAAATAAAAGAAATTTTTTTTATTAATGATTTAAATGTAATTTTTAAATATCATATTTATGCAAATATTTATTAATTAAAATTTAATTTATTTTAAATATTATTATTTATTCAATATTTTATAATTATTTATTATTTCAATAAATTATATGAATGTTAAATATCTCTTTATATATTTTTAATTATAATCATTTTAATTTTAATTTTAAAATAAATATTAGCTCAAATATTTTTATTATTGATCCTTACTTTTATATATTACATATTATTTATTCTTTATTTTAAATATTTATTTCTATTTAATATTTGTTATCTTATTTTATTTTTATTGTATATAGCTAGATTGATATCATAGATTGTTTGTTAACAATTTATTTATTATTAAACAATTTTATTTATAAATTTTTTCTTATTATTATTTATTTAAGAATTATTTTATTGTAATAAAATATTAAAAAATAAAAGTAACCTTATATGTTAAAAGCTAATTAGGTTTAATACTGTCACGACCCTTCTACAGAGCGTGACCGGCACGTGAGGAATTGGATCCCCACAAGAAGCCTCTTATCACATGACTAATTAATATGCATAAATAAATTGAATATATATATTCAAAATATTTCAATTTTAACTAGATTTCATCAATCTGAAAAGGTTCTCAAAACATAAATTCTGAACATAAAATTCGTAATCTGAGCCATAGCCAAACGTACTTAAACAAATAACAGAAATTATGAAAATAAACAAAACAATATAATGCATGTCCGGGATCCTGCCTACACAATTATTGGAGCACTACTAAACTGACATAATTGACAATAAGCTCCACTCCAAAGCGAAGCTCACCAAGGAAATTGTAGCACTACTGCGGAGGATCCTGTGGTACAACTGAACCTGTAGCTATATCTATAGGAGAAGGAAAAGAGACGGGTGAGTTCATCAAAACTCAGTGAGTGAGCCTTCACTCACAATCCACATGGGACATCAACAAAATACATAACTTATATATGCAGCTGATATGAAATATATTATATATATAATTACATATGACTATACTACAGTAATATATTAACTGAATTCATGGCAATAACTAGTAGAGAAACAGGAATAAATATCTGAGCTGAATAGCTAATCTGAGCCAATGGCTAATCTGATGGGCACTTAACTAGTTCCCATAAATGGACACCTCACTAGGTTCCTTACTGAGGGTGAGATAGTCCTCTAGCGGACCACTTGGTACCAAGGTTAACGATCAATCATGCAGCCGTTAACTCACTGATCTGTTTCTTACTATTTATTAGCTAAACACTAATAGTAATAATTTCATACAAAATTGATATTTGTAATACTTTTTAACTGATAAATAAATCTAAATCATACATACAACAAGTATGGTCCCATGAGTTTTCTAAAATGACTAATTTTCATGATAATTGTAAAAGCAATAATATTTCTAAAATTGACATAATTCATAATAGCATATTCTCTTGACATAAAACATTCTAAAATTTCATAAATAATTTATATAATATGGAAATATACTAATAATGACCAAAAGTATGGTCATGAGCTTAAACCTACTCACCTTAGTAGCAAGGAGTATACTAACAACTTGACCTTTAAGGAGTCTAAATATTGTCGGTAACTATTTCCTCATTATTCTCTCTCTACTCTTATTCCACTCATGTTCTCTCTCCCCTCTCTCACGTTCACTCTCACTCTGCAGACACAACACACACTCACACCTATATATATATATATAATATAATAATCTAACCCGTGCAATACGGGCGCCCTAACTATCTATATAATAATAATAATAATATATAAATAATATTATATGAAATCCCATGTGTCTCGTGCAACATGGTTTGCGTTACCTTTTTATATAATATTAATATATAATAATAATAATAAACTTACCTCATGCAACACATGCCCTATTATATATATATAATAAGAAGAAGAAGAATGTTACAAACTCCTGCCGTGCCTTGTTTCTTATATATATATAAAATAATAATAAGAATGTTAAGAACTCGTCCCACCCGTGTTTAAAAATAATAATAATGATAATTTATATATTAATAAATTCTATATTTGGGGTATTACATACTACCCCTTTAAAAGAGATTTGGTCCCCAAATCTAAACAACGTACCCTGAGATGGAAAAAGATGGGGATACTTGATCTTCATAGCTTCTTCAGCTTCCTAAGTCGCTTCCTTGCCTGAATGGTTTCTCTAGATAACTTTTACTAAGGTTATTTCCTTTGAATGAAGTTTCTTGATCTGCCTATCTACGATGGCAACTGGTTTCTCTTTATATGACAAGCTCTCATCAATTTGAACCATTTGTGGAGTGAGCACGTGAGATGGGTCAGGCATATATTTCCTGAGCATACTAACATGGAACACTGGGTGTATGGCTGATAAATTGGGAGGTAGTGTCAACCTATAGGCCACTGTTCCAACTCTCTCTAAAATCTCAAACGGACCGATAAAACGAGGGCTTAACTTTCCTCGCTTACCGAACCTCACTACACCTTTCATGGAGGATATTGTCAAAAACACGTGGTCCCCAATCGCAAACTCCAAGTCACATTGACAATTATCTGCATATGACTTTTGCCTGGATTGTGCTGCTAAGAGACGTTCTCTAATTATTTGGACCTTCTCTAAGGTTTCCTGAACTAGGTCTGGGCCTAACGATTTGGCTTCGCCAAGTTCAAACCACCCAATGGGAAACCTGCACCGCCTCCTATACAAGGCTTCAAATGGTGCCATCTGGATACTAGCCTGGTAACTATTGTTGTATGAGAACTCTATCAAGGGTAGGTGATCACACCAGCTTCCTCTGAAATCTAGTATGCAGGCTTTGAGCATATCTTCTAAGGTTTTTATTATTCTTTCTGACTGATCATCTGTTTGGGGATGAAAAGTTGTGGTTAAATCCACACGTGTCCCAAGGGCATCTTGAAATGCCCTCCAGAATCGTGAAGTGAACTGGGACCCTCTGTCGGATATGATAGATACTGGGACACCATGGAGTCTGACTATCTCTTCGATATATAACTGAGCATATTATGCTGTATTAAAGGTAGTTTTTACTGGTAAAAAAAGTGTGCTGACTTGGTCATTCTATCTACTATTATCCATATGGAGTCGAACCCTTTGGTGGTTCGAGGTAAACCGACTACGAAGTCCATGGTTATCCTCTCCCACTTCCATTCTGGAATTTCTATTTGCTGAAGTAAACCTGCTGGCCTTTGGTACTCAGCCTTGACTTGTTGGCAAACCAAGCACCTAGCTACAAAGTCACCGATATCTTTCTTCATACCATCCCACCAGAACAACTGTTTTAGATCCTGATACATTTTAACTGATCCTGGGTGCACTGAGTATGCTACACCATGGGCTTCTTCCATTACTTTTCTCCTCAACTCATTTATTGCAGGTACACATAATCGATTCCCAAGGTGCAATACACCCTCAGTATCAACTGAGAACTCTGTATTCTCTCCTTTATGAACATCCTCAACCAACTTAGCTAGCTTCAGATCTTCACCTTGTCGTGCTTTGAGTTGTCCCACCAAGGTTGACTGAGCCTTGATGTGAGCTAGAAAAGCCCCTGATTCACTAAGGTCGAACTGAACTTCTTCAGCTTCTAACTTGTGGATATCTTCCACTAACGGCTATCTTACTAGTGCTATGTGAGCCAAACTGCCTGCCGACTTCCTACTTAAAACATCTGCCACTACATTCGCCTTCCTTGGGTGGTACGAGATCATACAGTCATAATCCTTTAACAGCTCAAGCCATCAACGTTGTCTCAGGTTCAGATCTTTCTGTTGAAAAATGTACTTCAAGCTCTTATGGTCTGTAAAAATCTCACAAGTCTCGCCGTACAGGTAGAGCCTCCAAATTTTCAAGGCAAAAATCACTGCTGCCATCTCCAAATCATGCATAGGGTAATTCTGCTCATGCTTCTTAAGTTGTCGCGAGGCATATGCTATAACCCGGCCATGCTACATCAGGACACAGCCAAGTCCAATCCTAGAAGCGTCACAGAATACTGAAAAGCCACCTGAACTTGAAGGTAGTACAAGAACTGGTGCTGTGGTCAAGCATGTTTTGAGTTTCTGGAAACTTTCTTCACACTCTTCTATCCATTGAAACTTCACATTCTTCTAGGTCAGCTTGGTCATAGGTGCTGCAATTATCGAGAATTCTTGAACGAATCGTCTGTAATATCCTGCTAAGCCTAAGAAACTACAAACTTCTGAAACTGTTGTATGTCTAGGCCATTGTTGCACTGCTTCCAGCTTCTTTGGCTCTACCATGATGCCATCCTTTGACACTACGTGTCTAAGGAATGCCACTTGATCTAGCCAAAATTCACACTTGGAGAACTTGGCATACAATCAATTCTCCCTCAAGGTTTGTAAAACTATTCTCAAGTGTTGTTCATGTTCCTCCTTACTTCTGGAATACACTAAGATGTCATCGATGAAGACAATCACAAAGTGATCCAGAAATGGTTTAAACACCCTATTCATTAAATCCATGACGGCTGCTGGGGCATTGGTCAACCCAAAGGACATCACTAAGAACTCATAATGTCCATAGCGAGTCCTGAAAGCCGTTTTAGATATATCTTCATCCTTAATCTTTAGCTGATGGTAACCAGATTGAAGGTCGATCTTGGAAAAACATGTTGCCCCTTAAAGCTGATAAAAAATATCATCTGTGCGGGGTAAAGGGTATCGGTCTTTAATCGTCACCTTATTTAGCTGTCTATAGTCTAAACACATTCTCATCAAATCGTCTTTCTTCTTAACAAACAACACTGGAGCACCCCATGGAGAGGTACTTGGCCGTATGAATCCCTTGTTCAACAACTCATGTAATTGCTCTTTCAATTCTTTTAACTCTGCTAGAGCCATGCGATACGGGGGTATAGAGATGGGTCTAACTTCTGGTTCAAGTTCTATCCCAAACTTTATTTCTCTTTCTGGTGGCATACCCGGCAAATCATCTGGAAACACATCCGGAAACTCGTTAGCCACCGGAACCGTGTCCAAACTTGGTATCTCTGCCTTTACATCCCTGACTGCAGCTAAAAACCCATAACCACCTCTATCTATCAACCGTAACGCATTCATAGCTGATATTAAGCTTGTTGGTGTCGAGCATCTTGTGCCAAGAAACTCTTTTGGTTCATCACCTAGGACCTCGAATCTTACTAACTTTCTATAACAATCTATCAAGGCATGACATGGGGATAACCAATCTATGCCTAGAATAACGTCAAAGTCAGACATGTCCAACACTTTCAAATCTGCTAGCGCTTCCATGTCATCAACTTTGACTGCGCATGATCTATATACTTTCTGAATAAGGATGGGTTTTCCCGAAGGTACCCCAACTAAAAACGGCTCGTCAAGATCCTCAGGGGATCTTCCAAACCGTACAGCAAAGAATGGGGATACATAAGAGTGGGTAGACCCCGAGTCAAATAACGTCATAGCATCGAAGGAACATACTGTTGTCATACCTGTTACTACTTCATTTGAAGCCTGCGCATCCTGACGGGATCTCGCAAATAAACGGGCTTGTCCTCCACTACCTTGGCTTCTACCACTTGCTCCTCTTCCACCTGCACCTCTGTCGACGGGGCCCTTACTCCCGGCCCTATGGCTTGCTGATTCGATGACGCCGCCTTGGACTGTCGACTGAAGAGACTGAATTGACGTGGAGGGGTTAGTTGACCCCTGGCTAAGAGCTCTTTGAAACATCGGGCATTCTCCATGCTTATGGCCTGGTTGGCCACATCCATAACATACTGAAGAGCCAAATAAACATTGACCCTAATGTCTCTTCTCGCAAATCGGGCATACTGGATATGACTGCCATGAACCTTGTCCACTGTACTGACTACTTCCTCTACTCAGAGTCTGTGATGCCATTGGGCGTGCCGGGATGGGCTCTGAGAAGGCGGCCCTACCCAACTGACCCCGCTGTTGTCCCTGCTGATGGTGACCCTTGCTCAAACCTGCTCCGCTCTAGAAAGAGGCATGAACTTTGGCCTTTTTGTTGGCCTCTGACATCGTCTTTCGTTCTGCTAGACCATTCTCGAGACCAATTGCTGTGTCTACCACCTAAGCATAATCCATGGTCCCAACGTGAGGCTGCAAGCTGAGGAATAGATCTCTTAGTAGACCCTGAACGAAACGTCTCACCCTAATTGTCTCTGTCGGTATCATGCTAGAGGCTGCCTGTGCCAGATAAGTGAAACGCTCATCGTACTCTGTAACTGTCATGCCTGGAGTTAAACGGAGCTTCAAAAACTCCTCAATCATCTGCGCTTAGCGGCTCTCTGATATGAATCTTCGCATGAAGGCTTCCTTGAATTGTTCCCAAGAGGGAGAGTTAGCAATTCCATACCTCTGTCGGAATTCCAGATACCATAACTCTGCTTGGCCTCCTAGCTGGAAGCCAGCTAACTCCACCGCTCTTTCCGAAGAACAATGGATGACACCAACTATCTTCTCCACCTGCCTAAGGAATTATTGGGGATCCTCAGTCGTTAGACGCCCGTTGAAAGTAGGTGGGTCCATCCTTTTGAAATGCTCTAAGGCTGAGTCATCTGTATCTCTAATTGGAGGCAGCTGCGTAGTCGATTCTAGTTGTTTGGCCATCATATCTGTCAAGTTTGCTACCATCTATTCAAAAGCTCTAAGACGAGCATTGTCACTGGATGCATTGCTCCTACGGCAACGGTGAAGACGTGAAGAGTGTATAGGTGGCATTGTCACACTGTGAAAGGGAGGGCATATAACAAGACTATGAGTACCAAGAAAGACAAGCTCTTATAGAACCTAAACAAGACTGACCATTTCCTAAAGGCCTCAAATAGCACCACATCAATGCTAATGGGCGCGCTTCCATTTACATAAATGTCATGTTATTTGTGGACACTTGCTCCAATAATATGTAGGGAAACATATTGCTCTGATACCACTTTGTCACGACCCTTCTACAGAGCATGACCGGCACGTGAGAAATTGGATCCCCACAGAAGCCTCTTATCACATGACTAATTAATATGCATAAATAAATTGAATATATATATTCAAAATATTTCAATTTTAACTAGATTTCATCAATTTGAAAAGGTTCTCAAAACATTAATTCTGATCATAAAATTCGTAATCTGAGCCATAGCCAAACATACTTAAACAAATAACAGAAATTATGAAAATAAACAAAACAATATAATGCATGTTCGGGATCCTGCCTACACAATTATTGGAGCACTACTAAACTGACATAATTGACAATAAGATCCACTCCAAAGCGAAGCTCACCAAGGAAATTGTAGCACTACTGCGGAGGATCCTATGGTACAACTGAACCTGTAGCTATATCTATAGGAGAAGGAAAAGAGACGGGTGAGTTCATCAAAACTCAGTGAGTGAGCCTTCACTCATAATCCATATAGGACATCAACAAAATACATAACTTATACATGTAGCTGATATGAAATATATTATATATATAATTACATATGACTATACTACAGTAATATATTAACTGAATTCATGGCAATAACTAGTAGAGAAACAGGAATAAATATCTGAGCTGAATAGCTAATCTGAGCCAATGGCTAATCTGATGGGCACTTAACTAGTTCCCATAAATGGACATCTCACTAGGTTCCTTACTGAGGGTGAGCTAGTCCTCTAGCGGACCACTTGGTACCAAGGTTAACGATCAATCATGTAGCCGTTAACTCATTGATCTGTTTCTCACTATTTATTGGCTAAACACTAATAGTAATAATTTCATACAAAATTGAGATTTGTAATACTTTTTAACTGATAAATAAATCTAAATCATATATACAACAAGTATGGTCCTATGAG
Organism: Dalbergia cultrata; assembly: GCA_031216105.1. Classification (NCBI taxonomy): domain Eukaryota; kingdom Viridiplantae; phylum Streptophyta; class Magnoliopsida; order Fabales; family Fabaceae; genus Dalbergia; species Dalbergia cultrata. The sequence continues at coordinate 60,327,326 of CM062347.1, forward strand.
TTTTCTAAAATGACTAATTTTCATGATAATTGTAAAAGTAATAATATTTCTAAAATTGACATAATTCATAATAGCATATTCTCTTGACATAAAACATTCTAAAATTTCATAAATAATTTATATAATATGGAAATATACTAATAATGACCAAAAGTATGGTCATGAGCTTAAACCCACTCATTTTGGTAGCAAGGAGTATACTAACAACTTGACCTTTAAGGAGTCTAAATATTGTCGGTAACTATTTCCTCATTATTCTCTCTCTCTACTCTTATTCCACTCACGTTCTCTCTCCCCTCTCTCACATTCACTCTCACTTTGCAGACACAACACACACCCACACCTATATATATAAATATAATCTAACCCGTGCAACACGGACGCCCTAACTATCTATATAATAATAATAATAATAATAATATATAAATAATATTATATGAAATCCCATGTGCCTCGTGCAACATGGTTTGCGTTACCTTTTTATATAATATTAATATATAATAATAATAATAAACTTACCTCATGTAACGCATGCCCTATTATATATATATATAATAATAAGAAGAAGAATGTTACAAACTCCTGCCGTGCCTTGTTTCTTATATATATATAAAATAATAATAAGAATGTTAAGAACTCGTGCCACCCGTGTTGAAAAATAATAATAATGATAATTTATATATTAATAAATTCTATATTTGGGGTATTACAAATACCGACTCCTTATTAAGTTATGCAATATTTTAATGTATAAAGATGTTATGATATATAAGTTTGTACAATACGTTATTTGTTTCAAATAACATATAAGAGCATAGCATATAGTATAAACTTATATTATTATGTCTAATACTGCATACTAAACACACCCTAACACTATATTTGTTTGAAAGGAAATAGAGAGGAAGGGTCGGGAGAGGAAGGAAGGTGGCGGGAGGGAAAGAATGGAAGTGATTTTCTATTGTTTGGTATAAGGAAATTGGAAGAGCAAAGATTAAACAGTACCAAAAAATATGTGGGACCCACTCAAATTTTTTCCTCCCCTTGTGAGTGGAAAAACGTGGAAAGATTGGGTGATATTTACATATTCAAAAAATACTCACTTATTTTTAAATCCCTACTTCCAAATTTTTCAAATATTGGTAACTTTAATTTTTTTAAAAATAAATTTGAATAATTTTTTTTATTAATATTTTCTTGTTTATTAGCCTGATATTATTCTAAATTTGTTATATTAAAAAATAGTTACATTTTCTATTTTATATTAATTAATAAAATTATTAAATATAAAATAAAGATATTGACTTAGTTTTATAAAAAATAATTTTTTTTATTTTTTATAATATAAGAATAAAAAAATCATTTGATATTCTTATTCTTTCTTTTCTTTCACTTTTCCATTCAAACAAACAAAACAAATTAATCTTTTTTCTATTTCCTTCCTTCCCATTTTCTTTTCATCCAAATATATTTATGAAAAATGAAAATCACCTCAACTTTCTTTCTTTTCATTTTTTTTTACTCTATTTTTTTTCTCTCTATTTCTTTCCCTTGCTAAACAAAATCTAAAGACGCTCGTTAGGTATCAAAGTGAGTATCAAACTCAAAGGGAAATAAAATGAAAGGGAAAAAAAAATTGGAAGCGAAAATGCGCTACTCTACATCGTTCAATTCTAGTCTGTGTCACCAATGTCCATTCCGCCTTTGCTTTTTGACTTGCTAGGCGAGACAAGATTAGATTGCTACATAGAGAGCTACAATGCTTGATCCACTCACTGATCCATTATCGGTGATTTATGTGCCCAGCCCGCTGGCTCCATAGGACAATGATTGGGCCTATATTGGGCTAGGCATTCCACCGTCTATTTTAGGGCCGGTAAGATTGACTTAGAATCCACAAACAAACAAAGATTAAAAATAGTCACAAGTAGGTGAGTGACGAACAAAACAACACACGACCAAAAACAATGCAACAGAACAGGACGGTGTTGGTAGCGTAAAGTTGGAGATTGTGTGTTGGGCAAAACATCAAACACGTAGCCGACCGTCCCATTTGTCGGCATATCTGAGCAAATCCCACTCACTGCACCGAATCTCGTGTGTGAGTGCCCGTTTCTTTCTCTGCCTCCTTCTTTCGTTATGTTTCAGACTACTATTTCATGCTTTGATTTCAGTAGTAGCTCTTCTTTCTGGTTTATTTCAGACTACTACTCATTCTACCTGTATTTGTTTTTGTTGTGTACAATTGATTTTAGGGCGTGCCTGGATTATATTATGGTTTGCAAAATTACGGTTTCGTCTAAGAGACGAGTCGACTATGTTAAAACGTAAATTTTCCAAAATGTATTAAAATAAGTCGAATTGCACCCTTCAAAACCATGGATTGAACTTCCTGCATGGAAAAACAAGCATCCAATTAATCTCTCTCAGTGAGGAAACAAGTTCACGGAAGGAACACTGATACGCTAACAACTGTTTGATATACAAAAAGGCATAACCAGTGTCCACATTCGCTGAATTGCATGTGGATATGCAGTGTACACAGAGGTGTTTTGTGACCCTGACTGGCACTGCACGAATCTAGATACCAATCTAATCGCGGAGACTATATAGAAAGGGGTGTGACTTTTTGTGTCTATAATCACTTAATGTATATCATGATAGAAATTATAACAGTAAAAGGAATTATTCAGATCTTTGTAACTTTTTTGTGACATCAATGCAGTACAATTTCTGATGCAAAGGAACAATCGCCTATCTTTGTGTAAAGCACTAGAAGGCAAGAGCCTAGCGATGTTAAGCCTTTTTGACGTAAGATAAAGCACTAGTTTGGGCATTTTGAGACGTCTCTAGTCTCAATTATCTCTGTCATATGTTGAGATACAATCTTTGCTGCTCATAACTAAGGCCATAGCTTAATTTATGTAATTTATTTGAACAGTCAAATTCAGTTCATATGATATTTGCTTTTCCTTGTATTTCTATATTTATTGATTTTGAAGGGCTCTATTCAGATCTTGTCCAATGCAATGCATTATATGTTTGAAGTGTTTCTGTAGCTTCAGTTCATTTTTTAATGGTTTGAGGGAAATTATCAGTGCACTGTTTTCCAATCAGGAAAATGAGGAAATTAAGATGGTCTATTACTCTCAATTTTACTCTTTGATGACGCCTATTATTTTCTGAAACCAACTGGCCTAACACCACTTTGAAAACAAACTTGGATCATTTGCAGTGTTCTGAAATATGCAAAGCATAAGGAAATGTATCTTGAATCATGTGAATTTGAGGAGGGCGACTGCAAGATGGTTTTTAGCCAGGGATGAGAATGTGCTTGTGCGTTTGAGATGTTGGTGCTCTACAAAAGGTGCCAGCTCTGATCTGATACTGGACCGAGTAATTGGATTGGTCAAAAAGTATGACAAAATTGATGCCTCAAAGGTATTTAAGAAATGGCCAAAATGAAGTTTACTTTTTGTATATGGCTATCCTTTGGTGCTGGGTAGTTCATGTTTCTGTTTTTAACTATTCATATGTGAATTCTTTAAAATGGTGATTGAGTTAGTATCTTTAATGCCAAAGGACAACATTGTAGAAAATTAACGTTACTTTATGTAGGTTACTGAAACAGCAGATTTTCAAAAAGACTTGAGCCTGGACAGCTTGGATAGGGTGGAGCTTATTATGGCTCTTGAAGAAGAATTTTCCATCGAAATCCCAGATGACAAAGCAGATAAGCTTACTTGCTGTGCTGACGTTGCAAAATACATAGCCTCTGGAACTGACCAGGCAACTTTGGAAAAGCCCTGACTCATCATTTGTTAGTGGAATAATATTTGGTGTATAATTAAATTACACAATAAATACACATTACACACCTTATTACCATTGGATGTGATGTGTGATCCCCACCCATTCCACCGATTCATCAAATCCAATTGTTGTAAGGTATGTAGTGTGCATTTGTTGTACAATTTAGTTATACGTCTAACATTACTTTTGTTACTGTGATTCTTGGTTTGTGGGCCAGTGGCATTCAAGATATTTTTGGGTTGAGCTATGTGTGTCTGTCAACTAAGTCAGCTTGGTTTCAATACGAATTTTAGTTGATCTGCAAGTTGCTTCACTAAGGAAATTATCAGTAGAATACACAAAACTCTAATGTCTTCCTGGTGAATGTTGCATGTAATGACAAGTTTGAAGAATTTTAATTGATTGCCTAAAACAATAAAGAAATTGGGAATAGAAGAATAATTAAATTAGGGAGAGAATAGAGAAAATATTCAGAAAGATTTAATTCACATATATCACTTAAAAAATTATAATTTTTAATTATTCCTATGTATATCTTCGTGTCCTTAACTCTTCTAGTTTGCCTATGTGGGCCCATTTTATACATATCTTTTCTTTAAAAGACAATCTTGCCCTCAAGATTGATGAAAGAAGAAAATCCACTTTCAACCCTACGTTTAATAACTCCTAATTACAATTATTCAATCACAATTAATCCTAAAGTAATTATTCCTATTCTACTTACAATAAAATAAATTTTTCGATAGGATCCCAAACCTAGACATAAAGTACAATAACCATAACCCAACAAAACACTTTTTTTCAGCTAGTGAACCATAATGGGCTTGCTTGATGACAACATCACACCATTTGTTGAGTTCTTGGTGTGTGGTTGTGTTGGCCCAAGTGGACCTAGCCCATTAGGGTAATAACTAATTGTTGGAGCCCTAGCATCACTCCACCTTCTTCCTTGCTCATGCCAGCATTGAAGGCCAGCATCCTTGTGCTCGCACCTCCATCAGTAGTTGCCACCCTCCATGGCCATTATTTGTAGGCCGCCCTCTGCCCATTGCCACCATTCCATGGCCATTATGGGGTTTTCATAGACAACTGCTCTATATGTGAATTTTCAATCCATTGACAAAGTAAAATAATAATGTCTTAGGATCATTCATTTGATTTCGATGAGCATTAGCCATAAATTCACAATAATATTTCTGTACAGTACCAATTTGCTCCTTAAATGAGATTGAGCTTGTTAATGATAGCGCCAATGAAACAGTAAAGAAATTGGGGAGTAGAAGAATTATGAAATCAGAGAGATAATAGACTACGTTCATATGTATAATTACTCCTATTTATACTATTGTATCCTTATCTCTTCTAGTTGGTCTCTAGAGAGTAGAGACCCATTTCATAGATGTTCCAGTGGTCAGTGACAATTTCGTTTATAATTAGTATTGGCGTGTATAATAATCTTCGTTGAACGTTTTTCGGACCTATATATATATATATAATGACCAAATACCAGCGGTTGTTGCACAACACATCTAAAAATATGACGAAACTCTAAAATTTCAGCCACGTACGTATATTTTACAAACTGATCCTTGTTTGTAACTTTTTATGAGGGGAACAAACAGGGGTGCTATATACGTACGCATTTCTCAGGTACTATGTGGTATGTATGCAGAGATCGATGTTCTAAACACATGCAACCCAATACTGTGACTAAAGCGCCATCCAAGGGTGATGATGTTACATACTATTATATATTTCGAAACGCTGCTGATGCACTTTTTTTGTATTGTAATCGTTCCTCTCCACTCGATCCTTTAATTTCCTCCCTCAGAATCAGAAGTTGAATGCTGGAGCCTTATGTTACCAGCAGTGTATGTTCGGATTCCATTCCCAAAGGAAGAGAGCCTCAGTTGCTTGAGTCTCTTGACATGACCAGCTGGCCGACACAGTGATCCCTTCGGAATCCGATGAACTTTTACTGTACATATCTTTTCCAGGTTTGGAATAGCGTGAAGATGGGAAGGGAGGTCCACCATAAAATCTCCAAATTCATCAGTGGCACCTCGTGCCACCACCGCTGATTTGCCTTTCCTCTCGCTGGCATGGCTGTGGCAGTTCACAGCAACCGAAGCTCCTGCATGCATCATGAACCTTAGAATAATTAACAAAACTTGCAGATAAATGGAATTGGCTTTAGAAAAATAAAATGGAAATTGAGGATGATGATAATCAATGCATGCATCGCAGTTGGTGTCAAGTTTCAATAACTGCATAAAAAACGGATAAGAACACATTGTAATACTTATGAGGGAGAAAAAGACATAATTAAGACTATTTCTATCTGGATTAGTGAACCATTGCACACATAATGCATGGTGGTTAATTCACTGTAAAAAATTTGTGGGGAACTCACCATCGTTGTCAACTTTAAAAAGTCATATAACTTGATGATGATCCTCTTTTATTAGGTAAGATAATTCATATCAGATCTTTAAAAATTCATATATGGTTGGCTCATGTAGAGTGTTCGTTTCTTTTTTCTTTTTTTTCTTCTTGGAAACCATGTGTTGCTGGTGTATATACGTATTACTCTCGATAAATTATCTCTTTGTAATTAGAGATTTACGTGGATCGATATTGTATACGGGCTTCGCCAGTCTGCTAATTTATTTCAAGAGAATATATATGGTAGTTAACTGGGATGTTTGTATGGAGATCGAAACCAATGCTTCTCAGTTCTTAAGAAGATTTCTCCATACCACAGAACAAAAAACCACAAGAAAGTTCAGTGCAAATTGCAAATCATTTCGCGCACCATTTCACTATATATATATATTCTGATTCCCACAAACTATACACATCAAATACATATAATATGCCTATAATACACAGTGCCAACCTAAAATTACCCTCTTGTTATCCATTCCTTTCCTTCCAAAATCCAAATTTACAAACATGTCCTAAGCCTCCTCTGACATATATATAGAGAGGAAGAATTCATTTATTTCAGAAGTAAGTCTTGATATATTTGCTCCATTAAATAACTCTTTATACATATTGAAATTCATCAATCCAAATGAATTCTAATAAATTCTTATTGCATAGATTAAGTGTATAAAATTTAATAAAAATTTTAAGATAATTCGATACTCAATCATCCCTTTTTATTTAGAAGTACAACATAATTTTGAAAATACATATAAATCTTGAAGATAATATATTTATTAACGTCTAATTTTTCTAAAATTTGGTATGCTTAATCATCAAAATAAGATTACATGATTCAATAGTTGAATTGATTAAATATATTATTAATAATAAAATATTCAATAGAATAATTGTAGTATACTTACTCTAAGTAAATATATCCCTCCTCTTTTTCTCTCTCTCTCTCTCTCTCTCTATATATATATATATATATATATTATGTTCCTTTACCGTTTCCTACCATTTTGAAGGAGGGTTGGAAATCATTGTCGATGTATTTTTGTGCCGTTCGACCATCTTTCTTTTTCTTTTAAATTGCAATCAACCTTAGACAGGTCATCGATCAATAATGTCCAGTGCGATTTAGTAAATGTGAAACAAAACTTTTCTCACCTTTTCCGAAATAGAAATTTTACCAACACGGAAAACCAAGCTTTGGGTTGTCAACAAACAATGGAACAGGCACCAACTGCCGATTTTCTTCACTTGTGGAACGTAACGTTGGTCTCTGTTTTGGCCAACAGTTTTTTTTTTTGTTTTTTTGGGTGGGTGGCATGAAGATGAACTTAACCTAGCAAACTGTTTCTTCAGTATATATGTCTTCTTAACTTGATTTACTCAAGATACAGGCAAGAACATGATTAGTGATTAGCTTGCTACTTCATGAAATATATATGGAGCATGGAGGATTATATATGTATCAAAAAGTGTATATAGACTTGCCGCAACCTTATATATATAATGTAGCATGCGTATAAATCATATTAATAATAAGGAATAAACATGATCAAAGCGGTTTAGTCCAAATTAAATATAATTCCGGATATATGTATGTACCTGGTATTGGCCATGCATGAGTTTGATCTTCTGCACTAGGGAAAGGAGCCTCACAATTAACGGAGCCTGTAATGAGGACTGTGGAAAGCTTCTCGTGTCCATAGCCAGCCATTTGCACCACTTCATCTCTGCTTGACAACTCAAACAAAGGGATGTCTTCTCCTGCAGCTGCCGCAGATCCAGCCATGAAGAAGACCAAGCTCATCAGCATCACAAGGGCGTGCCTTCCGCTAAAGTAGGTCATCGTCTTTGCGTTTGTGTAATTGTGTTTGTTTATCAACTTCGGGTTTACGTAATGATGTATTGAAACTCTCGTGACAATTCCTTCCGTTTTATATAAGCCAGCCAATCCATCTTTCCACTGCCCTCTTTAATGTCGCAAACTACACGTCTGCCCTTTTAGGTTTGACTTTGGTTTTAATTAATCTGTGCGCGCTATGCTATTAGTTAATCAAATATCCATGTGCGAAATACCTAATTTGCCCGTCATATTATCTGCTAATGTGAGGTAGGATATTGATAATCAATAAAACCAAACGCTAGCTATTAGACTATTGGTTGTAAGTAAATAATAAAGGGAAGCAAAAAAAATAAATGGTGATGTAATGACTTATTGCGCCAATATTTCTTGTCACCATTTTATAACTCATTAATTTCCATTCCAATCAAGCATAATGCTGTGTCATCTGTGCTGATAGTAATAGCTAATGAAATAGATTAATGCTTGCTATTAAAGGCACCTAAGTATAAAGATGGGAAGAGGGAGGGTAAATTGGGCTTTAAACAAAAGGAATGCAAGTAACAGAAGGAAGACGTTGGAAGTTAGAAAGGGAAGTTAAGGTATTAGGTTGGTAGCCTACTCTTATCGTCTACGTATTCATCAGTTCTTACAAAAATAAAAATAGAAATTTAGTTTAAGAGCCTGCAACAAGAGAAAGCGTTTAGCCGTTTACCCAGCTTTAAGCACGGACACGTCTCACGTATATGTTACACATAATAATAGAATAATATTAGTTATACAATTAAATTGTACAACAAATGCATATCACGTATATCTTATCACTATTGAATTTGATGAATGAGTGGGAACCATACATCATATTTAATATATGGTGATATCATATTTAATATATGGTGATAAAATGTGTGATATGCATTTATTGTGCAATTTAGTTGTACACCAAACATTATTCATAATAATAACATAAGTATAATGTTGTTGGCAAAGGTTTTTGTGGTTCTTTTCTGTGATTGGATATATGTGTTTATCTCTCATTTTTTCAAGCCTGTCCCAACGGTCTCGCTCTCCCATCCATCGGCTGCACAATTCTTGTGTAGCTACTTTCATGTAGTCAGTCCCCAACCCCAACTTCCCATCCAAAGCAAAGCGGAACCTTCATTTGACTGACGCCGAAATCTTTTTCTCTTTTTTCGGTGTAAATATATTGACTTCCTAATTGCCAAATCTCCCTAAACACCTCGTTTAGCCCGATAACAGTGCCAATAATGATGACCTTCGCAGTGCAGTAAATTTATATAGGCTCGGTCTAAATAGGTAACTTTTTGTTATTTAATTCAAGTTTTGGTGAATACAAAAATTTATTAGTTATTTTAAGCACTTGGAAAAACTGCATGAATGTGTAAAGTTCGTCACCAATATCGTAATGCATGATTGGTATTCATGTGATGAAGCACTCATTAACACATATAATTGCAGTATTTAATTTTTTTAATCCCTTCACTTTCAGGTCCCCTTCTTTACTAAACCAGTCCTTTTCAGTTCATTTTTAACAGCAATAATTAGGATTAACTCAGCGGGGAAAGTATTTAAGAGAACAATCAGAAAATTATGAATGCTAATGGCTCAAGGAAAATTGTGAAAGGCATGCTTCATACTAACGGATACATGTGTGAATGAAACAAAAGCTAATTTAATTGATTAGTTATTGGACATATCAGAAAAAACGCAATAAATTTTAAGAAGTATGTGAAATTGATAAGAGTTATGACATGAAAGTGTGTGTCGAACCATATATCATTAATATTATAGAGGAATTTTAATTAAATAAAAGGTTTCAGTCACATAAAACAACGCGTTTGCCTTTGGTCAGTTGCTAATTATGCTACCAATCTACAGTAGTTTTTTTCCCTAAAAAGAAATTTTGATTAGAATTTAATTTTGATATATTAATAATGTAAAAAAGTCTTATACTATTATATAATTAAATCTCTTAAACTACATGACTTTTTAAATAACAATATAAAAATTAATTGTATTTACTAACATACATTACATGATTAAATGGTGATATAATTTTTTTTTCACACTCTTCTTATTATTGCCGGAAAAAAAATGAGCCTACCATTAGTTGGACATTTATATCAAACGTTATTAGATTTTCTAAAACATAGTGTTGCACGCTTTTACAGCCTAGCATATTATCGGGAGGAGTACTGCGATGATGGTTTTGGGCACGAGCGTTGTGGAGTTACCACGGTCAGGCTTATATGTGTAGTAACTATGTACTATATAGAGAGTATGTTTTTAAGGGACCAAAACAAGGTGATGGAGTTTTCAATTTCGATTGAAATATTATTGAAAAAGCCTAATAATGGTACTGATTTGATATGTTATTGGTTGCCGGCCTCAGTCATGAACATTATAACTTACGATTCTTCCACTTCAATGGCAATGATCCAATTACAAAGTTAGGGTATTGTTTGGTTTCAGTTTTTTTTTTTAATCTTTTAATTTTTTCATATTTTATTGAGAAAATACTAAAAGTTGTTAATGAAAACTGAAATCAAACAATTAGCGCTAGCTCTTAGATCCAAAGAATTTGTATACATCACCGTAGTGAATTTGAAATTGTTGTGCTGCATGCATGTCATCATTTACTCCTTTCACTCCTTATTAACAGTTACTCCTGAGAAACCGTGCAATTTTAATACATTAAAAAATTAATGTATCTAGCTACATTTATTATAGCCAGGTACATTAACTTCTTAATGTATCAAAATTGCACGGTTTTCTAAGAGCAACAATTAATTGTTATAATAACAGCGAAAGAAAGTTGATATAAGATAATAAAATGATGTTTGACTTACAGCCTATGTCCACATATCTAACTTCTATAATTGATATAAAAGTACAATAGAGATTACAAAATAAGCTTATATACTTCTTACTATCCTAAACCCAAATACACTTCACAACTGTATACTGTAATACCTGGTGTACACATATTAGTAGTCAAGTTCTGTACATCCCTAGGGTTCCCTAGGACCCACCCTTGTTATCGGGTCCTGAATTTCACTAAGTCTGGGTCCTACACTTCCTTGGAGGGCTATATGATAGAGCCACATTCTTGGGACTAACAGTCCTGGTAATTGCTCTATAAAGAAAAAAAAGTTAAAGAATGATTTCTAATGAATTTTATGAAATCTTTAGACTTTTCGTTTTTAGTCCACAAGTTTAGAAAATATCGAAAATTCTCAGATTTGAAGTAAAATTCAAAATTTGGATTTTGATTGGTTAAGATTTGATTTTTTTTTATATTTTATTTGAATCTAAATGATGGTATTTTCTTATTTACATTTATATTTTAATGTTAATGGAGAGTAAAATAAATGAGGACATTAATTTGTTAGTGTTGAGATAACCTAGATGCCAAGTGACAGAAAAGAAATGCAGAAGTTGGGATTATTGCACTGCTATAGCGGTCACAGGGGTGGGTTTAAGTGATTTTAGGGGTTTGAGGACTGCTATAGCGATCGTAAGTGACCAGCTCGGGGACGCTAATTCTCTGATTGCTATAGCGGTGGCGTTGGAGTGTGAACAGTGCTGAAACGGCGTCGTTCCACTTGCTGATCCTTCCCCTTTATATAAAACTCTTTCCTCACTCATTCCTTCCCCGACCTCCATTTCCTCTTTTTCTCTCCCACTCAAATCTAGCTCCCCCAAATCATCAAGATATGTTTATGTTAATAAAATTTTATCTCCATCCTTCCCATTTTTCCATGTTCTTAGTATGGGTTATTATTTTCTCTCATTATTGTTAAGTGGGGGAGCTCCCCCGACTGTTGTTAGAGTTATGTTTGAGCTATCTAAGGGTTGTTAGAGTTTAATCTTGACTTTGTGGCTTCAATAGCAAATGTGAGTGTCATCCCTCCTCCCCCCTGGAACTCCGTTGGTGTTGACACTATCATTTTCTCCCTTCTAGGTGAGTAGGCTCCAATCCTATGACTCTTATGTTGGTCATTAGAGCTATTTTCTTTACATTGTGGCATGATTACATGATTTTAGAGAATATTTCAAGAGATTAGAGATTATGATTGGTTTACCAAATTTATGAAAAAGATTATTTTCAACAAGAGAATGAAATAATTATTTTAATATAAATTCATAGGACCATTATTACTAAAATAATTTATTTAAGAGCGATAGTACGATTATGACTTGATTTAGAAATTTATGAAATTCCACGATGATATTCAAGAGTATAGTAATTATGTATCACAGAGTTTATACCCAGAGAAAAACACAAAGTAGAATTTTAGAGAAATGATATGTTTTTATGATTTAAAGAATAGACGGTAGTTTTAGAGACTAGACGGTAGCTATAGAGAAACAGACAGTGAGTTAACGACTGAACCTTGATCATTAACCTTGGTACCAAGTTATCTTGAGAGGACAATCCCACATAACAGAGAATGGAACCTAGTTAAATGTCCAATTTAGATCCCAGAGGGATCAAAGAGCAGAGAACTCGTTATGTCATGGTTGACATATATAATTAGAGAATATATATTTATATGGTTATGAAATGTATCATTAGAGATCCTTATTTCTCTACTAGAGTACTTTTATTTATGTTTTACCAGAGATTTCCAACTTTATTGCCATTACGTTATAAATACGAATATGATTTCAGAGTTCTTACATCAACTAGTTTTGATCATTATATATGTATATATTTATCTTTTGTTGTTGTCCCATGAGAGGGTTATGGATGAGGACTAGCTCACTGAATTTTAAATAAAACTTATCCCTCTTCCTTTTTCCATTAGAGGTACAGTAGTTATCGCGGGTTCCTTTCTTCCACTTCCTCCCCCACAGTAAAGATATTCTAGTTGGTGAGCTCCACTTTTGAGTGAAGTATTCTTTTGCTTTTTGCTTAGAAATAGAGTGATTTAGTGTACATTGCAGACAGGGTCCTGGACCATAGAGATAGATTTGTATTGATTTATCCTGATTATTTTGTATTTACATCATTAAAGCTTTCATGGCTTATTTGGTAGCAACTCATTATATTTTGTATTACAGAGATAGGTTTAAAGTTGAATTATGAAGTTATTAAATTGAAATTTGATTTCAAAAAGTTAGAGATTTATATCAGAGATGTTTTTTTGTATTGCTTGAAAATAAATTTATTCTTGTTATATGCATATAGAGAGAACTTAGAAGTCATGAGGCTGATGTGGGGATGAGATTCCTCACATGCTGGTCACATTCCTAAATCGAGTCGCGACTACACTCAAAACTCTTAACCAATGAAAAACAAAGAGAAGCAAACAAAAAACTTCCCAATGAGAGAATGTGTTACATGTTTGAAATCTTTTTACAAATGAAAGAAACTTCAATTTATAGGTAAAGCGTCTGAATGCTGACAATGGAGAAAATAATGGAAAAGCATTCCATTCTCCTAGCCTCCTATTTCCTAGCATGCCTATAACTAAGGAGAGATTAATTCTATTTCAAACCATCTTTTCATGCCACAAAACCAACAATTCTCCATACTGCCTTCAAAGCTAAAACTGCATGGGTTGTCTTCAAAAGATAAAAACACCAATTGTATCTAAGCAATGCATAAACTTAGAAACTGGAACTAGCTTCGTGAGCATATCCGTCAGGTTATTAGAGGTACCGATCTTTTTCATAGCAACATAACTTTGTGAAATAATCTCCCTTAGAAAGTGGCCCTGAACATCTATGTGCTTCATATTTTCATGATAAATTTGATTTCTAGTCAAATATATGGAACTTTGGCTATCACAATATATAACTGTGATATCTTGTTTTAACCCTAAACAGCCTACCAAGCCTTGAAGCTAGATGGCTTCCTTAACAGCTTCCGCCATAGTTTTCGCTGCAGCCACGTACTCGGTTCTATTGTAGATAGTGCAACAGTGGATTACAATGCTACTTTCCAACTAATCGCACTTCCTAAGAGGGTAAAGATGTACCCTGTCAGAGACCTTCTTTTATCCAAATCTCCAATATATTCGAAATCAACATAACCAGCAGTACTATCACTAGTATTATGATTCCTATAAAAAAATAAGGTCAACATTAGAAGTACCTCGTAAATAGAGGAGAATCCATTTCACAGCTTGCCAGTGCATCTTGCTGGGATTTCTCATGTATCGGCTGACGACGCTAACTACTCAGGAAATGTCAGGGCGAGTGCAAACCATAGCATACATCATGCCTCCAACTACACTTGCATAAGGAACTACATCATCTGTTCCTTTTCTTCATCATTTTATGGTGACATTCAGCTGAAAGTCTGAAATGAGCTAATAATGGAATATTTATAGGTTTCACATTTTGCATCCCAAAGCACGCCAAAAATTTTTCAATACAAATTTTCTGTGACAAATACAATTTTTTAGCACTTTGATCTCCATGAATTTTCATGCCCAGAATTTTCTTAGCAGCTCCCAAATCTTTCATTTCAAATTCATTACTAAGCTGAGCCTTCAACTTGTTGATCTCGAATATACCCTTAAAAGTAATGAACATCTATCATCAACGTAGAGTAGCAAATATACAAATGAACCATCTAAGAACTTCTTATGGTATACACAATTGTCATAATCACTTCTAGAGTAACCATGACACAACATAAAATAATTAAATACTTTATACTATTGTCGCGGAGATTGCTTCAAACCATATAGCGACTTCTTCAAAAGACAAAAATGATTTTCTTTGCCTTGAATAACAAGACCTTCAGGTTATTTCATATAGATTTGCTCTTCAAGCTCTCCATGGAAAAGAGTTGTCCTAACATCAAGTTGCTTGAGCTCCAAATCAAACAATGTGACCATGGCTAGCAACACACGAAAAGAGCTGTGTTTCACAACTGGGGAAAAGACTTCATTGAAGTCTATTCCTTCCCTTTGGGTAAATCCTTTTGCAACCTAGCGTGCTTTGTAATGGGTTGCTTTAACTCCTAGAGAACCTTCATTCTTTTTCATGATTCATTTAGAACTGATTATCTTATGTCCTTTTGGTTATTTGACTAGGTCCCAAGTGTTGTTCTTATAAAAGGATTATAGCTTCTTATTCATAGCAACGATCCATTATACTGACTCACTACTTGTAATAGTGTCACGACTCGATTTGGGAGCGTGATTGGCACGTGAAGAATTTCATCCCCACATAAGCCTTCTGGGTGACATGTCTTTCTAAATGTATAATTTATCACAATATTATACTTAAAATGTGATTTTCTTCTAAATCATTATCATTTTCTCTAATTAAAATAAATATTTAATTAAATTTATAAAACTGAAAGTATTTAATAATCAAACTATGAAAATATCTTAACCAAATCCGCTGGTTATGAAATGATAAATTGTTTCATCACATAATCTTATTAATGTTAAATCTGAAAATCTACTCAACACTTGAAAATTGAATCATGAATACATCTCTAACTTGTTACATAAGTTCTAATTGCAATATACTATTTCAAATCCATACTTGACGTATGTAAACATATATAGATGTTCATAAATCTGAAATTTAATACATAATTTGAAAATAAATGCATAGCTTAGATTCTACCTGCACATCCACTGGAGTACTCTAATTCTAACATAAGCCTAATCTAAGCCTTACAACAATGTAAAACTCACCAAAGGATAACTACGACTACTGGATCAGTGACGAAACGGTATCTGTAGCTGCAACTATGAGGGGGGCGGGAAAGGGGTGAGTCAACAAACTCAGTGAATGGATTCTCACCCATCACCCACATGTGATAACAACAGCCATATAAATATATATATATATACACAACTGACAGCATGGATCTAAATCCATAGGAAAAGCACTTTTCATTCCATAAATTCATAAACAGACATATCTAAATCCATAGTCTTTGAAAATATAAATAATAGTATTCTAATAGAGAAGCATGGATCTCTGGTTACACAAAAAAAAAAAAAATTGAAAACTTAATCATGCTTTGTGAAATTAATAGATTGGTTTACTTAGATTAACTGACAGGCTGTGTGACTTACTCTGTATGCTATTTGTTGCCTAATATGGGAAAATGATGAGGGAATTCACTAGTAGGCCTGAAATATAGTCAAACATAATCATGCAAAAGCAAAGTATAAAAATTTCCCCAAATATATTATGTTACTTGTAGGTTCTTTATACTACTAGAGAAATCAGTGAATAAACTTAACTGCAAATTGTCCTAATTCTTAAGTCAATGAATGATATATCATATACATATAGAACAGAAGGTTATTTGTTGCTGGTTATTTTATGTAATCTTAGTAAACTTCTTAATGGCTTGTAATCCTTTGTTTTGCTCCCTTCCTCTTTCAAGTGGTTGAGCACTTGCTCATGCTGGATTATAGAATCAAATTGATAATTCTGTATATAGTGCTTTTCAAAAGTGAAGATCTAGGTGATCATTATGATTTGTTGTTTTGTCTAAGTTGTTGTGTGTCATTTTCCATTATTCTTATTGTAACAAGTGCATAAACTTTTAGGAGTTGGTGCATTGGTATTTGACATAGTACAGTTTTATGTAAATATTTATTCAATAAATTAAGCTTGGTAATATTTTAATTTTTAATTGTTGGGTTTATCTTGTAGATTGAGTTTAATGCATATGTAACTTAGACAGGGTAAGAGGAGGACTAAAATTAATACAAAGGACATAGAACTTGCAATGGATGTGATTATGATGGACTACGTGTGGAGATTTTCTTTTGCATCAAATTCTTATGACTAGTGTGCTTTAATTTTGTAAACTACATATAATTACTTTGTCTATTTTTGTCTGAACTTAGACTTGTTTCTATTTAGACCTATGTGTTTCAATCAACATTATGGAACACTATATATGCTTAACATAACTTAGTTTACTTAGTTTATTACTATTGATTTTATTTTATTTATGAATTTCAATCAATTAATTGCAAATTAAACTTGAAATTGGAAAAAATAACTTTTTGTTCAAAATTAATGTGGTTTCTAAGTTATATAGAAAAAGTTAATATATAGTTTAATTTGAGAGAATAAAAAAAAAACATTGGTTTTAAGAATATCAAATTAGAAGAAAAAAAATAGAAAAAAAGGCATTGGTTTTAAGAATAAAGAAGACATTAGAATTGGAAAAAAGCAACAATTTGCAACTGTTGCCTAAAATATCAGAAAAGACAATACTTCCAATTAATTGCCTAAAATATTTAAAAAAAATAATGATATAAAGTGCCGCCTTTAATCAGAGAAAAAGTAATATTTTATAAGCATTGCCTTAAATGAGAAAAGTGCAATGCATAAAGGGCCACAAAAACCGTTACTTTTTATTAGCAATAGAAGTGTTGCCTTTAATGCTACATAGGCAACGGTTTTTTTTCCTAACTATTACCTTTTTTTTCTCCATAAACCATTACCTTAAAAGAAAAGGTAATGCCAGTATAAACCGTTGCCTTAGTGACTCCATTGATTATTCGTTGTCAACAAATATATATTCTTACCTTTTTTTTATGGTCTTTTGGCAAACAAAGACAAAAGCTGATGATGATTGAGGGATAGAAATTAACTTGGTCTGAGTGGGATTTCCGACATCAAATTAACACCATCAATTAGCATGTAATTAGTCACAAATGACACATCTAGTCTTACTAATGAGTGAGGTGTTCCATGTCCATTAGGACTGTCCTCATCAAGAATAAAAATTGATAACGTGGAGCGGTTGATTGAAGTTGATTTCCACAAACTCTGGTTAGACAGCAGCGCCATTCAACTAGCGGGGTCGGAGATTTGGAGTCGAGTGAAATGCTGACGTGTTCACGAGTGACAATACATATCCAGAAAATATATATATATATAAAATCTTTCACAAAAATCAAGATGACGGTAGGTGGAATTTCAATAAAAATATAAAATAGTATAACCTATTAATTTATTTAAAGATTAATAATTATATCATATTACTTTAAATATAAAATTCTGGAAATATTTATAATTATAAAGGGCATCTGATAGATGTTCTGGCCCCCACACTGATCGAGAAATACTACATGAATGATGAACGTGGTTAACCATCATCCACATATATATTATACAGCCACTGGCTAGTATACATGCACATTTCTTCTCTCTCAAGTATATCCTATTTCTTTCCGGTTATTTATTCTCGACGCGCCATCAGGACTTGACTGTGGGAATGAAGTTAACTCAGTCACAGTAGTTTATGGTTGGAGCGGTTGCCCTTGTTAGTGGTAGTTTGGCTGAAAACATCACCAATCAGCACCCACATTTCCTCTTCAGTATGCACGTCCTTGTGGTCTCCACCACTCTTCTGCTGTAGTTTCCCCAATCACAACTGTTTGGTTCCAATTTTCTACAACTTAACCTTCCAATCACCCGAGCCCCGATAAACTTCAGGTTTTGAATTAGATTTTTACCGTTAATTATAATTTAATAGCTTAATTTTTTTTAATTTATTTAACTTCAATAATAAAAGCCTTTTTTTCTTCTTTCAAAACATATAAATGCCCCTTAAACACATAAGAATTTCTGTAGTCGGTAGCTAGGCCCTTCCTGTCGCACAGTTGAAGGACATGTGGATTTTCTCATTACGAATTTTTAATCCAAGTCCCAACCGAAGCAACTCATCAAGCCACGCGTCAAGAATCTATTGTGGCCACACGAACGGCCTCAAACGATCCCCATGTCACTCCCGCAGAGAAGCCAAAAGAATTAAGCAAAATTAGACCCCGGACAATCTCAGCGTGTTCAGCCTTTCTTCGTAAACCCGATTCGTCAATCGTCCATAATGATATGATATTTGTACACTAATAATGGATACTCTTTCTAGACACTATAAAGAGAAGCACCACCCATCACCTAGATGTTTTATGCTTTTATCTTATGATATCAATAAAATATATCTATTTTCAATATATAAACATCGTTTCACCGATCCTTTGTACAGTATGAAATATTATTATATATCGACGCCCAGAAATTAAACCCACCCACTTCTCTCCAACCAAACCTTTTTAGTTTTTCTCCTTTTCTAAAGTCCTAACCTCCTCATTAATCATTCTCGCTTCCCATTAAGGCTATCTTGGAATTAGTGGCAACTAGTGGAATTGACTACAATAGAGTGAAATAAAATAATTATTTTATTCTATTATTTAAAATAACTTACATAAACATTCTTTTTTCTTAATTTAAAAGGAGTGAAAAAGAGAAAAATATGATAAGATTAGATGGAACGAACTCTATTTATTTTCATTCCATTCGCCCAAATTCTACGTATCCAAAGTATAGGATTTGTTATAATTATGTTCCCTTCATTCTCCTCCACCCTATTTTCCACCGGTCCCAGCATAGGCTAAGCTCAATTGTCACTAACTAAAACAAACGCCAGCACTGGATGAAACAAAATGAAACCCACAATATCTATACTTAATCATTATAGTACACACTGTGACTATCTATACATCAACACTACTACCACTGTTTTCCACTTCAATTGTTAGCTAGTTAATTAGGGTTGCTCTAATTTAACTGTACTTTGTATATTATATATAGACACATATATATAATTAAGTTGAGAGTGGTTGTTGGTGAGAATTGTTTGATAGTGCGGAGGGGATCATGGCTGAATCAGACAACGAGTCAGGAGGTCAAGGCGGTAACGGAGGGTGCAGGGAGCAGGACAGGCTGCTTCCCATAGCGAACGTGAGCAGGATCATGAAGAAGGCGTTACCGGCCAACGCAAAGATCTCCAAAGAGGCCAAGGAGACTGTGCAAGAGTGTGTCTCAGAGTTCATCAGCTTCATAACAGGCGAGGCCTCTGACAAGTGCCAGAAGGAGAAGAGGAAGACCATCAACGGCGATGATCTGCTGTGGGCCATGACCACCTTGGGCTTTGAGGAGTATGTGGAGCCCCTTAAGATTTACCTGCACAAGTACAGGGAGATGGAGGGGGAGAAGACTGCTTTGATGGGGAGGCCGCAGCAGGGTGATCCTGGTGGTGATGCTGAGGGGGGTGGTGGTGGAAGTGGGCTTTATGGTCATGGTGGTAGTGGGGTGTCATCATCATCATCCTCCTCTATGATGATGATGATGATGGGCCATCAGCAGCACATGTATGGATCTGGGAATGGATCATCAGCATCTTCTGGAAGAACTAGGTAGCGGATTATTATTTATGCCTCTTTCCTGCTTTAATTTTCATGGCTCACTCATATACTCGTATATGTTTGATTTTAGATTTAATACACCAGTTTGTTGTTTTTTGTTTTTTTTTTTTTTTTGCTGTTGTGAACTTGAGAATTGAGATATAGTCGTATACATTTTTCTCTGGTTGATGAGTCATAGACCTAATTGGATGGTACTTTGGGATAGAATAGAATCTTTGAATTTCTTTTCCTCTCATTTTTTTTTCTGCAGGAACGGGAAGACATTTCTTTTCCTTTCTTTTGTCTTCTAGTTTCCCCATTTTAATTTTAGTAGCTTGACTTGGTCTTGATGTGGGATGTATCTCTGCTTTACAGTGATATTTTGCTGCTAAAGCTCCCTTAGTTGGCAAGTTGGCTATGACCGTAGAAAGAGCCCAAATAATTGGGTGCCAAAATTCGTAGTATAAATGGATGAGATATACCTTTTCAATACGCTGGTATTTACTATAGATCTCTTATTTTTTGGTTTATCTTACATTTTTTATTATTAGTTGTTAAATAAATCATCTAATAAAAATTATATTTATCTAATAGTTAATAATAAAAGATCTATTATGAATTTAAAAATTTGAAATTCATCTTATAATTTATCGCCTAATACACCTGATCTGAAATGGTTTAGTGTACCATGTGGATGCCTGGCTCATTTTTCTTTCTAGAGGTCAAAACTGATAATTTTCTAAAGAATATATATATATATATATTCAAAACTTTTCAATTTGCTGATGTGTGTTTTCTTTAATAAAGCAAGAAGGTTAGCGTACTATTTGAATTCTGCTACTCAACAAAGATAAAATTGTTTTTCACAGCCTTCAAGTCAAGTATTTTATGGTCCGTTTAGTTAAGATTGTAGAAGAAACTTTTTTCAGAAGCAGAAGTGGAAATAAAAGTAGAAATTATTTTACATTTAGATGTAATTATATGTTTTTTTTTTAGAATTAGAAGTTTTTAAATTGTTTGCATGTGATAAATGTATAAGTACTTTTTGTTACAAATTTATAATTAAGAATAAAGAGAGTGTGAGAGTAATATTTTCTAAAAATTGTAAGAATAAAATCGTAATAAAGTGAGAAGATGGTGGTTGTTAAATTCGCGGAGTAAAATTCTAATGCTTGTGCTTCCATACTATTTTTTAGAAGTAAAAAAATTTTAAAAAAATTACAAGTTCTTTTTCTAAAGGAGTTTTTTTGTTTTTTCAAATGCTAGATGTACAACCAAAATTCATCCTATAATTAAGAGTTTTCCTTTATTAAAAGTTGACCAAAGGAACGCCTGTACTGTGGATCTCTCACTCTCTCTGGGTCAAGCATTGCAGATAAATCTCTTCAGGGAGGGTTGTGCTTCTTTACCGCGCTTTTTGCAGCTTTGTTTTGGGCTTGTAAACCCCTTCACCACCAAACAAAATATTGTTGGTACGTTAAAAGTAAATATATGTAAATGGTGGAGACCATAACAAGGTGAAAAAATAAAACCCAAAATCGTCGCCTCATTTATCTCCACGAAATGTTTCTATCTTTCACTCTATATTATTTATCCTTAATGTCCGCTTTAAAAATACAAAATAGGGTTTAATTATAATACATTAATAGTATATAAAAAAGTTTTACATTGTCATTTAATATATTAGAAGAGTCTAATTAACAAGAATATGATTAGATAGGATTGGATAATAATGTAAAAACTTTTATATTGTCAAAATATTAAAATTAAACTTTACAAATTATATTATTAGCAAAAATTAACCTCAGACAATAGCATCATATATTTTTGGTACAAAGAAGCACAAGAGGGAGGAAAGTTATCATAATATATTTCCAAAGCACACTTGTTTGTTAAGAGTAATATTATATGTGTATATTGTATGAGACGCCGTATTAATTCATATTTCATTTATCATTAGATAAAACATAGATTTTATCTGTGAATGATTTACATCTCAATAAATAATATAAATCAATATGGTACCTCAGACCATATATGAATGCGTAACATTACTAGTTTTTTAATATCATTTGAGCCAACTGTAATTATTGCAAACAGTGCTATTATTTTATTAGTGTTTATGGTAGGCTATATTGTACTCCATACCCATGTTCTGAGGACCGGACTGGCCGGTTGAGGATTGAACCAGAACCTATTTGTCCGGTCCGAGTTGGACCTTAAAATCGGCTGGGAAAGAACCGGTGGGGAACCGCTTCGAACCGGCCAAGAACCGAGCAAACCGGCCCGGCCGGCCAAACCGATTTTTTTTTTTTTTTTTTACGAAAAAGATGCAAAAAACATCATTTTGAGGTTTTTTTTAAAAAAAAAAGTCTAAAATGTCATTTTTCCTAATTCTTTTCATTTTCTGGTATGAGAATTAGTAATTTAAGAGATTTGTTCTATATGGATAATATTTATTTTAATTAAGAGATGAATTATATTATATTCTATAGGTTTTGTTGATGCCTAATTTAATTTTTAGTTATTTATGACATATATTTTATTTTATATTTTTATATATTTACATAAATACAGGTTTTATTATATACCGGTTATACACTGATTCGACTCCCGGTTGAACCTCTGAACCCTTACCCTGACCGGTTCGATGTCCAGTCTGGTTTTCAGAACCTTGCTCCATACACGATTGATGCTCATCAAACATATCATTCAATCGATAATAACGCTTAATCCATAGAGGTACCACGAAATTCCTCTTAGTATTTTAAAGAACAAGAAAATTACAATTTGAAAAGACATATAGCCTTAGGAAATGTATAGTCCTAAAATGTGGAGTACTTTGATTGACTTGATCATTGTTAATAACTGTTTTTTTCGATGATTATTCAAGGTCAGCTCACATTGTTAATAGCTGATATATGATCTCATCTGTATTGAAGAGGATGTTGAAGTGTTTGGCACGACTACTCCATAAACTCTAGAATAATTGACAATGACTTAAGTTGAAGTATTGAACAGTTGATTGTTATAAAAGCTATTGCCAAAACAAACTAATATAATATATTAGATAAGCTCATCTTATACGCTATCATATATTAGTATCTAATTACGTGAAACACTTGTAGCCGCTCAAACTAAGCGACATGTATTTGTGTAGGATAACGCATCAATTGTGTGTCCGAACTGCAGATGAAAAGAAGAGATGGAATTAGTAGAAGTTTAATTTATGCTTCTGACAGAGCTATTAATTTTTGTTTTGTCGCCTGGCTTGCCTCCACGTATGTGCACATTGGTCATTCTCTCAGGCTTTGTTATTTCAAAATCAATAGTAAATATGTACAAAAGATAAAATGATGCAACCGTCGGCGTTAGTAGGCTCTCTGTTTTTTCTTCTGCATAAGGTCAAGAGTTTTCTGTTTAGCGACGCTTCAACATGATGTGAAGGCAGAGAGACACACAACACAAGTTAGCTTGGATGGAGCACCATTTCAACGGATGATTTATTTGTTGGATTTTGTCAAAGTAATGGAAGATAGCTTTGAACATTATGTATTTGAATACGTGAAGGAGCGACACAAATTTCTTTAGTCACCATCAAACTTCTCATTATGATGCATATATAGGTCAATGTTTTCCTCGTAAACTGATTCCCTTTTCACTTTGCAAAACCAAGGGTGTATTACGAAGAGAAATATTATTTTGACTTACATTTTATGGAATATCATGTCAATAAACTCACATTTATTATTGATGGATGAGGTGTAGGACTCAAACCAAGTAGGATTTACATTTAATCCAACGGTTGATGATTGTGTGCTGACATGATGTCCCAAAAAATGTGAATCAAAATAATACTAGAATACTCAGTCTTTTAGACTTTGTTGGGACACTTCCACAGATAATTAGAAATTTTAGTCGTATAGATATATATAGAATCATTATTAATTAAAAATTATAGTTATAGTACTAGCCATCGAATACAAAAGTGCTTATTACTTTACCACATGAACCACATTGAAAAATGTGATTAGAAGTTTGAATTATTTATAAAGCGATCTCTGAATATTTGAAATTGACGAAATCTGAGTTAAAAATACATTTCTCTCAACCATATCTATGCTATTTCACTATCACACACATCTAGAATAAATTTCATGAGTGGGAATGGAATACTATTTAGGAGCATGCATCATACTGCTGGGGGCATATTGTCTAGAAGTGAAAAATAGGCACCACACCCATTTTATTGCCATCACATGAGATATATAGCATACATAAAAGTACATAAATAGGCTTGGGCATTTTCGTGCAGTTTCTATTCTAACTAGTAGTGATTTCAATGTCATTCATGTGGAACACTCGTGGTTGCTTGTCGACACATGAAATCATCACCATCGCCCAATATGCGCGCATGACACTTAGCACTAACAAGTCACTAGACATAAAGCTAAGTTGTGGATCATGTCACAACGCAAGTTGGTTTATGTCTTTATTGATGCCTCCATACCGTTAAATTACATCCATCAGTTAAAGCGTACCCGTTCACATTTTCTGGCGAAATGGCAGTGTAGTGTCGGCTTTCTCGCTTATCAAACTCTAATTTTTTTCATCACTGCAATTGCTTTCTAATGAAAAAAAAAAAAGCTCATTTGGGCCTAAGAAACTTATTTCGGGGTTCAATCTTCACTTAATCAATTTTTTTAAATAAGTTAATTTACCTAATGACAACATGTATTAATGTTTACATAATGAATAAAATAATACTAAGTTGCCAAGACTAACCATTTCTGTTTGCGTCAACATTTGCTGATGCTTATAACGAATTGCACCTCTTGAGGCCCCCGGCATTAAAGTACAGACAGCTCTTTTGCTCAGATGATTGTGATGTTATAGATACAGGCGTAAATCCAGAATATCTTTCAGCAATCTTTGCCAAGTACATTTCATTGATGTACTTCATAAGCTCAAGCTTTTCCATCAATGGCTGAGCTGCATATTCATCAAATGGCATCCACTGCAGCAGAGAATAATATCAAGAATTGATTGGTGCTTTCGGCTACATTGAATTCACATTTTCCTGAAGATCTTTTTTGAAAATGTACAATTTATTGTCAGATTTGTATGTATTAAAGCAAAACAAATTTGGAAAAAAATGTAGCTCCGAATGTGCAGGGGTGAAAGATATTAAATGATAGCTTGCTAATGAAAGGAATAAGAGAACAATGAAGGGTTTTATGATCCATAAACATGAACATTCTAAAAGATGAATGGAGAACATACCAAAGTTAGTGGTTAGCTTCAATTAAATGGTATATACCTGTGCAGCCTCTATCTCTAGCTCCTGTATTTTGATGTCAAAAGAAAGGGGGCGCAACATGCACACAAAGAATAGATCTGACTTCTCAAAGAATGTCTTGTGAGATTGTCTGTTGTTTGGATATTCACATGAAATAACAAAGGAATACCCAGTTATTTAAATTGTAAACTTACAATAAAAGAAACATCAAACATAAGAAAAAAAATTCCTACATTTTTTGATCGACTAATATTACAATGTGTAATACATATATTTGTCCCAACCATATATTTTCCCTCAGGAAAACTAAGATATCTTTAGTGGTGTATATGGAGACATTAGCAAGTTTAATATTTCCAAATGACCGTGCAAGACCAAGAATGGAGCCTGCAGCATGCGAATAAAGCGTTAATAATTCCCTTTTGTTCTACAGGATTTTGGACAATATGATGCTGATGGGCCATTTTCCCTTCACTAATCTTATTCCCTCCACAACACCCACCCCCCCCCCCCCCCAAAAAAAAAAAAAAAAAACACACACACACACACACACAACAAAAACCAAAAAACAAAAAATATCAATGAAGTTGAACATCGTAGCTGTGATTTCACCTCCATATTCAACCATCTGAACTGCGTTTCAGATACACAAAATGAATGATTTTTATGTAAGCATGCTACCTGAATGCTAATACTTCCACAAATTCTGAGTCAACCTGAAAATTGAGAGAAGAGAACTTGGAATTATTATGCTTAGAATCACGATCATAAACTTTGTTTGCAGTTTAAAGCGTATTAGATAGCCAAATTCAGGATTGTCCCACATTCAGTAGGTACCACAAAGAGATTACTTACTCCTGTTTCTTCTTTGACCTCTCTTACCACTGCTACACCTATATCTTCTCCCTGTATAGGTAGAATGACTAGATTATATACACACAGCATAGCTTCTTTTGATAAAATATACGCACAGAATAGCTTATTAAAATATAATGTTAAAGATAATATCCAATACATTTACCTGATCAACAATGCCAGTGGGGAATTTCCAGAATCCAGTTCCCTGAAAATATCCACTCTTTTCTTGAACCACAAGGACCTGGGATCATTTTATAACTCAGAAATGAGACATTAACATCAAATGCTGATAGAGCTGAATTCCCGAGAATTATTGGCGGTAAGAGAAATATTACTTATATTTACACTGAAAACACTGATAATGAATCATAAAGGAACAAACACAGATCTACGGCCACTCACACAAGCAGAAGCATAAACAGAGAGAAGATCGAGTTGATTTAAACACAAAATCAGAGTATGAAGATAGGAGTTATAGGAGTCATGATAAACGACAAAGATAGAGTCCATTCATAAATGAGATGCAAGGTGCTTTACTCTTTCACTTTCCTAAATGATTGAAATTCTGGAATGAAGTGCTAAATATGTAATTTTGTAATTTCCTTCCCATCCCAGTTTAGGATATTGTTATTTTATAATAATAATAATAATAAAGGAATGGTATAATAATATTGGCGATGGCCATATAACCATAAGGTAGTGCTGAGTGCATTCAACTGCAAGCCAGATAATGTAGTTGCACTATAGTGTGACTAATGGTGGGTATATACCTCTCGTTTTTCATTGACAACAAGTGCACCCACACTTACTCGGTGTGTGGCATTTGCTGGAATAGTATTTGCACTTTCAGCAATCCAATGCACAAGCATCAAATATTTTGGTTCTGCATGGTGATACCAAAAACCCTCCTGCATACAATTGCCACAGAACTAATGGTTCATACAAAAACTTAGGATGCAATGCCACAGCTTCACAGGTTTAACTCAATTTTCCATCAATCATCTAATCAAACTTGTCAAGAGTGACCATTATCAATGCAGTGAGCAATAAAGTCACCTTAACTAGAGCTTCAACAAGATTGACTAAATGGATAGGCAATTTCATCCACACGCCCTTCTTGCCCTGCAAGATAATTTTGATTAAATAACTCAAAATAAACAAATATATTGGGAGGTTCTCCTTTCCCAGCACAAGCAATGAAGATAAAAACATTCTAGAAAAGATTTATCAAATGAATAATTTCAAATGGAAGAAGCCTTTTGCTTGGTTTATCATTATACAAGCATGCACCCATCAAATGAATATAATCAAACAAGAAACTTTTATGGAATAGTACCAGCTGTTTCCAGTGTGAAATTGAAGCCCTCAGAATGGAGGCAAAGGTTGTAGGATCCATAGGCTCATCCATTTCCACAATAACACCACCGTGATCATCATCAGTTGATGTTAATAGTTCAATCTGTTGCACTTGGTTTTCAGCAGTCATTGGTACTGCAGCAAGGGATGAATTTGTTGAGGTTAACATGGATGCAAAGGCTAGAAACAGGGCTTGTCTCTCTCTTATATTGACTGCTTAGGAAATTCCAGACAAAGCAGAACAGAAATTATTAAGCATTCCCTATAAAGGGGGGGAATACGACCAAGTGTATACAAAGCCTAGCAATCCCCATAACCCACTTTTCCTTGTTGATTGCAAAGATACAGAAACGAACCCACTTTTCCTTGTAGACACTAGTAATAGTACTACACTTATTCATGAATTACTGGTTTGAAACTCAATTGTAGAAGACTCCAAAACTGTTCAGTAGTTGGAAAAAAAAAAAGGAGAGATTTTTTCGAAACTCAATACATCGCTTCGGCCTTCCGGTTCTGGGGAGACAGAAACCCAAAGGAAAGATAGGACGGTGGTTGAAATTGTGAGATAAAAACATTATGTAACCACAAAGTGGGTCAATTTGTGAAACAAAAGTGAGAGAACTTTTATAAAGTGCAGAATAAAAGAGTTTATATAAATAAAGCTGAGGAATGGCCAAAGGAAAAGAATTTGCTGGAAAAGATAAAACAAACAGCTTCTATTCGCTCTTCTTGACAAGACAACAGAAAACGATGGCGAGATACCGAATAATTGCAGGATTTAGAAACGGGGTCACCACATACAATACAAGACGTTCAACAAAATAAATATATTTACATGTTCTATTAATAATAATATATATAATATGTATAAAAAAAACACAAATTTACATGGAAAAATAACATATGAAGGAGATTGAGTAATGGAAATAAAAGAGTTGAAGCCTGTTTGGTTGAGTACATGTTGAAGCGTAGCTGCTGTTATTGCAAACGCAAGATGTTGGGATTTCCTTATTGTGGAGTGGCGGAGATGAGATATTTTCAGAAATGTTAGGTGCAGTGCACTAGCCTTGCCTTTCCTTTGCAGCCAGCCAGTGATAATTGCCAATGTCCACTGCGCAAAAGGTAATACCAGTAGCATGTTATAACAGCAGCGATATTGTCACCATTTTTCCATTTATTGCTAATTATTAATTACTGTCTTTACGTTCCATTTTTAACGAAACCCACCCCCCCCCCCCCCTCCCTTTTTTCTCTCTCTCTCTTCCCTCATCTCTCTTTCCTTTACCGACCGACCAATGCAATATGGCAAATTGAGCGACCACCTTGGGCTTGGTGGCTCAACATCTACGTGGTGGTGCTGAAGTGAATTCAGATCTGACGTTGAAACACGAATGAACGAGATTATGCTCATTAGTAAGATATTGCACGAACGGCAAAGTGCACCACGCAATTCCCATTCCCATTCAGGATGCGATGATTATTGGCGAGACAGACAGTGAAGTATAACTGCACACGGCACGTAAGCATGGGGACAACATCGTCATTATAGCCACCCATAAACGGGGACATGATGGGAAACACAACTTGGGTAATTGTAACTTGGCCCGATAATACTCGTCTCATAATAATTGTAAGTTTTTCTTTTTTTACTTTTTGATATTCGAGATGTTGTCATTTATAATATCTAGGGGTATTAATTTTTTTTTATTTCATTTGTATCTTTAATATAAATTTGTTAGTTAAGTATTCAATTTATTTACTAAGATGAATAATAATGACTAGATAATAATAATTTTGTCAATTCATATTAATTTCTATATTTATCAAGATTTTTTTTTTATTTTCCTTATATGTGTATTATTTTGTTTTTTACAGTGATACGGAGGGTCTATTTCTGCTTTTTTAAAAGATAAAAATATTATTATTATTATTATTATTATTATTATTATATAATCATCTTGATGTTTTACCTTATTCACTATTCAGCTAGCGTTTGCATTACATGTAAGGGGAGTACTACCCTACAGTGGTTGGTCAATGCCCACTGTGCAATTGCCTAGGTGGTGAGAGATGCTTCATAAATTCAGTTGTATTTAACTATGTTTCATAAATGTGGCTAACTAAAATTAAACATGTCTCTAAACACAATCTCATCCCTCCTTTAGAGATGTCAAAATGGGTTGATCTGCAGGATTGGTCTGCCAAACTAGCTATTTTTAGCAAGCTGTGTTAAAGTTTTGATCCAACCTAAAAATCCCAAACCCCTTAACCTGCCCTCTTTAGCCCGCGGATTTTGGTGGGTTGGGAAAGGCTTGACCCGCAAGCCAAATCCTTTTTTCTTTTTAGAAAATAATTCATAATTTATTGGTAAAAAAAGTAAGATACGTGTGAATAAAAAAAAAAAGGTAAGAAATGTGTACACACACTAACACAATAATACTATACAGTTGATACTATTCACTCAAAGTTAAAACTTAAAAGTAAAATAGTGTCATAATTCACAAATAAACACTATTAACAATAACATTTTTTTAATCAAAGTTGGTGTGTAGTTGTTATGGACCTTGAAAAATTGGGTATACATCCACATGAAGAGCCATAGGATCCCAAACCTTGGCTTCTTTCAACAACAACAGCAACATCCTAGTTTCAAGTGAGTACTTCAAAAAACCCCAAAATCCAATCTTTCCACCACCAAACAACCCTTTTCATTAACTCAAAATAGCTTAGCATCAATTTTCCTTTTTTTTTAATTTTTTCTTTCATTTGTTCTTCAAGAAAGATAAAATAATCTAAAAAGACCATGCCAAAATCAAAGCAAAGAAATGCTCAACAATAGCAAGATCAATCTGTTCTGATCAATATAATGAATAATTCTTTGATTGTGGGGCCTGCCAATGAGGGCAATTTGGAGACCCTATTAGCAAAGTAGAGAGGAAGCAGCAAGATGAAGAAGACGTTGATTGAGGACGATGACGACTTGGATGCAGCGATGACAAAAGGCAGGAGGAGTGTTGAAGGGTTGTGGCCATGGAGTCACAGAGGAAGGTGGCATGGAGAGTCATGGCCGTGTGTAGGGAGCATTGTGTGGACCCACTCGTATGCTTATCTTTTTCCCATTGGATGTCCAAGTCAATTGCAGGAACTGCGTTGACCTTCAACTGCATATGAGAATCCACCTAAATGTAAAGTAATTAAGTAAACAAAGAAAGTTGACAGGGCAAGGAAGAATTGAAACAATCAGAACTAGAGAAATTCTATAATAGCCATTCATGTGAGAGAGAAATTTTCCATTTACGTTCACCTGCTGCTAAGGTCTTCCATCTGCCGCAAATTTTGTAAGCTCTTGACATTGAGTTCAGTGGCACGTGATCTCGGCAACATACTTTGAGCACGCACAATGCAAGGGCAAGTGGGTGAGTTTGAAACTTGGGGCATTTGTGGCCTGCGCACTGTTCAACGAAGGAAGAAATAAAGGAAATGTTTACTTGGGATTTGGGAATAAATGGGGGCAATGAAGGAATCGATTGTTTGTTTCTAAAAGGCTGATATCGGCCCATTTAAGAATAAAAATTGCTGGGCCCAATGGAATTGCCGACTAGCCTAGTTGTTATAGGCCCATTTCCTTAGTTTTCTTGATAGGTCTTTTCATGACTTATCCCTTGCTCAGACCAAAACCAAAAAATTAAAAGACTTATCCTTGGGCCTTGGTATGGCGTAGTGGAAGGCAGTGATAATTTACACACTAGATGTATTTGATTAAGGTGCGTTCTACAGTGCAAAAGGTAAAATCTAATACAGTATTCAGCATTGACGTGGATGGAAGATTGCATGACACCTGAAATATTTGACCACATGATTTACTTTGATTTAAAAAATACAAAACTAATATATATTTCATTTTACTCTTTTATCCTCTATGGATTTTGTCCCTGTAAATCAATCCTCAATCTCTGATAACATCTTTTCCAATGGACATCTCCAGCATAGTACCAGCGAACAAAGCCATTACCAGCATGGACGACTTCTAGTGGCGACGTGTGGTGGTTCTTCAATGGTGGCTATTAGGCTTAAGGATAACAAGTTCAGTAATTATTAACTCTTGTTAACATTCTGTTATCAATAGTCAGTTTAGGGACCTTGTCCTGTGACAATGACAGGTTGTTAGGAGTTAGTTAACTAGGTTAGTTACATCTTTGTTATTTTCTCTCCCCTCAATATTGTATATATATTTTCAATTCTCATTAATGAAACACACAATGCTACTCAGCAAAGTTCTTTCCTTGATACGGTATAAGTGAAAATTTTCCTTCCGCTTTATTTTTCATAAGCAAGATTGTGCTCCACCCCTCTGGTGTTGTTTCTTTAACTTATGCGTCTCCGCTTCCATACTCATCTGCTTCGAAGCTATGGCTCAAGTTCCTCCTATGGATGAAGCATCCAATCCCTAAGTTTTGCATCCCTCAAATCACTTTGGGTTTGTTCTGGTTTCCCAGGCGCTTTCATCTGATAATTATGCTTGATAAAGCAAATCCATGACTACTGCACTTTCTGCCAATAATAAATTTGGCTTCGTTGATGGTTCAAATCCCAGACCTAATGACTCTCAACCTTTGTTTCGTTCTTCTTGGGATCGAAACAACCAAATCATCATGTCTTGGATAATTAATGTTGTTTCAAAAGATTTGGTGCAGAGCATCATCTTTGCCAACAATGCTGTTGAGATGCAGCAAGATCTTCAAACTCGATTCAAAATGGTCCAAGGCTTTTTGAACTAAAAAAAAAGGTTAATGACATTCTCTCAAGGTACCTTTCTATGAATCAATACTATACTAAACTGAAGGCAATTCGAAAATACTTGAATTTGTTCAAAATACCTTGCACCTACACTTGTGGAGGCTTTATATCTCTGCTCAAAAGTTCCAAATAGGAATACCTTCTTTCTTTTCTCATGGGGCTTAACGAGTCATACTCTTCTGTTTGGGCATAGATTCTACTGCAAGAACCTTTGCGTAATGTTGCCAAAGCTTTTTCTCTCATCCTTCAAGAATAAAAGCAACAACAGGTAGGTCAATTTTCTGGTATTCTTGAAACTCAGCTGGCTTTTGTAGTTCAGCCAAGTATCGAAAACAACAAAGCCAAAGGCAAGAAAGAGATACCTTAGTGTTGTCATTGTGGTTGCATTGGTCACACTAAAGAAAAATGTTATAAGCTAGTTGGCTACCCTCCTGGATACAAATGAAAAAGCGAGAAGTCGGCTAATTCTGTGAATCAAATTTTTGAAACTTTAGAAATTGTACATTCCCTTGGCATGTTTGAACAACAATACAATACTTTGCTTTCAATGCTAGCTACTTAGATTTTTTAGGCTGCTAAACCTTCCATTACAGATAAATCCTTGGGAGGTATCATCAATAAATCTATTGAAAATAATCCTTATCCCTTAAGCAATTTTTGGATCATTTTACTTGCACTGCTCATCATTTTACTTCTTTATTACTTGTTATAAACACATATGTTTTGTTACCTAACCATAGCAAAGTTCCTGTACAAGGAATGGGTGATATACAATTATTCCCTAATCTGTTACTAAGGAATGTATTTTTCATTCCATCCTTTAGAGTTAATCTTGTATCAGTTTTAGCTGCTACTATTACATCATATTTGCCTTTTCTCTTTAATGCTGACCATTGCTTAATTCAGGACTAAAGTTCTTAGATGATTGGCAAGGCTAGTCTTGAAGATAAGCTTTGTATCTTGAAGATCCTTCTACTTAATGATGTAGTTCACAACTGCACCTACACAAATAATGTTCCCATTGATATTTGGCACTCTAGACAAGGCCGCATTTCTACTTATAGGCTACATTTGTTACAGCCCTTACTTCCTACTTGTAAAACTAATAAAAATGCATGTGCGCATACTAATACTTGTATTGTTGTCCCTCTAGCAAAACAAAGAAGATTGTCATTCATCTTTAATAACAATTTCTTTGCTAATGCTTTTAATCTAATACGTCGTTATATATAGGGCCCTTATCATACTCGTTCTCATAAGAATCATGGGTATTGTTTGTCTATTGTTGATTATTGTATAAGATTCGCTTGGACTTTCCTTATCAAAAGCAAGTCTCAGGCACCTCAACTCATTTTTGAGTTCATTGCCATGGTTAAGACACAATTTGGGGTCACTATGAAAACTTTAAGATCTAACAATGACAAAGAGTTTACCTTGACAGATTTTCTAGCCAAACAAGGGACATTACATCAATTTTCCTATGTTGAGAGGCCTGAACAAAATTCAGTTGTTGAACGAAAATATTAACACCTCCTTAAGATGGCTAGATCCTTGCTTTTTCAGTCAAAGTTTTCTTTGCCTTTTTAGGGAGATTGTTTATCCACTACTACTTATCTTATAAATAGGACACCATCTCCTAATTTTCCCTATGCTAAGTCACCATTTCAGTTGCTCTACAATAAACAAACTGACTATGTTGCTTTAAGAAATTTTGGTTGCCTAGCTTTTGCTTGTACATTACCTTCACAAAGGAATAAATTTTCACCAAGAGCCATACCATGTGTCTTCCTTGGTTATCCACCTGGATTCAAAGGTTATAAGCTATATAACCTCTCTACTAGACAATTTTTTATCTCAAGGGATCTAATATTCCATGAGAAAACATATCTCTTTCACTCCTTATAGCAAACAACAATAGCAGAAGAAGACATTTTTCCCAATATTGTTATTCCACAACTTGCTCCTGAGATGCCTCAGACTGAAATTCCAGTTGTTCCACTAGCTGTCCCTCAACCTGTAATTCAACCACAAATACACATTGCAACTCAAAACATGCAAAAAGTGGAAAACAATGCAGAAACCTTAGATTCAAGCTTCTCTTTCCTAATGTTATTATCCCTGCTCAACCAAGAAAGTCATTAAGGATCCCCAAATTCCCTACCTACTTAGCATACTATGAACACAATATTCTACATCCCATTTCCAATTTCATTGGATATAAATCTCTAGCTTCATCCTATCACAACTACATCATGCAAGTTGGCTCAACCTATGAACCTTAGTTTTATCATCAAGCTATAACCTACAAAGAATGGAGAAAAGCTATAAAAGAAGAATTTGACGCTATAGAAGCAAACAATACCTGGACAGTAACCATATTACCTCATGGCACATTCCATGGGCTGTAAATAGGTCTACAAAGTGAAATACATTACTGATGGAACAATAAATAGACATAAAGCTAGATTGGTAGCAAAAGGCTACATACAACAAGCAACAATTGATTTCATGGACACCTTTTCCCCAGTTGCAAAACTAACAACTGTCAAAGTTCTCCTATCCATAGTAGCCTCCAAGAATTGGCATTTAACTCAACTATATGTTAATAATGCCTTTATAAATGGGGAGCTTTTTAAAGAAGTATACGTGGACTTACCTCTTGGATATTTGATTAAGGGGGAGAACCTAGTTTGTAAGCTTAATAAGTCCATATATGGACTTAAACAAGCCTAAAAAAATGGTTCATGAAGTTGTCCACACCCTTATATCCTTAAGAGTTTCCCAAATCAAGAATGATTATTCCTTTTTTTAAAAAAAAGCAACTAATTTCATTTTTGTTTTCTTGTTAGTATATGTAGATGACATTATCATTGCCAATGCATCTACAGTAGCAATATCTCATACTAAAGAGCAACTGCAAAAAGCATTCAAGTTACAAGATCTCGGTTCATTGAAATATTTTCTTGGACTTGAAGTGGCTAGATCATCTAAGGGAATATTTCTCTTTCAAAGGAAATACACTCTTTCACTACTGGAAGATTGCAATTTTCTGGAAGCAAAACCTGTAGCCCTTCCAATGGCCACCAACACCAAACTCAGTGCAACATCAGGAGATCCTCTAGAGGACAACACCTTTTATTAGAGATTGATTGGCAGACTTCTCTATATAACAATCACAAGACCCAACGTTACATTTGTGGTTAACAAACTTAGCCAGTATATGTCAAAGCCTTACTATTCTCACTTGCAAGTTGTTCATCATCTTCTTAGATATTTGAAATCAACACCAAGCCAAGGAATACTATTTTCCTCAAAATCCCAGTTGTGCCTCAGTGGTTATGCAGATTTAGATTAGGGCATTTGCACTGACACAAGGAAATTCATCTTGGGTCAATGTGCTTTCCTTGGAGACTCCATGATATCATGGAAATCAAAGAAACAACAAACAGTTGCAAGAAGCTCAACGGAGGCAAAGTACAGATCTTTAGCATCCATAACAAGCGAATTAACTTGGATTCACATTTTACTTAGAGATTTTCATATTGATTTACTTAGCTTTATGGTGTATTGTAACAGCTAATATGCAATTCACATAGCCTCTAATCCGACCTTTCATGAGTCGACAAAATACATTGAGATTGATCTTCACTTCATCTGCGAGAAAGTTCAACAAAGATCGATTCAGTTAGTTCATGTCCCAAGCAAACACCAACTTGCATATTTGTTTATAAAAACCTTTCCTACTCCTCAGTTTAGCACCTTATTATCCAAGATGGACGTTCACAACATTTTCCAAAACCCATCTTAAGGGGGAGTATTAGACATAAGAATAACAACTTCAGTAATTATTAACTCTTGTTAACATTTTGTTATCAATAGTCAGTTTAGGGACGTTATCTTGTGACAATGACATATTGTTAGAAGTTAATTAGTTAACTAAGTTAGTTACATCTCTGTTATTTTCTCTCCCCTCGATGTTGTATATATATTTTCAATTCTCATTATTGAAACACACAATGTTATTCAGCAAAGTTGTTTCCTTGACAGTGGCTGAAAACATAAAGGGAATTAAGACAAACATCCAAAAAAGAAAAAAAGAGAAAGGAAAATCTATAACACAATGTTGCTGTTTTGATTCTGTAATCAAGAACAAGACTGGATTTCCACAAATCCAAATGAAAATATTCTTTCTGGGTTGCTTGGATAAAGAATGAAATATTCTACTAAGATTTGTGTTGTCTTTAAGTTGTGAACAATATAATATTGATTTTGCTTAGTAAAATTTTCAGATATCCTTATCAGTACAGTTTTAAAATTTTTTTTTGTGTTAATTTCTAGTAAGTGCGTTGAAATGATATATGGAGGAAAGCAGGATATGGGGGTGGGTGGTGTGTTGTTGTGTTGTGCTATGGCAAGTGCTTTAGAAAGGAGTGAAAGAGGTTTGAACAAAACTAATGAACCCATATGAAAGAAAAAGTAAAAATCCTTTGTAAAATTAATTTTAAAAATGTTATGTTAACTCTACAAATTTTATTATAAAATATTCTGCTCAACATATTCATTAAAGTTAGGCTAGGTTAGGTTGGTTATGAGAATTAGGAAAGGATGGACTGACATTGTTAGGGAAATGGGTGGACTTGTAAGCTTCTCGGATTGCAGGAAAGGAAGCCGATTGGGGGTAGGGGTAGTAGCGACTGGCACATGGAATGGTGCCATTTGAGCAACTGTAGAGGTTGAGGTGTGATGGAGTGGAAGAGGAAAAAATAAATAAGGAAAATGGATCAAAAAGGTATTTTATTATTGTTTAATTATTATTGTTATTTTTTCTGATTATTACATTTTTTACTGAACTAGTCACTGAGATGGCAGAGAAGTGAAGGAAGAGAGGAAGAGATATTTCTGTAATTGAAATAAATTGATGTGGAAATTATTGAGGATGGATAAAAGAGTAAAATAAAATATATTAAAATTTTATATTATTTTAATTAAAGTCAATATTATGGTCAAATATTACCAGTGTTATGTTGTCCTCTATCTACATCATTGAGGAATGGTGCATCAATTTTTTACCTCATGTAGAACACACCTTTGATTAATAAATGGTATCGTATATAGCTTCATTGTTTAGAGCATCTAAAAATTTCTCCTGTTATCCTTTAATAAAAGAAATAGTTAGGTGCATCGAGAGTAAGAAAAGGTTTTTTCTCTTATTCCTTTATTAATTAATTAACATATAAATTTTGCAGGTCATTATTGTCTTTTACTGTAGTACCCTAGTTTTAAATAAAAAGGTTAGAAAATTTTTTCGAACCAAAAATTATGTTAGTTACCCTTTCTGGTGAGCATGCGCACAGTATTGCAGTGGTCAACAGTTTTATAAAAGCTCATATTTCGGGGTCCAGAACATTCATACACCCCATACTCCCCCCAAATATGAAAACTTCGTCTCTCTGCCCTTTCACCCCTAAAATCTCCATTTTCTTTCATTTTTTTCAAGTTTAATATAGATTTCTCCACTTTCCAAGCTTTAAGGTATGTTCTTTTATGGATTATACTTCTTTTCTTTTAAGATTCGTTTTTTTTTTAAGGGTTTGGCATAGAAAAATTCAAGGTTCTTAAGGAAGTGAGATTTTTCATGGTGTTAGAGTGATATCTATATAAATAGGAAGTATTAGAGGTTAATCTATAGTTCTATTGATTCTATGCCAGATAGTGGTGTTATTCCTACTTCCCTAGAGTCCTGTTGGTGTTAGTTCTGCTTATTCCACCTCTCTAGGTGAGTGGGTTCGCAACTGTGATCTCTATATTGTGGATTAGAACTATTTTGATAAAGATATCATT
Organism: Dalbergia cultrata; assembly: GCA_031216105.1. Classification (NCBI taxonomy): domain Eukaryota; kingdom Viridiplantae; phylum Streptophyta; class Magnoliopsida; order Fabales; family Fabaceae; genus Dalbergia; species Dalbergia cultrata. The sequence goes on from CM062347.1 coordinate 60,365,784, forward strand.
TATTGCTTAACTTTAGAGATTCCTGTATAAAGAGATTTTGGATTTATTGTTGGTTATTGGATTTTGATTAGTTGATTTGAAAGCATGAAACTTATTTTTGATAAAAACTCATGGGACTATTATTGTTGAACTGATTTTAGATAGAATCGATGATATATGTAATTGTTAGAGACTTTTATGATTGTTTCAATTGATTCTAAAACTGATTTATGTATATGATCTAGTTTTATAATCAGATGTGAAGTTTAGAAAAGAAGGTTGGAAATATAGTTTTAGACCCTGTAATTTCATGATATAATATTGATTTTTTGCTAGTTTGTATAAAGCTTGACAATTAGGAATGTGATTTAGATAATCAATCAAAAGGTTTTAGAGCTTGAATCTTCATGAGATTTAGGACAGTTGACGGTTACATATTCTGTGAGCTTTTGAAATCACAAATGTCTACAAAGGTTGATCCATTAGACATGATTTCATAGCCACATCTATGCTAAGGTCAAACTGTTAGAATCGGATAGATTCAGAGCTCTCAGAGAACTAAAAATGTTTTAAAGGTTTTTAGATTTACATGGATTTATTTAGTTAATTTATATGGTAGCTATAGAGAAACAGCTAGGGAGTTAACAGCTAGAAATGATTATTAACTTTGGTACCAAGTTGTCTGAGGGCAATCTCACATAGCAGAGCAAAAAATGAACCTAGCCACATGATAAATTAGTCCACGAGGGACATGGTTCACGAGGAACCATTAAAATTTTAGTTAGGGGCTCTTGCTCACGAAGAATTGGGCACCTACTTTTCAGACAGACTTACTTATATGATATTTCAGGGCAGAAATTACTATTTCTCTAGAAGTTACTACCTTATAAGCTTGTATGATTCCAAGTATGAATGTAAATTGAGGAAATCGTTTTTGAGTTTGTAAAATGATGACTTGAAAATATATAATTATATATATTTATACTTGATTATGTAAGACTTTTGAGTATTATAAATGTTATTATGGTTTTATGCATTGTTTCTTTGGTGTCCCATGAAAGGGGTTTCAGGTGAAGACTCACTCACTGAGTTTTTGAATAAAAACTCACCCCTCTCTTTTCTATTTCTCTTGATAGATATAAAAGTGGTTGTGGGTCTTTCACAACCACTATTCTCTCAGTAGCACTAGAGTTCTAGTTGTAACGCCCCGATTTTCTGTTAGAGTGAAAATGACCAAAATGCCCCTGAGGTCATTTTCGGCCCGGAATTCGAGGAAAGCCGGTCCGGCAGTACTCGAAGGGAAAACTCAATGTTGGAACGGGATTAGATGACTCGTGTACCTTTCCGAGATCAAAAATCTCGTTTTTCGAGTTTTCGGGTCAAAATGACCAAAACGCCCCTGCGGTGTTTTACCCGTTTGCAAGTGTCGGATGAACCCGAAACTTCTCCATATGGGTTTAAAAGACGTTTTTATGTAGACTGTAACTTTAGTTTTAGTCCCAGAGGTCCCGGGCGAAATTAGTGCAAAATTACGATTTTACCCCTTGTTTTGTGTTTTTACGCTTAATCGCGTGATTAAGCAAACCTAAGCAATATTAGGCTCTAATCGAAGGTTAATTAATTTCCATAATTAATCTTGAGTCAAATAATTTATTAAAGTTGATTAGAACCTAAAAGTGCTTAATTACAACTTAAAATCTTATTTTAAATTCAAGACTCCTATTCATGGAATCTTGAATAGTGTTTTCTCTTTCCAATTCCTTAAATCATGGAATTGTGTTATACATTGTTTATTCACAAATGAGTTTTTAATTCTTTAATGATGTATGAGCACTCCTAATCTTGTCATAAACTCCTTAAATCGCATTCTCAGTCACCTAAACTTAAGCTTAATTATTCCTAACCTTGTACCTAAACTAATACACACTTAAACCTACCATTAACACACAATTACATGAAACAAATCCTCCTCCCCCTTGCTGTACCAGGTCTGGCTGAACACTCTCCCCCTCCATATGCATCACATGTTCAATTTTTCAACACTCCAAGGCCATACCTCAAGTCACATACACCATACCTTGTCATACTTTCAATCAAGCTTGATTTTCCAAATGAATAACTAATTAAAATAACCCATTTTTCTCATTTATGTGTGGCTGAAAAACTTCCAGCCATGTCTCACTTCTAGAAGGATTATTTCTTTCAAAATTAAAAGAAAAGTTCACTCAAATCACCATACTTGAAGCCATATCTCTCATACTTTCAAACCATGCTTGAATGACCTTGTGTAAGAGATATTTTCCTCTTCCTTGCCTCCAAAACCACACGGTTCCTCTCCCCCCTCAATAAACCTTCATTTATCTTCATTTTCTATAAATACGTTGCCTAGAAACACATGCAAACACTTTAGCTCATTTGCACGCTTTTTAGTTTTCTAAGCTTTCTTTGTATTCTCTCTTTTTCTCTCTAAGTTCCAAGAGAGTTCTCTCTTGTTCATCACCTTCATCTTCATCCTCTCTTCATCTCATAATTATCTCATAACCTTGAAACACCACCCCACCACCTTAGATCATCATACAAATACCTAAACTTCCATTCTCAAACACAAACTCACCAAGAACACATTTCCTTTCTTTTTCTCTCCACAAGGCCGAAGCTATCTAGCCCCAAGGAGGAGCTCATCATCTTGTTTTCCTTTTCAAAAGTTCAAGCTTTTTGTCTCCATTCTAGGTAGGAGTGTTTTTCTAAACTTGTTTTTCTTGTAAAAGAGTTTTTCTCTAGCTTTCTCTTGGATTTCTTTTGAAACTTTTCTTTGGTTCTTTTCTTCCTTCTCATTTTGGCCATGAGGCCATGTTTATGAGCATGATAGCTTGATGATGAGAGTTTCTAGATGATGACCTTGTGTTCATCTCAAAGAAACCTCTAAAGCTTGAGTTTTTCCTTTCCTTTAACATTTTCTATATGATACTTAGTTCACATGGTTTTCAACTTAAAAACATTAATCTAAAAATTTCTAAAAGCCCAAGCCTACCCTTGTCAACCTTAAAGTTGGCCGGCAGGTTCTAGAGATTTTTCTCTAGATAGGGGTTTTGGGTACTTAATAAAGAACTTGACTTAGTTTCATTCTCCTTTCCTTTTTGTAAGGTTTTCGGTTTTGGTTCCTTGATCTTTGAGGTTTTGTTTTGATTTGAAAGTTTATTTACTTTGAGCTTGATGATGATATTCAAGAACCTCATAGTTCCTTTGAGAACTTGGTTCAAGAACTCTAAAGCTCTCTTTGTGATGAGATATGTGTTGGGTTGTATCTCTAAAGTCTTGTAAGAGCTCTAGATGAGACTAAAATAAATATTGCATCCATGTTTACTTTTATGCTATGCATATCATATTTACTTTCCTTGTTATCACTAAGGATCAAGATAATGAATAAACTTGCATTATCATATTTATGTTTCAAGCTATGCATTATCATGTTTATATTTCAAGTTCTCACTTAATATCAAGATAATAATGAGTTGCACCTCATGTTTATTTTATGCTATCACTTTACTTTCTAATGGAACCTAAAATGAGTGCATGAGCATGTTTATTTTTACGTCATCACTTAAATGAACCTAGAGCTCAAAGACTTGCCCATTGTTGTCTCAAACAAAGGCTTGAAAATATTTATTTCCTTGGCTTGAGCATTCGACCTCTAAGGGTTTTTTTGGTTACAAGTATTGAAAACTATGTTTTATAATTTTTCTAAGCTTTTATGAGTTTAAGGAATGCATAGAATTAAGTTTTATGAATTTAGGACCTCTTGAGACAAAGTTGATTTAGTCGCTGCCCTCATAAATATTTTTATGATTTTAGATGATAAAAATGTTTAGAAATGAGTTTTAAAAGTTTTGAAAATGTTCCAAGAGAAACTAGTATTTTATGTGCTTTAGAAATTGTGTTTGATGCCTTTGTATGGAGAAGTTTGTTTCGATTCTGCCCTGCTATGTTTGGCCACTGTATGAGCTGTTTTAATGATGGTCATATGCTTATGTTTGAGTATAATTAATGTTAAAACTCATATGTGAAAGATAAGAGAAGTTAGTAATTAGAAAAGAATTAATTTGAGAGTTTTAGATCCCTTAATGTTTGAATTTTTTGGATTCTGTCCAGCAAGGTTTAGTAATGATAATCATGGTTCTAAATTAGTTTAAATGTGTAGGAATGACTCATAATTGGTTTAGGACTTGATCTTGATGCCATAGGAACAAACTGGACTTAGAAAGAGTCATTGTTGTGACTCCTAGGTGCCCGTAAAGTTACGATTAAGAATTCTGCATCCTTGAGGTTTAGAGATGTTCTTGATCATAGTATGAGGTGAGGAATACTTAGTTATAACCTTATAAGTTTCCAAGAGATTAGGTTTGATGATTTATAACTTAGAATGTGAGTTAAGGATCTTAAGGGTCAATGCATAAGACACTAAGAAGTTCTTGATGCTATGATGTGTTATATCATGCAATGATATGATGAGATGTGCTTGATGCATGAGAAAATGATTGATGAAAATGTTAAAGTTTATCATAGCATGAGATTTCATGAGAACATGATGTGTGAATTAGTTTGTGGTAGTTTGAAGGAAATTCGGTTTAACAGCTGTTTTGCTGCCGAATTTCCATCAAACCTAAAAGAGTTAAAAGAAATGTTTATGAGTACCATATGAGTTGAAAACCCTGGGTGACACCAGTTCGGCCGAGCACCCCCACGAGATTTTTATGTGACAAAGCACTGAGATGCGCTTGCCTGGGTGACACCGGTTCGACCGAGCACCCCCAGGGGAGACAAATCCGTGAAGGTATGAGTAGATGCAGCCTACCAAAGCGAACAAATTGTTATGGCTTAATGCCCGCAAAGCATTTCAAAGAGGGTATATCCTAAGAGAGGTGATCGCTGCCCCCTACCCGTACTTGCGAGTCGGGATTATTATTATTTATGTTTCGCTTATTCAGATAATAAGCAAGAGCTAGTGAAGGGTGGCTTATTATGCTAAAGTACCATGATTGATGTCACGAAGTTGAGGAATGATTCACTTGAAAGTTATATGCCCTTATGCCACATGGTTTATGTTTATGTGCTTTGATGTGTTGTTTTATATGCTCAATTGTTGACATGCATCCATGATATAATATGTTGCATTCATAACATTAAGATGCATGCTAAAAGGAATGAACCTTGGATAAGTAGTCTTGGAAAACCCTAAATTGAATCTTATATGCATGACCACTATTTTAGAATTAAACCCAAGGTTCCTGAGGATGTGAACGATGTAACCCTAGGATAGGAGACTCCTACTGAGATTCTTTAGCAAGAATTCTCACTCCTTTCTCTTCCTTCTCTCTCTTCCGTCACATCTTCAGAGGTCGATGGTGACGTTCGTGGTCTTCGTTGATACACCCACTTGGGAGGTTCACTATGACCTGGACCACGGGTCATATCATTTTGAGGGGCAGTGCACCGTGCGAGTCTTCATGTTCATCGGACGCCCCTTTGCACACCCTGTACAGAGCTACTGTTTCTCCCCGATGTCACCCTATGACGATGCTATGTTTTTTGAGCGCGCCCGGACGTGAGACGAGAGGATTCTGCAGACGTATACTGGTGGTTTGATGCCTCGAGACTTCCAGGACTACATGCCTCGATCCCCGAGTTCGGAGGACGACCCATCCGAGGACCTGCTGACGCATATGTATAGCGAGAGTTCTGCTCCTACACCTTAGTTCGTGCGCGATGTGAGAGAGGAGACTTTCACACAGCCGAGGCTGGCTAGGCTAGTCTAGAGGCGCCCCTACCGAGGAGCCCACGCATAGTCTTCACGTGTTCCCACTCCTGCTGCTTTGCGTCCCTGGATTGGTTACACTCCACCGTTTCCCAGATTTCAGTAGTTACGTCGTAGGGGAGGCTTAATGCACACGCCACATGTAGAGTGGATAAACCTTCTTTTGTTTTTTAGGTTATCCACCATAGGTGCACTCGGGTAGTTATGGTTTATTTATGCTTTCTTGTTTATGTTGTATTTCATTCCCGCTGTATTACAAGCTCTGCCCGTCCCTGTGAAGGTATGACTACTTATGCACTCTAATTATGTTATTAATGAAATATTTTCTTTGTTATCCTGATTGTTGTTCTTTGATTACATGGGTTACCTTATGCTTTATAATGACTATTACGCGTGCCTTATATTTCTATCGTTCGACTAGTTAAGTTCGTGGCTCTCACTTTGCTTTATGTTTTTTTTAAAAAAATTTATCCGTAATTTTCGCTAAGTATTTTATTAAAATGATGAGACTAAGAAGTAATAGCCTAATGATTAACCTAATGTATTCTAGAGAGTTGGGTTAAAAATTAGGGTGTTACACTAGTGGTGAGCTTCATTTAGGTGAAGTGTTTATTGTTTTGATCTAAAGTGTTCCAATACATTTGCAGGCAGGATCCTGGACCGTAAAGCATGTCATGTAGTCCATGCATATAATGAAGACATCATGAGTTATATCTATAAAACTTTACCCATTTATGATTATTTTGTATGAATAGACTTTATATGTTTTGGTGTCATTATAACCTCAACTTAGAGATAGATTATGAAAATTTTGACATTGTTTTTATGAGTTAATAGCAACTGATTTATATGTAGAAAATGAAACTAGGTTTAAATAAACTATAAATATCATGTTTGCAAAGCATCCCAGGTCACGAGACTTACGTGGGAATAGGATTTCTCACGTGACGGTTGCGTGTCCAAGTTAGGTTGTAACACTCACTTCCTCTATATGTTTAATACAATAGTTGATGTGTCAATTAATAAATGGAGTGGAAAAAATGTTTTTGTTGTGCTTAAGAATTTCTCCCTTCAATGAATAGTGATAGCACAAGGTTGAACATATTAACACTTGTGGGCGTAGCTTAACCATATATACCACTAGAAGCTAACAAGACAATAACATTAAGAAACCTTGATCAAGAAAGAGAAATAAATATTGGTAAATGGTAAGAAAGCTTTGAGGTTTTGTTGAAAATTTAGTAATGAAGGTGAGCTAAAAACAAGAGCAGATGCGTAGGTAAACATGCAATTGGTGGACATGATAGGATTAAGAAAGACTAATCCATCAGAGAAGAAGCTTGGAAGGAAAAGGATCTATTGAAAGAATTAAAAAGGATGAGGAGGCTAGAGCTAGCGCGCAACAAATTCAAACACCTCAATCAGCCGCAGGTGGCCAAAGAGAAGAGAAAGATGGTAACATAACATGACATTCAAATTAAAAATTATACTTCGATATACTACTTCTGTTGAATTATCTTACTATATTAAATTTTGGATAATTGACCATCTCGAACCATGCAATTACACATCATTAATTATTCACTTTTTTCGGTTCGATCTGCATGTTTGTGGAAGGTTCAATTATTTAACTTCCCTCCAACTTGGAACATAAATAAATTCGTCGAGACAGATTGATGAGTTGCAAGTGCTACATCAGAGATCTTTTCTTACTTGTCTCATCGTTCATTCCAATTTTGTTACCCTGTCATTTGCTATTACTACCGGCCACTCCATCCCAGAACCCTGGCCAACTGTCTCAGATGTAATTGGCGCTCTTCAATTACACTACAGTGCCAATACTTTTGGCTTTCGGACTTCTGTCCTGCATGCATGCCCCCATAATTATACCTTTATTTTACACATCACGCATCTCTCTTCAGCCTAGTCACTCAATATCCTCGTAAAATCAAAATTTTGATTGGGGTACATGCTCATAAGAAACCTGCAGAGAAGAAAATTGAGCTAAATATTCAAATTTACTGGCTTCTTAATAATTTCTTGTGGAATTTTTACTGCACTTTGTATGATATCTCTCAAAGGTTAAGCTGTGGTTCAGTTGGAAACGTGAATTTCATGTAGACAAATTAACCTTTGCATTCCAATGCAAGAGTTGAAATGTCTATATGTGCTTAGGGTAGACCATTTTTGAATCAAACGATGTTATTAATTAATTAACCACAGTGACTATGATACATGATCGCTGAAACCCAAAGTGTGGAAATTTAATTTTCTCCAATTAAAGGATTACAGGTGAACCGTCATATTCTAATTTCATAATTCGTACGTGCCAACTATTGATATTTGGAGCATTATGAGAATCTCTTATGTTATATGTTATACTAATCCACGCAACAATCATATGAACCTACATGTTGCTGCCAGCTTGTGCTGATGAGCATCTCAATTTTAATACAATCTGTTCACGGGTCTCCCAAGGAATTTTTTTTTTTTTTTTTGAAACCAAGACACTAAAAAACCCACAAATCCTTACCTATAAATCCCCGCATCTCTCAAGTTAACACAGCCACAAGCCAGCATTCACACTGCACGGAGCACTGTGATACATATATACCCTTTAATGAAAATGGCTTCCAAGGCTTCCATTGCCCTTTTCCTCACTCTCAACGTCCTTTTCTTCAGCATGGTGAGCTCCAACTACGTGCCAGTTCCAGCGGTGCCAGGAGTGCCATCAGTGCCTTCCCAAAAGGGTACATGCCCTATAGATGCCCTTAAGTTGGGTGTGTGTGCCAATGTGCTGAAGTTGGTGAAGGTTAAAGTAGGGTCGCCACCCACCCTCCCTTGCTGCAGCCTCATTCAGGGTCTGGTTGATCTTGAAGCCGCTGTATGCCTTTGCACTGCCCTCAAAGCCAATGTCCTCGGCATCAATCTTGACATTCCAGTGTCCTTGAGCATCATCCTCAACAACTGCGGAAGGGGAAACCGCGGTTTCCAGTGTCCTCCTTAAATACATCTGCTCCATGTGCATGCAGTGTCTGTCATCGTATATTTGATCATTATATATCCGCTCTTGTGACTGTATTTTCAATTAACTGTTGTACGTACGTGCATGTCATTGATCTGGTTAATTTATTTAAGCTTGGGGTAATTCCTAGTACCTGTCATTGGGGTATTGGACGGAGACTGTTCATCTTACTCTCCGCAGCTTCTTCTATTTATTGTGCTGAGTTAAATTCTGCAGTGCCAATAAAGTCATGTGATTCTTAATTATTTCAATAAGTGGTTCATTGTATTTCCTTTTAATTTTTCCATGTCAACCTTCTTATGATTATTTCAAAGCTTCGTTTAAGGATTGGTCATATGACGACAATATTTCATTTGATGCCAAATTAGTGTCAAGTCAACAATTATTAATTTGGCTAAAACTGGGAGCACATTATGCTCTTTTCTTTTCTTTTCTTTTTTATGTTCATATTTGTTTAGTCTCCCTATACCCCTGAATCGATTTTTTTTTTTTAGTGAATAGAATAGTCTTGAATCTGAATTTATCACGTAATAGGATTTAAGAACACATGACTAGAAGTTTTTAGGCTGTTGCTCACATGCTTTAATTTGGTTGGTCAATGCCAATGTGGCCAAGTATGGATGTGCAAATAGCAACATGGTATGTGACATAAACGACCTTGTTACCTCCATTTTGACTTCAATGCACATGCATCATTCTTCTTTTAATTTTATAGTTAATTTTTTCTCAAAATTCGGTCACTCCGAATTCAAAACATTATACTTTTTTCAATTTTTTTATTTTTATTTTTTTCTTATTTAATTACATTTTATTTTATTTTTTATTTCTTTTCTAGAAATCGGTTAGTCTGAAGTCAGTGCAATGAACAGAATGTTATTCTTTTTCAATTTTATGATATTTTGTTTTTTTTCATTTATTTTTTATTTTATTTTTAAGAATTTGGTTTGTTCGAATTCAATTTTATGAACAATGCTTTTTCCTTTTCAAATTTTTTATTTTTCTTATGTTTATTTCTTATTTAATTTTTTCATAATTCAGTTAGCCGAATTTAATGCAATGAACAATACTTTCAACATTATAAAATATATAGAAACATTTACAATCATATATATGGCTGTAGAACTACATCATATTTAATTTTTCATAACTAAAACATTCCAATATATCATTCTATTTACACCATGCACTTTTTCAATATTTACATTTTAAAGTAATATTTTGAATGTAATTTATATTTTAACTATTACCTAATTTTCCATGTGAAATAAAATTAAAGAGCACAATAATCTATATTTATATGTATATATATATATATATATATATATATATATATATATATATATAAATTTCACTATTAAAAGCATTATTTTTATTGCATTGACATAACTAAACACTACATGGTTAATAAAATTGGCTAAAAAAATATAAACAAAACCACTTAATGACACCCCTATATATGCGAACAGATGTCATATCCTTATTTAACCGCATCACTTTAGGCACCAAAGGCATTGACTGCCTTTGGCACCTGAGCACGACCCAAGTTGTTAAAATTGTCACCAAAAAGATTTTCTAACACTACCATTTAATCCTTGAAGGCTTTAATTTCATGGTGCATTCTAGTGTGCCTTGTGTTCTACACAAGAAATAGTGAAGTATTGAGGTGGTGATCAATAATTGAGACCCGTGGTCTTGGATGCAATATGTTGGAATTTATTTTGGTAGCCACAACAATATCACCCAAGAGAGGGTGAATAAGGTTTGAAAACTATTTCAAATTTAAGAAATAATTTGATTTTATACACTCAAATTATGCACATAGCGGATTACTCAAATAGAACTTGTTTGACAGAAGACTTACGAGAATTAGGTATTAAAAAGAATGATAAATTAAATATGAAATAAAGTGGCAGGTTAAGGGAAGAGAGATACAAACTCAATTTATACTAGTTCGGTCACTTCTTATAGCCTACATTCAGTCCCCAAGCAACCCACTTGAGAGTTCCACTAACTTTGATATCTTTACAACCGAAGAGCACTCTTACACTTTAGGATCTCTCACTCTTTGTGTTTGAGTCTTTTAAGAACCAAGAGATACCTCACTTTTGTTCTAACTAGGGATGCCTCACCCTTTACACAAAAAACTCACTTACATATACAAATAATCACTCTCTATATAAAGGAGATGTTACAGATTGAAGCACTATAAAGTTTTTCAAAGAATAAGAGTTTTGGCCATAAGTTTGATGAAAAGATTGATGATTGAAAGCAGTGTTGATTGATCTTTTTAATTTGTTGTCTATTGCTTAAAATGTGTTAAATGATAAGTATTTATAGACAAAAGTCGTGTAGACCATTAGGGATTAATCCCAAAAAGATGTGTCTCTTTAAAACACACTCTTTTGCACATTTCTAGGTCTGGTAATCGATTACACAGTTCAAATTTTGAAAACTGACAATGGTCAAGTTCTAATAATTGATTACATAAACTAGTAATCGATTACAGTAATCGATTGCATGAACAGGTAATCAATTACATACATGAACTTGCAATCAATGACAAGTATTCCATAATTTGAAAACTAAATATTAAATATAGTTTAAGTCATTCTTTCACCTTAAAAACATTTTTAAACATATTTTAGACATTTCCTTTCAAATCAAACTCATATTTTCACAAATCAAATCAAATCATTACATAAAAAACAATTAAATCACTTTTTCTTTCAAAATCAAAATTTTTCTTTTATAATCAAATTCATTACTATATTTGAAAGAAAAACATGATTAAAAAGGATTTTGAAACCAAATTGAAAATTGATTAATAAAATGGCCAAATAATCTTATTAAAGAAAAATCTTTTAACAATATGATTTAACCATTAAGGTCTTGGCCCATTCTTTTTTTTAACCCCATTCTTGCATTGTTGGCTTCAATTGTTATAATATTTCTTATTCAAAGGCCATTCTTGATACTTGGACTATTCTATACAAAATATCTCACTTCAAAATCATTGTTAGTCCAATAAAAAATATCTCAATATACATGATTCATTAATATATAACACAATTAAATCAATTGTACATAATATATATCTCAATATGTATGGTTTCTAATAATAGAATACTAGAGTGTGCTTCATGAATATATTTGTTCACATAATGATAGTGTGCTTCATGCATACCATTGTTCATATAACACATATTTAAGATTAAACCATCAAAGCACTTATAAAGAGCTATTGGATATTTTCCATAAAGTATATCACTCAAATATCACTGTATGGTTTGTGAGTTAGATATCACAATAACGAGTATACAACCACACATGATCTAATATATTATATTGAATATCTTTTTGTATTCATTTGTCATCATCAAAACATATCATATCAAACCACTAGGGTAAACCTAGTTCTACATATTTAATTTCATTTAATTAACCATATTTATTAAATGAGACTAAATGTGAATAAAAATGTTGGCAAACTCATCCTCCTCGCATCAATTCAGGGTCACCATCATCAACAACAGCAACCACATCTTTTTCCTCCCTTCTTCTCCCAAAACTCCATTCTCTCATTCCTTTCAAATGCTACTGCTGAAAGGACCATCGCCACCATCGCTAAGGAAGAAACGCTCATCTCTAGTGTCCTTGACGTTGTTGATCAACAACTTGTGCTTGGTTTTGTTGTCTTTTCTTAATAAGTGTCTGACATGGCATCCTATAGGTGCTGGGCTTCACTTAGCTACCGCAGTGCCATGGCGTCGTAAAGCTGAATCATCGCCGAGATCTGTCGGTGCTGGAAGAATAAGTGACAGAATTAGTGTAGCTGGAACAATGGAACTAAATCAGAGCAATGAGATAGTGAGGGGGAAATAAAAATATTTAAAGGGAAAAAACACAAGACACACAATCAAAACTCACAAAAATTGAAGAAATAGAGAGGCTAAGGGATGTTATGTCTTAAAACCATATGAACAAAAACAAGTTTCTTTTCAAAAAAACACATTTGGCTTTTTTTTTTCTTTCTTTCTTTATTATTGTGAAGAAGAGAAAATGGGAATAAAAAAGGGTTATGTAAGGAGAAGAAATAAGAATATGGGAAAATTCTGAAACTTGGGAAAGGGAAAGTGAAAGAAGGATTGGAGATAAAGGCAAAGACAGACAAATGCTTGCTGAGCAGTAGGAGGAGGAGGGAGGGGATGAGTTTGCCAACATTTTAATTCACATTAGCCACATTTAATAGATGTGGGTAACCAAAACTAAATAAAGCCAAACATAGTGCACGCATGTCCATGTGCTCAATCATTATTCACCACTTCAATACTTCAGTATTCCTTGTGTAGAATATAGGGCACCCTAGAACTCCCCTAATTTCATTTGTATATCTTGTCAGTTTTTTCAAGCGGTGGAACTAATTTTAAAAAGTAAAATTCCACGTTCGTAAACATATGTATAGAATTTTTGACAGAATTCATAAGAATTATAGGATAAAATAAAATAATATAACTTACTGATTCATTTAAAGGCTAATAATTATAGTGTATACATCATTTTGAATATGAGATTTTGGAAAAAAATTTGAATGTTTAGCATTTTTCAATTTTAAAACCTGTGCAATATAAATTTAGACCATTTGGATTTTGGAAACCCCCAACTTTGAACAACATGAACAGTAGATATAAAATCATTAGTATGTTTTTATGTAACAATTTAACCTTTTTTTTTTTTTTGAGAAATCAAGACATGATATATTAGAGCCTCTATGATAAAGTGTTTTAGAGATCGATCTTAGTTGCACATTAAAAAGGTTTAGGAGATTAAACTGCATATGATTTATAGTTTAGGAGGTAAAGGGCAATTTTCACTTAAATTGACAAATTAATATCTTTTGTTGAATTTTTTGTTTAAATTATTCGTATGTAGAGTTGTCTAGACATTGAATAATTCAGTCAAGGCCATGTCAATCAAGTAATTAAGGGCCTATTTGCTTTGCTGGAAATAATTTTCAGTTTTCAATTTTTGTGAAGGAAAAATTGAAAAAACTGAAAACTGAAAACTGAAAATTGAAAACTGTTTCCAACAAAGCAAACATGCCCTAAATAGATAAAACTCTATCCTGAGACTAGCTTTTTGTTGAAATTGAAATAAACAAAAAAAAAAAAAGCATTAAGTTAAAAAGAAAGTGATACAACACATCAGTAGCAGTTTGGATTTTATAAAGTCCTCTACGTAAAGGATTTCAGTAAGAAAGGAGGAACTTCACGGGATGACATATTACATTATCTTTTTTCCATTGAGTTTCCATACACTAATTCAGCAAGGAATTGAAAGAACTAAATCCCCCAGCACCGTATTATTTTCGAATTCCATCATACAAACGCTATTTATGCATAAGAAATCCGATCACCAGACAGCTAGCTGAAGTTGCAGAGCCTTGCATGTGTTGAAGTGTCCTTGATCGATCCATCCTCCCCTGCGACCAACCTAATGCATGCGCAAAACGAAAAGTGCAATATAAAGAGAGAAAATGATAACACAAACAGGGAAACAGCATATCATCAGAAATAATACAAGTAGGGGATCTGACACCACATAGAAAGGAAGTATCACAACTGATGATACTACAACTAAAATCATCAGCGTCATTGCAACATATTTGTTGTGGATGCAGTAGCAAATGCTCATTTTCTCAGACAAGACAACTTGTAGTTGTTTCCACCGTTCTGAGCTTCTAGCTTTCGTATGACAGAATACATTTTTTCTATCTCAATTTATAGACATGGTTTCACAGAGTGATGACTCAAGAGAGTATTGAAAATTTCGATCTTATTAAGGGAACGAGGCTGAAATTGGAAGACATTAATTTTCCTATTCTGATTTGAAAAAATGATTTTATAAAAAAGTACTTTTAATTAATAACCTTTAATATGTCATTAATTATTATGCCGTTAAAAATATAATGTAATATTACTGTCATAATGTCAATCATTTATTTTAGAAGATATTAAGCAATCTAGATTTTTTAAAAAAGTTGATATTTCTTAATTCTGAAAGTACTAATTATTTTGAAAATAAGGAAACTCCGTCATAGTTAAAAAATCTAAAATCATTGGGTTCTTTCTTTTCTTGAGCAATGCCAAACGTAGAAAGTTTAGATAATGGGACAATATAACACACACACACACACACATATATATATATATACACACACACATGAGAATTTCTTTGGCATCCCAATAAAATTCAAATGTATTGATATTTTTTAATTATGTGTGGCTCAGAATGAGTCATACATATGTCCTACTAATCTAAATTTTTTAAATTCATCAAATTAAAGATCAAATTACAGCCATTAATCACACAAGGAGTACCATTATCTCATGGATACCGAAATAAAAATCAATATATATATATAGAAAATTTTACATAGTTTTTATTTTATTTTAAGATCAAACTTAATAAAATAATATAATTGAAAAACAGAAATTAAATTTTATATGATTTTAATTTTTATGAATAATAAAAAATTCCAAAAAAATATCAAATCATACTAGATAACTACCTACTATGATGACTATCTAACATGATTTGACACTCCATAAGTTTTTATTGATTAATAGTGTAAAGAAAAATAATTCTATATGATTAGACAAAGTAAAATTTATATATATAAAGAGTGTCATTAGACGGCTAAAAAAACATATTAGAAAATTTGACAGATATAGCTGACAGAATAGTAAAAAATTTCTGAGTGTCTAATAAATGAAAACCATTAAGTGGTTTAAAAATTTACCCATTGTTTAAATTGATAGAAAATGGGAGGCAATAAAATGAGAGGCTTATATATTTTTCCCTTGTTTAGTTTGGAAAAGAAAATTAAATGAGAGGAGAGTAAATTAAAAACTAGAGATGACAAATAAGACAGGATGGGACAGGTCAACTCGTTCCGACCCGGTTTTTTCAGGTTGGCCATAAAAGAGGCGGGGTGAGTTGACTTGTTTTAATTATTTTGTTTGAAAGTATCAACTCATCTCATAAAAAAATAGTGAGTTGGCATACTAACTTGATTGTGATTATATTTTAGCTATGCCGACCCTCCTCGACTTGCCGTGAGTTAGTCATAAAATGGGGCGGGGCGGGGTGCATGGTGGGTTGAAAAGTTTTGATTGGTGGAAAAATTCAATCCACCCCATCAAAAGAAAGTGAAACCCATAAAAAAAGTTTTCTTCTCAAGAATGGAGAGAAAATGGAAGAAAAAGGCAAAAAATGTGATAAATTACAATGATAATCTTGAATTGAATTACTTCTAATAAAATAAAAGGACAAAAAAATCATTTAGATGCAGTTACACTTTCTTTCTTCTCATTTTTTTTTATCAAACCAAATAATAAGAGAGAAAACATAATTTTCTTTTCATTTTTTCTCTTATCTTCATTTTCTTTCCTGTCATTTTTTATTATCATCTATACAAACCATTAAAGTTTTTCCCATGCAAGAAATGGGTGAGTAACCAACACCATTGTTGATAGGTTTTTTGACTGGTTGAACTTATACCGACGATTGTATCGATGGATACGGGGACATCGGTTTCCAAGTTGTTGATGAATATTATCGACGATTGTATCGGTATTTTTTTATGCGTGTACTGACAAGTAATAAAATATTTAGCCTTTGGTACAATTAGATAAAAAGCGTCACCATGTACTGACGATCATCACCATAGTTATACCAATCGTTGTCACCCTTAAACAAAATGCCCACATTAACAAAGTAACAACAATAATTAGTCCCCAATGCATCAAAACACAATACCATGGGCACCCATAAATGAATGGAAAAAGCAAACCAAATTAAAAAACTAAACCGATTAAAATGCTCACCAAGACCCGTAGATCGTAATAGTGGCCTCCATTTCTTGAATAGAGCTCTAGTGGCGGCACATGGCAGCAAAAACGGTGGTGGCAATGAAGGTCTAGAGAGAGAGAGTTCATAGAGTGAGGAGTAAAAAGAGTCAGGGTAGGGGATATATGTGACTTATCGACGGGTATACCAATGAGTAGTCAATTAATGAAATGGTGCATTTCAATGATCAGTAGTTACCAATGGTTTTACTGACGGAAAATTTGAAATATCAAAAGTTGCGTGGCAATTTGTGAAATTTCAAATGTCCATCGGTACACCTGTCAGTAATAAATAATAATTAATAATTTTAAAAATAAACATCCATTGGTTAACCAATCAGTAACACTAAGTAAAATTACTTTAAATAATATAATATAATTAACTTATCGGTGATATTTAATAAAAACAATTCAAAAAATAAATATTATTAAACACCCATCAGTATATCCATTGGGGGAACTTAATAAAAAAATAAAAAAAATAACGTTAACTAACCTGTAAGTGACTCTATCGATAATATGTAATAAAAATAATAAGAAATATTCTATTAACTACTCGTTGGACACGATGTGTGCCAAGTGGCGCTAGCATTTATCGACAATGTTATTAACAGGTGTGTGATGTACGTACACTACAATTATTTCCAAAAATGCGCTAGCCCATTGGAGATGTCGTCAGTAATTTTCGATGGTTTCGTGCCCGTCGGTATTTTCCATTAGTATCTCGCATTTTTATGGTAGTGTGCAATAATTTGGTTATAACTACTTGGCAAATATATTAAATTACTCAAGTAATAATCACAACGAGTGAGTATTGTATCATGTGGATTGATGTTATCAAATAACAATTCACCCATTAAATTTCTATTTTGGATTATAAAAAATAGTACTACTTGTAGTTTGGGGGCAAAAAAAAACCTAAACTAAAAAACGGTGGTGGCAATGAAGGTTTAGAGAGAAAGAGAGTTCATAGAGTGAGGAGGAAAAAGAGTCAAGGTAGGGGATATATGCGGCTTACCAACGAGTATACTGACGGGTAGCCAAGTAATGAAACAGTGTGTTTCAATGATCAGTAGTTACCGACGGTTTTACCAATGAAAAATTCGAAATATCAAAGATTGCGTGGCAATTTGTGAAATTTCAAACGTCCGTCGGTACACCTATCAGTAATAAATAATTATTAATAATTTTAAAAATAAACACTCGTTGGTTAACCCATCAATAACATTAAGTAAAATTACTTTAAATAAAATAAAATAATTAACTCGTAGGTAATATTTAATAAAAATAATTCAAAAAATATTATTAAACACCTGTCGATCGGTATATCCGTTGGGGGAACTTAATAAAAAAAAATAATGTTAACTAGCCTGTTGGTGATTCCGTCAGTAATATTTAATAAAGATAATAAGAAATATTCTATTGACTATTCGTCAGACACTATGCGTGCCAAGTGGCGCGTGTTAGTGCTAGCTTTTATCGACGGTGTTACTAATGGGTGTGTGATGTACACTACAATTATTTTCAAAAAAGGGCCAGCCCATTGGACATGCTGTCACTAATTTTTGATGGTTTCATGCCTGTCGGTATTTTCCATCAGTATCTAGCGTTTTTCTGATAGTGTGCAATGATTTGGTTATAACTACTTGGCAAATATATTAAATCACTCAAGTAATAATCACGAGTGAGTATCGTATCATGTGGGTGGATTGATGTTATCAAATAACAGGTCACCCATTAAATTTCTATTTTGGATTATAAAAAATAGTACTACTTGTAGTTTGGGGGCAACAAAGACCTAAACTAAAAAAAATAAATTTTAACATGTAACAATTTTAAAAAACATTAGAGACTTTGGTTAGTTTGAATTTTTCACAAAGTCAATAAATTCTTACCACGAGTTGCAGATTAACAAATTAAAAGAATAGCTATGAATAACTGACCTCAATTTATTGTTAATGCTAACATATTGATTTCTCTATTATGCTTAAACAAGTAGAAGGTTTAAACACACAATTCTAATAAAATAATCCACACGATCACAAGATAAACTTATAAACCTTGGGAAACATGTGGTTTTTACCTAGAGCTATAACAGACAAAATTCCCAATTCATATATGGACCCTAAACAACTCATGGTAGGCAACATCACAAATTGCCATAAGAACAAAGAATAAACTTTTAATTTATCAATTCCAACGTTAAATAAACAAAAGCTCGGTCACAATTAATTTTTAATTTAGATTTTCACCCACCCCTAACAAAAAGTATTACAAACACACAAAAAAGGAAAACAAGAAGAATAAAATAGGAGAAGAATCAACAAGAACCAAAGATTTAGAGCGATGATTCATTAATATTCGTTCCTTCTTTAGTCGTCCTCTGGTCTCCTCTTTGAGTTGGAGATAGTTTCTCCTTATTTTCCTAACATATTTGACTCCAAAACCCCCCGATAGAATGCATTTTATCAATTTAGTTATAATACAAAAAACAAAAACAAAAAAGTGCACCTCGAGTGCCTAGGTGCTAGAACACTGATCCCTTTTTGGCTTTCAGGCACCTAAGCGTCAAATCTTGACACCTTAGCACTAGACACTGGCATTCGTCCTTCGACATGCACACAATTTTTCATACATGAGATGTGAATTGGATTTCGGTATCATAATCAAGTTGTGGCTTGTTTTCCAAGTTCTCTAACACCACTAAAATCAGCTCCATCCATCCCATAACTACAACTCCATTTATGCCTAAATCATTACAGCAAGCTCAAAATGCATCGATCATCGTTTAAATTTCTCATTGAAATTGATTTGTTCTTGTTATATTCTTGATATTGTATCTTCAATACACCTTCAAATTTTATAAATGGGAAATACTGATTAGTAAGAATATTAAAAAACCAAAGATAAACAAAATTTTAACGAGTAAAATCATTTCAATTGAATTTGTCTAAATTTAAATACATAAGCAAAATCCAACTTAAATTAAATTTCAAACACAGTATGAGTTTAAATAACTCTATTTTATTGACTTATCTTTGTGTAACAAAATTCTGGTTGGCAAGCATTTACAATCAATCAAGAGATCTTCCAACAATACTCTAATTACAAGATTCACCAAGTGACATCTTCAAATACTATCATGTAGTTAATTAACAGCAATGCAACAACAATCCAACCTTGTCAGTGAAATGATTCCTAGAAAATTTAGATGCCTCAAGAGTACTGAATTTGGAGAAGGGAAAATGGCATTTGGCGCCAAGATTTTGGTGGAACATGACAGTGATTTGCAAGTTTGGCCGAAGAAGAACACTCATCAGCAAAATGTATGATGATGACGTCTGGTGTGACATTAGAGATGATGCAACCTACGGCTGTCGGTCATGTCACTGTCCCCAGCCCTGCTGAACTGATGGATTTAACGGATGTCCCATCGTCTGTGACCGGCTATAGCGGGGTTCCTCGTTTGCATCGCCCCCTGCCACACGTTGTCTGCAAGGGTTAGAGCACTATAAATCTCGACACTTGCCAAGTACTCCAATGCCAACTCTCTCAATTCTCTCTCTCTCATCCCAACGTTCCCTCTATTCACCTCCCCACTTCACACCGCAATGCAAACTGGAGGTTTTCATGGCTACCGCAAGCTCCCCAACACTACCTCTGGTAAACTGTACCTTATATTACTCCCTTCCCTTTGGATGCCATCTTCTTTTCATGATAACTCCAATTTTTGTTGCAATTTTTTAACAACATCATGACATGACTAAATTAAAGGTCTCACCTTTGCTTTTGATCTCTCGCATGCAGGATTATACATTCATATACTATATAATTGTATCTGTTAGTGGTTCTTTCCACCACACATCACATGCATGCAAGTTGTTTATATCTCCTTTCATTTTGTAGCCAACTTGCCATTTAATTTTGATGATCTCTTTCATCTGTGTCTTTGCAACGTAAAATCGATCTTATCTCCTATCCTGTTGAGTAGCAGAATTGGTCTCTGATATTGTTTTTCAGCTTGATCATTTCTCTATCTGCTTTGCCACTTTCCCATTCTAACGCCCAACCTGAGCCCGAGGTATGTCTCCTCCATCTACCGTGACGCTACGTGTTTTGGCTCAGTGGTTTCAGTGAAGAAAGGTAACGGAAAAATGGTGATGATAACGATGATGATGACATTATTATATTAATGGCTCATGGCTTTACATGTATAATTCTAGAAGCGGAACAAGTGGCAAGCATGCATGCATCCACTGACTTGAGCGTTAGTTACAAGTGGCGTCCATGCATTCTTCCAACATCATATCACAACACACACAAGCAAGCAAGCATCTCTGTCTCCACTCCAAACTTTTCCTCCTTTTCATCCGATGCGCTTGTGTCTTCATCCTTCCCCACCCAAGCCAGAGGCTGGTCTGGTGGAGGGAGGGGTCGCAGTACTGAGGACAAGTTCATGCACAAGCTAACCTCGGCTTCCTCTAAGGCCAAACTATATGTAGTCAAATCAAATTAATTGATTTGGTTTTTCTTGATAATTGAAATAATAAAGCACTGGTTTACTATTAATAGCACTTCCTCAATTCCTTATTAAAAGTCACTCTTGCAGTAGTCAAGTATATTAACTATTTAATATATAAAAATTATACTACTTTTTGAGAGTGACTATTAAAATGGAATTGAGGTACTATGAAGCTGAGCCGTTTTGGTTCTGATACATGCACACACACACACAGAGCCATTTTTCCTTTGAAATGCGTTCCCCACTGATATGGATGTGCATGAGAACAAAAGCCATTGAGAAATGGAACCGTTTTTTATCCGCTTGTTCCCTTTAACCGCATGACTTCAGTGCTTTTTGTCCTTTTCTCCGGATTCCCTTCCCCAAGCTCTCACGAGCAATGCATGCTCTTTTTTAACTTTGATCATCACATGTTCAGTTTGGGCCTCATCCAAAATGTCTCGGCCGCTTTTGGACGTACCCTTGTGTGGCCCAAATTCGAACGTAACACCAAGTACTCTGTTTGCTAGCTTTAATTTTTCTCTGATTAATTATTAGTAGGTTTTTTTTCTGCACTAGTATCACTAATTAATTTGATATCTCATGCTAAAAATGAATGAAAAACATATATGGTAGGGTTGAAGCTATCATCAGTGTCAGAGATGAACATGAGGCCAGTAGCAGAGAACAACAACAACGACAATAACTCAGCAGCAGGCATAGATGACAACGAATGCACGGTGAGGGAGCAAGACCGTTTCATGCCAATTGCAAATGTGATTAGGATAATGCGCAAGATCCTACCTCCACATGCAAAAATCTCCGATGATGCAAAAGAAACAATCCAAGAGTGTGTGTCGGAGTACATCAGCTTCATCACTGGGGAGGCCAACGAGCGTTGCCAGAGGGAGCAGCGCAAGACCATCACCGCCGAGGATGTTCTTTGGGCCATGAGCAAGCTCGGCTTCGATGACTACATTGAGCCCCTCACAATGTACCTTCACAGGTACCGTGAGCTTGAGGGTGACCGCACCTCCATGAGGGGCGAGCCACTCGGGAAGAGGGCCGTCGAGTATGGGGCTCTTGGGGTTGCTACTGCTTTTGTGCCTCAGTTTCACATTGGCCATCATCATCCGAATGGTTACTTTGGTGCACCCATGGGGACTTACATGAGGGATGCACCAAATGCTAATGCAGCAGGATCATCTCAGGCTTCGCTCACAAATGCTGAACCAAATAATGGTCAATATAAATGATGATGATGTGTGTATAGAAATGAGTAGACAAGACTAATAATAAGGTCTTATCTAATCTACATGATGAAGAAGACTTAGCTCGTTAGCTTAGCTGCTTTAATTAACTCTTGAGTGATTGTTAGAATGTTTAAGGAAAATGTGAAAGGGGATGGAATTTAGAATCCTAATCCTGACTATGTAGTGGAATAACTTTGCTTTGGTTTTAACTTGAATTTGGACTTTCTGATATTAATGTGGATTGTGGCCAGTCACTAAGTTATAAATATGGATGGTGATCAGTCGGATTTCAGTGAAACCTGCGAGTTTTGTCTTTCAAAATCATAATAAACCAATAAACTACTAATCAAGGAGGATATATATTAAACTGCGTAAAATAGATCATGAAAGCTCCCAGCGAGGATCGAACTCGCGACCTTTCGCTTACGAAGCGAACGCACTACCACTATGCTATGGAAGCTAACTTGGTAGCAACCGTACGAAAAAATGATTACAACAGAAATTTTCTGTCTGCAAAGACACTGTAGCACTTCTTTTCGCATATGAGAATAGTGCAAACGTTTTTGTAATTATCTCTATTGGTGGTGTTATCAGTCGCTAATGGAATCCGTGCCGCGCCTTTGGTCAGCGCATAACAAGATTGTATCCCGCAAAAGTCTTTAATCTCATTGTTCGTTCTGCTCTCAATTGATTGCCACGTATTGGGAAATGAAAATCCTTGAAATTCGTTGAACTATTCTTTTGTTTGTAAATCGATTAAGGAATAAGTAATATGGAATTGAAGACAACCTGTTTATGTGTAATGATCCGAGAGTGAAACATTACCAAATGTAACGTGACTTTACTCAATGCCAATTAGTGTTAGAAAGTATTTAAAACATATAAAACTACAGTGGAGTTACTCTAATTATATGGGGTAGTTAAAAGAGAGTGTGCCAATATAATCAGTTCATGACATAAGTTATGTCAATTGATTGAGTGAATGTTTCTTATGACAAAAGCATGTTATACCATGTTAGTAGCTGAATTTATAATATGTCTATATGTAAAAGGAATAATGAAGTTTAATTCTTGATAAGTTTTAAGTCTTATGCTCACAACTCTTTTATAATGAATAAACATGATAGTTCCTCCTTAATTATGTGGTAGGGGTTTAATTCACACTCATGGAAGTAGAACAAATTTCGTGATCAGCTATTTG
Source organism: Dalbergia cultrata (assembly GCA_031216105.1). Lineage (NCBI taxonomy): Eukaryota > Viridiplantae > Streptophyta > Magnoliopsida > Fabales > Fabaceae > Dalbergia > Dalbergia cultrata. The sequence continues at coordinate 60,389,462 of CM062347.1, forward strand.
CCTATATAAGAGAGCTTTTATGGTGATGGAATTAATCATTAACTTTGATAAAAAAAAAATAATGAATGTCAAATTTGTTAAACAATACAACATCATTAAAATCAAGGGGAATTGCCGGCCTCAAATCAAATTCTTCGTTTAATTGTAACATATATCTTCAGTAATTCGATTTTTTTTTTTTTTGTAGTTGAAAGATAACTTCTTTAAATAAATAAATTGTGTGCTTAATCAACTTTTGCAAAGCGAAAATATATGCAATTTAGGGGGTAAAGCTACTTCACATGTTCAGCCAAAGAAGGTAACGAGTGGCAAGCATAGACTTACTAGTTACAGCTAACGCCCAGCCAAATCAAGGGGCGCACCTGCTGCAAACAGAACATGAAAATTCGAAACATCCGAAAAAAAATCTTGGAAAACAGTCGCATCACTGCAAGAAGGAAAAAATTATTTTTTTTTAAATTTTCGTGCTAATATTTTTAATTAAAAAATTTTATTTTTAATTTAAATTACTGTGAATAAAATTTAAATTAAAAAGATTTTTTTTAACATAAGACTTTTAGATTAATCGTTAATAACCTAAGATGGAAAAAATATTAATAGAAGAATAACAAGTGTGTGCGCTCATTAACTTAATTAATTTAATTAATATTGATATTAATTAATACGCTCATACATCTATTTATGAGAAAATAAAAAATAAAAAAAGTCAGCAGGTGAAATATCGAATAATAACGCATCGCGGCGATATACAATTGGAGTTAATTTCGTTCGGGTGTCCGAAGATGGGAAGGGCGGTGGAGCAGACACCATAGCACATAGACATTTGTTTGTTTTGTTGACAGACTCTGACTGAGACGAAAACAAAATTTACAGTTGCAATTAATTTCAAAGCCCTCTTCTCTTTCCTTGTTGTCTGTCTCTCTCGTCAAGTTTGAAATTCGAAGCTGGTCCATCCTCCATCCTCCATGAAAGGGCATTGAAACGGCACGTCGTGTTGTGGTGTGGTGTGAAGAGAGAGAAAGAGAGGAATTATGGCTCAGAAGCTGCAACTGAAGGAGCTGGGATCCAAGCTGGAGACCCTTCCCTCCTCCAAAGACTCTCTCATCAAGCTCTTGAAGGTTCCTTTCCTTTCCATTTCCCCTTCTCATTCTCTCCTTCCTTTCCCAGTTTTCCATCTCCGTTTTGTTGCTTATATCCGTTACTTTCTGTTTCGCTTTCGGTCTGGGTAACTAAGCAGAATAGGGCGAAATAACAGTGGCAATTCTATCTATCTATCTATCTTTTAAGCTGATTTGTGTGTTTTACAAGAATAGAAATTAGCTCAATTAGCTCAAATGCCCTTCTATTTGGTGGGGTTGGCTTTAATGCGGCAATCGAGGGCGTGCTTTGTGTTAATAGGCCTTTGTGCAGTTTAGAAGAGCGATTAGTTTATTTGCTATGCTTGAGGTGAGACTTGTGTTGATTTGCAGCAAGCTTGTGGACAATCTCATGAGTTAGGTTGACGTGTGATTGGTCGTGATGGTGGTTCAAATTTGTGTGCTAACCCAGGCGAAGTTTCTGAATTGGGTGTTGAACATACTGAAAATTGCAACTTTCATGCCTGTGAATGAGAATGGAAGGAAAGAAGTCTGTGTAGAAGGGAAGAATTTGGGGTTCTTTTCAAATTCAATTGGGGTTGAAAGGGTTGTTTACTTGAGGTGGATTATGAGATAAACTAGAAACATTTTTATACACACGAGAAATATGAAGAGAGAAACATGTATTGAATTGTGATTTGTGAATGGGGGATTGATATTAAATTTTCAAATACTATTGTTTGGGTTGTTCATATGGATATAGTCTTACGGAAGTAGTTCGTGCTATGAAGCACTGGGTTTTTGGGACTGTTAACCCCCTTCTCACCTCAAAATGTTTTTCCACATGCAGCAAGCGACCACATGCCTTGCTGAGTTGGATCAGTCACCTTTGGCTTCAACATTGGAGTCAATGAAGCCCTTTTTTAACGCAGTTGTGAAGCCAGAGTTGCTGAAGCACCAAGATAGAGATGTCAAGCTTCTAGTTGCAACCTGTGTTTGTGAGATAACTCGGATCACTGCCCCCGAAGCTCCTTATAGTGATGATGTTCTAAAGGTGCCTTTCATTTTCTTAGATTATCATTTACAACTTGAAAATACCATTCTTTACCTTTCACTTTCAACCACCAAAAAAAAAAAGAAGAAAAAGTTGGGAACATGATTTACAATTTTTCTTTATCCTAATCTTTGCTAAATCTCTTTTCAGGACACTTTTCAGTTGATTGTGGGCACTTTTAGTGGTCTAAGTGATACCAGTGGTCCATCCTTTGGCCGAAGAGTTGTTATATTGGAGACTCTTGCAAAATATAGATCATGTGTTGTAATGTTAGATCTTGAATGTGATGACCTGGTGAATGAAATGTTCAGTACTTTCTTTGCAGTTGCCAGGTTAGTTTATAAATAAAATCTTCTGGGTAATTGTCTCATGTGTCCTCATGTTTGTTCAACGTAAAATATTTTAGTTATTTCTTGATTAAAAATTCTCTTTTGATTGATACATGGTGTCTTTTTATTTTGTTTAATGCTCAGAGATGATCATCCAGAAAGTGTTCTGTCATCCATGCAAACTATAATGGTGGTTCTTTTAGAAGAGAGTGAGGATGTCCGTGAAGATCTTTTATCTATTATACTGTCTTCATTAGGTCGTGAACAAAAAGTAAGTACTTCTTTCTGCAATCTACTTTTCCAGTTAAAGGCAGGTATTAAGAAAAATTATTGTGTGGAATTTTCATTCCAGGGTGGTACTATGGCTGCAAGGAGGCTTGCTATGAATGTCATACAGCAATGCGTTGGAAAACTTGAACCCAATATTAAACAGTTCTTGCTATCATTAATGTCTGGAGAACATAAGCCCGTGAACAGTAAAGTTGAATACCACGAAATTATCTATGATCTGTATTGCTGTGCTCCTCAGATACTATCTGGAGTTCTCCCTTATGTGACTGGAGAGCTACTGGTAATTGGTGATTTTATTAGCTTTCCTGACACACACTGTCTTTCTGAGCAGTATAATTTATTTCCACTAAAGTTTCCTTATTACTCTGATGAAGATGTTTCACTGTGTAATTTATGTTTTTATTCTTTGTAGAGGTTCTTGGTTTTGGAACGTATGAAGTTCTAATATCAGAGAATTATCCTCATCAATATAGCTCATGAGTTTAACAGAATTGTACTCTTGGCTATCATCAGATTTAATGTCTGGATTCTCACTTGTAGTTTGGTAATTTGTAGACTGACCGGCTGGAAACCCGTTTGCAAGCTGTGAATTTGGTTGGTGATATAATTACCCTTCCTGGATCTTCTGTTCCTGAAGAATTTCAGCCAATATTTTCAGAATTTTTAAAGAGATTGACTGATAGAGTTGTTGAGGTTCGCATGTCTGTCCTTGAGCATGTTAAGAACTGTTTGCTGTCAAATCCTTTTAGAGCTGAAGCTCCCCAAATAATATGTGAGTGTATTAAACACACGTCCTTTCAGTTTTTTTTTTTTTCAAAATTTTATATTCATGTTTTATCAACTGATTGTATTTGGGTCAAACATAGCTTCCCTTTGTGAACGGCTGCTGGATTTTGATGAAAGTGTTCGAAAGCAAGTTGTGGGTGTTATTTGTGATGTGGCATGTCATTCCCTGAATGCAGTCCAACTTGACACTGTGAAACTTGTTGCGGAACGGCTTCGTGACAGATCTGTATGTATACCTCTAGGTTTTTGTTTTTATATCCTTGTTAGTTAATTTCAACTCCAGTATCTCAATTCCTTGTTTTGCTTTGCATTTGCAGCTACTTGTTAAAAGGTATACAATGGAGAGATTGGCTGAGGTGTATAGAATTTTTTGTGAGAAGAGCTCAGACAATGGCAATTCCAATGAATATGACTGGATTCCGGGGAAGATCCTTAGATGTTTCTATGACAAAGATTTCAGGTGAAACACTTATACTATATTATTTATCATCTTTTCCATTTGTTAACATTTGTGTTGTGATCATCATGAATTTTGCGTATTGATTTTTGTTTTAGCAATCAATAAAGAACTGACCTTTTCCTTTAAAAAAAAAAAAAACTTGTTTTAGTCATGTGAGAATACTTGTTTAGCAAATTGCTTTGAACTGTTTGCCAAATTTTTTTTTTGTTTTGATCTATTTGCCCCAAAAAAGATTGCTTTGAACTATTTGTATTAAATGAATTGATGTCTTTTCTCCTATCCATCCAAAGCTATATAATGTTCAGTTTTCCATCAGATGTTAGGAAAAATTAGATAATTTTTGCAACTTGAAATGTATATGCACTAATTATTATTTCTTGGTGAAGACTACCGTATAATTTTGACATGTTATCTCTTAGGTCAACTTTTTTATCTTGAAATTATTATCGTTGTATGATACCATGTGCCATGCATATGTAAATGTATGTATGTATTAGCATGTCAATCTGATTTCACTCTCTGAGCAAATTTTTCTCTAGAGAAAACAGAGACAATAAAATAGTTTCAAAATTGTAAGCAATTATACAACCATAATTTCCTTTTTTTAAGTGTGAAGTTATATAGTTATATGCGCTAGCGGTCACCCACTTGGTATTGGGCTCCCCACCCCCCTGCGCACATGCATGTGGGGCCCACAAAAAAAAAGTGAATCAAATTGAAATCCTTTCTATATTTACTGGTGGATTGATAGCCGCACAATTAAGAGTAATATATATTCTTAATTGAAATATATATTCTTAATTGAAAATTAATTTAAATATATAAGTAATATTAAAAAATAGTGTGACAAGTTGTTGGATAGTTTTATATGCAGCTATAGAAGTTATTGAATGTAGAGTGTTGTGGTGGAAGTTATAACCTTGGTTCAAATATGTATGGATTTGAAAAAGAAATTCAATGCAATTAAGAGAGGGAAAAAAGCAGTTACAGAACACAATCCTCTTTATATCATAGTGTGTGTGTGTCTGTGTATTTGTATTGATACCGCATTTACATCTTGATTCTTTTCCCTTGGTATAATAATGATTTAAAAATATTGCAATTCTGAAATGTTCTTGCTGTGCTTGGGCACAGGATAACTAAAGTCTGGCCAGCCATTTAGGCCTTTTTACCGGAAAAAAAATAAAAAAATAGTTAATTACAGATTCCCATCCTTTTAGAGATTATGTACCCATATACACTTAGTTTTCGAGTAATAGCAATATGTTCAACAGTGAAACATATTTGTTTTATAAAGCGCACCACAGTTAAATGAATTGTAGTTGTGTCAGACATAAAACGTTGCACTGCAGACCGAAAAATTTATTTAAAACTACATAGCCGAATTACAATTGCACAGATTGCATCCACTGACTTTGTGCAGATACTTTGTGTAGAGACAGGACCAAATATACGGCCAATAGTGAGCCGATTTATACACGGTCAAACTGCATGCACAGGAGGTTGTAGGTGTGCAGCTTTCTTAGCCATAATTTGGCTAACATAGTGCCGTATTATGCTTTACATTTCTGGGCCAAATGAATTATGCATTCGGCTAACAGCCCACCGTATTTTTGGCCAAAGGACCACTTAAAAGCGAGGTCCTTTTCGTGGTGGCCCTCGCCGTTTGTTCTTTTTTAATGTTTCAATTTGTTTTGGTCGTTACAGTGTGTAAGAGTGGGTGTAGCAGTGTCAAAGATATGGAGCAAACCAACAGTATCAGAACGACAAAAAAAACAGTGGTCCTTGAAATAAAATATAAACATATTGGGCATAAATGATTGCAAACCAAGTAACCACTTCAGAAACTCAGCGAAAGACTCTTCCCAATCTCCATAAATTCGAGCAATGACTTTTTGTTTTGCCAGCCATGTCCTCCTGTATGAAACAGTAAATCCATACTTTTCATGCACTTAGGCTTGCAAGACTCTAATAGGAATGGTCGGGTCTTCAACAACAGAAAAAATACAAGAAGTTATCACATCAACATCCAAGTGGGGGTTGCGCTGTAAAACTCCCCTCGCCAAACAGGTGTGCTCTCCATTATACTTCCGAACTTCCCAAACTCCCTTCTTCCATCGGAGTGTCACACGGATGGTCCAATTGCACCTATTCCCATAATGCTTGTATTTTCCTTGATATTTTGTTTGATCTAACATGTGGACCTTATACTCAACTCCCTTTCGGATGCTATGGTTTTTAACTGCAAGTAGCACAGACTCTTTGTTTAGGAACTACTGCCTTTCCTGCAAAGGGTGCTCTCCAGATAATTGCACAGTATCCCAAAAACCGACAACACCACTGAACCCTGCATCCATTGCCACATGTGTTGCTTCCATATTCAAACTTGAATAATGGCCAATCCGTTGACTTTCGGATCGCACAAGGGACTGTGTTAAAGGCTGAGTCTGGGTAGAAGGTATTATCCCATCATCATCATCTTGTAACGCTGACAAGTTTAAAGTATAATTAAAATATCATAATATTCAATGTAAATAATCAATTGTACTAAATAATTAGCTAACCACAAACTTCATCAAAAAAATTAATAACAATAAAAGCATGAACAAGAATTTAAATTATTCACTAAAAACCCTAAACCCTAACCACTACATTGAATACTACAAACTAACCACTAAAACAACAAAATTTAGTTAATACTAAAAACTAAGTCACAAAAGTTGCACAAAAAAAACTAACAAATAACATTGTAAATAAAATTTTACCTTCGTTCAGTTCCTCTTTAGAACCTATGTCATTGTAAGGCTCATACCCGGCAATTGAACTATCAAGTTGAACCTCTCTACCAACCTCTGCTGTCAATTCTCTTAAGCTTGGCCCACTCATTACATTATCTGCATTTACTTCTTCGAGATTTTCATTAACCACTGCACTTGGCATCGAAATAATCCGGGAGGGTTGAGCTAAAGACAATTCATCAAATGCTTGAACAGGAGTGCTTCCATTAGAGTTTATCTGCAACTCCCCTAAAGTTACAAATACCTGCATAACATGAAATTCAGAAAATTGATTATCACAATCAAACATCATCCTCAAGTCATCGTTATTTTTAATACTGCAACTTCCATACTGACCTGCACTTTGACTGATCAACATAGGTAGCCGATACACGATTTGAACTATTTCTTTATCTCTCGTGCGCAACTTGTGAAGAATTTTGGCATGAAGCTCAGAAAGCGTCATGGATGAACGAACACTGATAAGTGGTGGATTTTGATAACAAAATTGGACTCTATCTTGTGAGTTTTGAGTTATTTCACAATTATGATGAGCAAGCATAACAAATCTCTCTTGCCATTTTGTTTTTCCTCAGCCACTCAGTCACCAAAAAAAAAAATCAAACGAATTCCTCTCACAATTGCTTTGCATCCGGTATTCATTTGAGCTTTCTTTTATAGGCAGGGCAGAAGGTAAAATGTTGGACAGTGGAGCGTTAATGCTAAAACGTTTAACGGTGGTGCAGTATACTGTTCATAATTCGGCCAACACTTAGCCGATTTATTGTACATATTTTGGCCAACAGCTGGCCGATTTACTGGTGCTGTGCTGCCAGCTGTTGCACTAATTTGGTGGACTGTTAAGCATGTTATTAAGTAAAACGTTTTACAGTGAAACGTTTTAGAGTATCTGATTCGGTTAAGTGTAACCCGTTTTACTATTAACACAAAAATGGTATATATAGGTAAATAATCTCATAATGGGTGGAAAATTGTATATATTCATTTTTTTATTTTTTTCGTTAAAAAAGCCCTATTTTACTGTTACATAGGGTGAATGATTTCCAAATTGTTGTTTATTGCTTTGACTTGTGTTTTTTTGTTGATTGCATAACTTCTTCAAGATTCCACATGCTTTCATTGTACAAAATAGGAGGAGTTATCACAACAGAGTCATGTTTTCTCATGAGTTTGTTTCTTTCTGGCGTGTCTCTTTTCTCTCCATTCTGCAGATCAGATATAATTGAATCTGTTCTATGTGGGTCCCTGTTTCCGGCAGAGCTTTCAGTTAGTAATATTGTTAAACATTGGGTTGGCATTTTCTCTGGACTTGATAAAGTAGAGGTCAAGGCTTTTGAGAAGATACTGGAACAGAAACACAGGTAAGATTGGTTGACTTATGTGATGTCTTCTGGAACACCTGGCACCTCAATATTAGTATGCAAATGAAGTTTCAGTTTTAACAGTATCTCTTTGGTAGCAGGTTACAGCAAGAGATGCAGAGGTATCTATCCCTGAGGCAGATGAGTAAGGTATGTGACTTTGGAGGTTGGGAAAATAAACTTTTCACGAGAAATTTGATGGGCAAAAGGGATTGACTCTCATTTAAATGCAGGATAAAGATGTTCCTGAGGTCCGAAAAAGGACTCTGCTTTGTTTCCGTGTAATGTCTCGTCCATTTGCTGACCCCATAAAGGCCGAAAAGAGTTTCCAGATTCTTGATCAATTAAAAGATGCTAATATCTGGAAGATTTTGACAAATCTTGTGGATCCAAATACTAGCATCCATCAAGCTCGTGTCTACCGGGTAATGTAATCAGTATTTATAGATATGGTTTTTGAGATACTTATTTTGATAACATGTTAAAACTGCCTGGGCATTAATCTTTGAAGATAGGAGGTTAAAACATGTTATATCTGTGTCATATATTGTTTGCAAACTTCATGAATTAGAGTGGTTAATGGTTTATGTTTGTTTTAAACCCTTTTCCATCAGTATCAATTGTTTGTCAGCATAGATTGCACTGCAAAATGCTAATTGCCCAGCCTTTCTGCTGCTTTTGGCTATGAATCCAATTATTCATTTACTTTGCTAGTTAGTTCTTGTAATACCTTCAGCTGATGCTAGGACCAATCTAACTGCGGTTTCATCAACTCAAAAGAGCAGCCTAGTGCTTGAGACTCCCATCTGGTGGGGTCTAGGAAGGGTAAATGTACGCAGTCTTATCCCCTTTTGTGAAGAGGCTATTTCCAAAATTTGAATTTGTGACGTCCAGGTCACAAGGCAGCAACCTTATCGTTGCGTTAAGGCTCACTCTGTTTCACCAACTAGCTTACAATTAAATTAATGCTAACAGTTTAATGAGCTTCAGAACTTGATGCTTGTATATCTGTCTCTGGATGTGTTTTGCTGTAGCAGTAAGAACATCTTTCCTAGGTGCCAATAGGTTGAACTGCATAGATGTTATTATGATAATTCAACCATGCAGATATTCTTTTGGGGGGTCTATAATAACAGAGGAGTTGTTCAACATTTAAATGATAGTCTCATTATTCATACCTACTTGGGACCTGTTTGGGTAAATAATTTATTTAAGTGCTTACATGAAAGTAACTTTTGAAAAGTTTTTTTGTATGAGTATGTAGTAACAAAAATACTTTTTTTAGTGTTTTTAAAAGTGCTTGTTGAGAAGCCATATGTTTTAACTTCTCAAAAAGCATTAAAAATGACTTCATATAAAATAAGTTGTTCAGCCAAATAGGATAAAAGTTAAAACCATGACTTTTGACTTGCCAAAATCTTGAAAAAATTCAGAAGCAGTGTTATCCAAATGAACCCCAGTCTTTGTTTGCTCTCCTAGCAAGGAAAGAATGAAACTCTAGCTTTTAGTTTGTTATTTGTTGATTTAGCTTATTTATTTATTTATTTTTTGTTTGCAGGATGATTTGCTTAGAATTCTTGGAGAGAAACATCGTCTCTATGAATTTCTGGATAGCTTCTCTATGAAGTGCTCCTACTTACTTTTCAACAAGGAGCATGTAAAAGCAATTCTTTCAGAAACAGTTGCTCAAAAATATGCTGAGAATGCTCAGTGTACACAATCTTGCATGAATATATTGGTGGTGAGAACATGTCACTTCTTCATTTCTTTTGATTATTGCACTTGTTCTTGAACATTTCTTGATGTATTCTGGCATGAATTATAAATAAGTAGTTCCCATATTCTGCTAATGTGTTTGCAACATTTTATTTTATGTTTTTGCGAAGCTATACTTTGCATGTTACGAGCAGGCATAGGAATGATTTTTATTGTTAACTCTGACATAGCTCCTTGTGTGAAAGCATGTTGGGCTTAAAGTGTAGATGAAGCACAAGCCTATGACTACCTTGATTTGAAGTTTGATTTAATTGAAAATGGAGGTGACAATGGTCGAACTCTTGACTAATGGTCAAAGAGGCTTTGGTGCAATGCCACTGAATCATTTTTTTCTAGATGTTTAAGCTGATAGGAGAAGCCCATAAATGGTTTCTATAAAGTGTCATGAGTTTGGATGGTTTTTTTTTTTTTTTTCACAGTATCCTTCTCCAATAAGTTAATGTTTATGTAATTCTGCTATTCGCACACATGAAAATTATAAGTTTTATCGTAATTTTTTTCAACTTTATAGTTAACTTCACATGTGTTGAATTACAGATAATTGCTCGTTTTAGTCCATTGCTTCTTACTGGCAGTGAAGAGGAGCTGGTGAATTTACTTAAGAATAATAACGATGTGATTAAAGAGGGTGTTTTGCATGTTTTAGCAAAGGCTGGTGGTACTATTCGCGAACAACTGGCAGCTACATCAAGGTGCTGCTGTTAAAGTTGTTAACCTTTTAAATCAATTACTTTGTATAATTTTCTGACCATCCTTTTGTAATGTGCAGTTCTGTAGACCTTATATTGGAGAGACTATGCTTGGAAGGTAGTCGGAGACTGGCCAAGTGTGCTGTCCATGCATTGGCTGCAATAACAAAGGATGATGGCCTTAAGTCTCTCTCTGTTCTATACAAGGTTTTATATATTTGATTCATTGATTATAAACATCTATTTTTTTCTTTGTCTACCGCTCTGATTCTTGCCACCTTATATGCAGAGACTTGTAGATATGCTGGAGGAAAAAACACACCTACCTGCAGTTCTGCAGTCTCTGGGGTGTATAGCACAGACTGCAATATCTGTGTTTGAAACTAGAGAGAGTGAAGTCAAAGAATTTATAACAAACAAGATTCTGAAATGTGATAGTGTAAGCTATTCAAATTTCCTGAAGGGAGTTTTTGTTAATGGAATAAGCATTGGAAAAATTTATATTCTTCTAAATGCTTGCTTCACCATTTCAGAAAGAAGATCTCACAATAGCATCTTGGGATGATAAAAGTGATCTTTGTATGTTGAAGGTTGGTAGGAGGAATAGTCTCTTGACTCTCTTCTATTTGTTTGAGATACTTTTGATAGCTTTAGTATCCTGTAGTTTGATACATTGGAAAATGCTTGTAAGTTGGGCTCTTTTTTAACAGTTTACTCTCTCTCTCTTTGTTCCCCTTCATTTTCTTTCTTTGCTACAGATATATGGTATTAAAACCTTAGTAAAGAGCTACTTGTCTGTCAAAGATGCTCAAGTTCGTCCTGATATTGACAGTCTTCTAGATATCCTCAAGAACATCCTATCTTATGGTGAAATATCAAAAGACATACCATCAAGGTATATAAGCTTCAGAGTTATGTTTTTCAATAAATTTAAATTGTATTGTGGGTTCAAATACAGTGTACTCATTTATGCTTTCTTGCAGTTCAGTTGATAAGGCCCATCTGAGGCTTGCTGCTGCAAAGGCAGTTCTTCGTTTATCAAGGCTGTGGGATCATAAGATACCTGTTGATCTTTTCCACTTAACTTTAAGGGCATCAGAGGTGGGCTCCTCCTTCTGTTTCTGTCTACTTAATTTCTTCATGAGCATATAGTTTTTTCACTGGATTATTATGAAGGTAGAAGACTAATTCTCGTATGTATATACAGAAATTCATCTGTTGTAGTTTTCATTTCAATGTAGAAATAACTGCTTCTCACTATGTTGAGTCTTACAGATTAGCTTCCCTCAAGCTAAGAAGATTTTCTTAAGTAAGGTTCACCAATATATAAAAGAGCGCCATTTGGATGCCAAATATGCTTGTGCTTTCTTGTTCAACATATTTGGATTCAAGCCAGATGAGTTTGTGGAGGTAAATTGTTGATCAATTCTGTCTTCCTTTCTAATTTCAAGTTTTCCTTGCTTTTACATCATTTTTTTTGTTTTTTGTTTTTATGATGATTCATATCTGTAAATGCAGGCTAAACAGAACCTGGTTGACATTGTTCAAATGCTACACCAAGCAAAGGCACGACAAATGTGTGTGCAATCGGATGCAAATTCCTTGACAACTTACCCTGAAAACATCCTTCCATATCTAGTTCATGCACTTGCTCACAATTCACGTGCTAATGTTGACGAGTGCAACGATATTGGAGCATATGATAACATATACCGGTACTATTTAACTCACATAAGACATCTCTCTGTTTTCTTCATATTTATATACTCTTCACAAAGGGTATGAAAATAATCAAAAGAGAGACATGGAATGAGTGGGAATGGGAAAGCTTTAGTTTGCTTTTGGTATATGCTTTATGCCTTACTAATGCCTGTAATGCTAATCTTCGATTCTCTGCTGCTTGACTTTGAAAGATATCAACAATGACGTGTTTTTAAGTTAATTGTCACGACCCGATTTGGGAACGTGACCGGCACGTGAGGAATCCCATCCCCACGTAAGTCTTATAGTCGCTAAGTCGTACTATATGCATATTTTAAATCATAAAATCCATTTCTAAAGATAAATCAACTTGCATTTTTGAAATCATAATAACCATAAATGAATAATTTCATAGACCAAGTTTGAATCTGGAACTGTAATACAAAATATGTCAAGTTGCTCTATACAAAGAACCATGATAGCTATATCATTTTTAAATACATAATGAATCATGGTAAACAAAATACAAAACATATATGTATAATCCGAGATTCTGCCCGCACTGTTACTGGAGCACGCATTGGCAACAAGCAAAATACTTCACGACAACGTGAAGCTCACCAAGCTGAATAACTAATGCTGCTGGGGAGGAGGAAGATGAGAAGAACTTGCAGCAACTACTGTATCTGTAAGGGGGGAAACAGAGAGAGGTGAGTTTCATCTAAAACTTAGTGAGTAGATTCTCACTCGTAACCCCCACATTGGACAACCAACAAAGTTTCATATAATCATAATAATAAAATGCAATATCCATAAAACCCTTTTCAGTTTTACATACATACTTATCTCAAAGCCAATAATTTCTGTAAATCATAATTAACCGCAATGTAATAGAGAAACAGTAATCTTTGGTTATGTATATGTATACATATATAGGATAACAATAATGATTTCTGTGACTTCTCTGAACTCTATGGGTACCTCATAAGGTCCCGAATTGGATACCTAATTACGTTTTCTCTGAATACTCTGGGGTGAGATTGTTCTCTAGAAGACAACTTGGAACTAATGTTAACAATCTCTCATAGTCTTTAAATCACTGTCTGTTTTTCTATAGCTATTGTCTGGTCTTAAATTATGAAACTAAGCATTTTCTCTAAATTTCCATAACTAAGCTCTAACTCTAAAAGTGTAACCAAAATCTTCTCAAGATACATAATTCTCGAAAACATTGGAGTAAACACATAGTTATCAGAACTGGACTAGACCGACCGGTTCAGATCGGAAACCGGTGAACCGGTCAATGGTCCGGTTTGGTTCTCTGATAGGATCGGTTCAGCATATGAATCGGTTAAACACGGATCAACCGGGAGCGAATCGGTAAACCGCCCCATCAAACCCGTGCCATCAAACTGCTTTGACCGCACTTTGACCAAACATCAAGGCATTTTCTTTCAAAAAAGCTTGAGGCAAGGCTTGAACACACCAGCAAGTTGCGGGGCGCACTGCAAACCACCCGACCACCCTTGTCCTTTGTAAAATGTATGCAAAGAATTATATATATAACATTTTTTTTATATATATATATTGATTTAATTAAATTTGGTTCAACCGGTTGAATCAGTGACCCAATGCCTTGGTCGAGTCGATGTCCGGGTCAAGTCTGATAACTATGAGTAAACATATTATCTCTAGTATTCATATTCATGTTCAAACCAACAAAATCAATTTTGCAACAAAATGGTCCAATGAGTCTTCATAACATAAATTTCATGCTCACTTAAAATCTGTAAGTTCATAAACTTGACAAGATCAACCACAATCTTTTTTTATTTTTAAAGTAGTCTCTAGAGTCATGCATCTATATCATCAAGTTAAGAAAATATTTATAATGACCAAAATATAGTCACAGGATTGATCCCACTCATCTGAAGGGGAGGAACAAGTGGTGTCAATACCAATGGAGGTTCGTGGAATAGGGATGGTACTAATGTTTGCCATAACAACAACAAAATCCATGAAAACTCTAGAACAACTCTAAATCAACTCTATGAACAATGGGGGAGTATCCAAACTTGACAACAAAGAGAAAACAACAATACTCATACATAGAGGGGGAAGGAGGGGAAGGAATCTAACATAAAATATAGACAAATCCTTACCTTGGAGCTTGAAAGAGGTAGGATTGAGTGTGGTTTTGAGTGAGGAGGGAGGAAGAGAGATTGGGGGCTAGGGATTTCGGGTTTCTGCTTCAAAAATGCGTGAAAGGGGGTATTTATAGGGTAGGGGTCTCATTAAACAAAAATACATAGTTTTGCATTGTTTTGGCATCGAGGGGTAGACCGCTATACGACCACTATAGCGGTCTAGAGACTTGAAACACCTACGCTTGAAAATACACGACCACTATAGCTCTTGGCAGAGATTTCAAATCCGCCTGCCAACCCCACACCCCTGACCGCTATAGCAGTGTCAACAACACCGGTTCTACATCTTAAGGGTCTTTTATGCATCCGGGGCCTTCCCGGCAACACAGTTTGGTCTCGGGGGACCCTAAGGCCATACTAGACTTGTCTAGGGACACGTGGACGTAATGTGTTACATTAATTCTGTAAAATAAAATAAAAAAAGGTTTGCCTTTGTACGTACCGGGCTGCACATTATTATTTGACGTGCTATGGAAAGGTTATAAGAATCTTTTAGTTTGGAGTCTTTTTGTTAATGCGTAGTTGATATACCCTATCCAAGTACGTTTAGGTCTGTATACTTTTTTTGGTTGTGATGCTTACATGTAACTGTTTTGCTGATCTGTTGTACTGAAGAAATATTTACGTGTATATTTGATGTTGATTTGAAATTTGATGAGGAATTGAACTTGGGCCGATGCCTACAAATTTTACTTCTTGTCAAAACTCGAAATACGGAATATGTTGGGAATGCTCATTGTTATTGAAATATATTCTGTTCTGAATTTTCAGGCAGATGCACTTATTACTGTCAATGCTACTGCAAAGAGCGGAGGATGCTAAGTCAGAAGTAACTACTAACAAAGAGAAGGAAATAATATCTACCATCACTTCAATCCTTCAGAATATCAAGTATTCTGAAGATATAGTTGACATATCAAAATCTAAGGTTGAGGACAAATATATTTTGATTAGTGACAGTTAAAAATAACGAAGGTTAAAGTGATAGGAGACTATAATCTTACATTTCTGATCAATGAATGTCCAGAATTCTCATGCAATATGTGACCTTGGGTTGGCAATAACTAAGCGACTAGTGCCAAAGGATGTCGATTTGCAAGGATTGTCCTGTTCGGTTTCTCTGCCTCCAAAGCTGTACAAAGCATCTGAGAAGAAGGAAGGAGATGACACTGTGGTATGCATTTTTTTTGTGTTTTTGTGTTGGTTTCTTTTTTTTTTGGGGGGGGGGGGGGGAGGGAGAGGAGGTATTGGTGGGTGTCAATTTTTGTAGTTTCCTTGCACTATACTATACTGACATGGGTGACTTAGTTAAATGAAAACCATTTCCTTAAAAATTAACAGTATAGCGTCACCTTATTTGCCTGATGGATGTGGTTGGGGTGGTTTTGTGTAGGCTTTTCACTGATTTAATATCATCACCTTCATACTAGTAAATATGTTATACTTGTTTGATTTGAGTAACCCTAAAGTAATCTCACCTGATGTAATCTTTGTTTTCTTTGACTGAGCTAAACAATATTTTGTTTTTTTAACATTTATTAGATCATGGATCACTATTAATTAAGATGATGCTTATTAATGCCACTGAATTCATCTGGCAGGTAAATGAAGTGAAAACATGGTTGGCTGATGATGGTGTATTGACTCACTTTGAATCTCTCGAACTAGAAGCGGTATGTATGATGCGAAGGGTAAAGTGACATGTCAACTTTTAGTGCTTTTTAAATCTTGAACCATGTGATTATACTTATTTTATATTTCAGGTTCAATCTCAATTAGCTGAGGATGAAGCTTCAAAGGATGATGAAAAGGATGGAAATGACATGCCTCTGGGAAAGATGTTAAAGCACATAAAATCTCAGGCAACCAAGGGCAAAAAGGTGAAGAAGAATAAGGCTGTGCAGGCTGAAACAAAGAAGGCTGATAATGATATTGATATTTCAAATATGGTCGAACAAATTAACTTGGGTATATCTACTAATTTTCAACCAAGCAATGGCCATGATCATTCTCTGAGTGAGAAGGCACCAAGGGATCAAGAGGATGCATCAGGTAATAAAAGAAAAGCTGGAGGAACAACACCTGTCTCGGTGCCTAAACATAGCCAGTCATCGTCTACACATGGAAAATTGAGATTGTCGACCAGTACTTCAAAGGCTTCTCAAAGAGTTTCTGGAGAAGACTCTCCTGATGCCAAATTACTGTTTGTTGCAGAAGTTGATCCTGATGCAGATGGCAAAAGTATGCAGAGAAAAATGATCAAAGGCAGTGACAAAGACTTGCTAGTGTCCTCATTAAAACATAAAAATAAGGACTCAGAGAGCTATCATAATGATGAGTCCGATGAACCTGATGAGCATGACATGAAGGTGCATTCTTACTGTCAATTGCATTTATGTTGATCTGGGATCTAATTTATATGTATAGACTTGTGCTTATTTTTTTCCTCTTAGTTGCAGAGTTCTGATAATTTAAAACAAAGTGACAAGACTGCAAGTAACAATTCCAAGTCATCGATAGGGTCTACTAAAAAGGCGAAAAGAAAAAGTATTACAGGATTTTCCAGGGTAAGTTTTCTTTACAAGCCTTTTTAGTTGATGTTGTAATGGTTCTCACATTAATATTGCCTTTATGCAATGTGTGGATCTTAAATCCCCTAACCCTTGCTCACCCGGCGGGATGCACAATGTTGTTATTTGTGTTCTTGCAAGTCCCTTGAATCATATTGTTTGATTTTAGATTTGTATCTACAGTGCACAACAAAGCAATGTGAAATTGGCCCAGAAGATCTAATTGGCTGCAGAATTAAAGTTTGGTGGCCTACGGATAAGAAGTAAGTGCTTATGATCAGATCAGTTGCAGAAGCAAAACAAATTATTGATGTCAATATAAAGTTGTTTTTTTTTGTGATGAAAGCATTTTGAACATAATTTAGAATGATGATTTTCCTTGCTAATTTTTCTGCTCCTCTTGACCACAGCTTTCTTATTTTGCATATTTCTCAATAGTTTTGTGTCGCATTATCCATTTTTTCTGGTGCTGAATTCTATATTAGCATCTGGCTCTCCACTTAACATACTTTATATCTTCCTTGTTTAAAACCTGGAGATAAATTTCTAAAATCACAATTTGCTTCACTTTCTTCATATAATTTTCAATTGAAGTTCATATGTTCGTGTGTTGATGGTCTGCAGATTTTATGGAGGCACTGTTAAGTCTTATGACTCTTTGAAAGGGAAGCATGTGGTAAGTGGAATAATGCTGAACTTGCCTTCTGAATTTGTGCTGTGTTTTTTTGCACCTGCAATCTATTATTTATGATTCTGATACAATGTTGCTGTGTCATGTTATGTGGAAGATATTATATGATGATGGTGATGTGGAAATACTCCGTTTGGAAAAGGAGCGCTGGGAGCTTATTGACAAGGGTCGCAAAGCTACGAAGGTATCTGGTTTTGCTTTATTGCTCTTCCTTTTGCAGCAGTTTTCCACATTTTGTATTTCCACCAAAAGAAATCAATTATGATTAAAATCTGAATATCTGATGCATTCTTTTTAATTTTCTTTTTCCAGAAGATAAGGCCCTCTTCACTTGAAGCGTAAGTATTCTTTACAAATTAGATTTTTCATTATTGTTATTATTTTTGTTGTATCCAAGTGAATAATAGAGTTATTAAAAAAAAAAATGAATAATAGGTTATGCTGTGTATATTGGGATACCTCATTGAGTGTGCTGTGCTGTCTGTAGGCTGATTTTTTAAACTGTTTTGTAGGTCTGGACGTAAACATAAAGGCTCAACTTTTTCACCGGGTAAAAGGACAAAAAGATTGTGAGTGGATGAAACTAATATCTTTTAGCACATTTGTAATTGTATTTTATGCTTAATCATTATAACGTGTATAACTCTGCCTTGTAGAGTTAATGGTAAACAATCTCCCAGCAAGCCTGTAAGACGTGGACAAACACGTGCGCCAAAAGTTAATTTCCATCAAGAGAATGCAAAAGACACTTCTGAAGTATCAAATCCTGAAGAGACCATGACATTTGAAACTGGTGAGATAAACTCAGGTATTGAATCTTAAATGACATTAGTAAATTGTCATCAAACATGTTGGTTTGACGGATTTATGGTTCAGGACCTGTATGAAACCTGATAGTTTATAGTCTGTTTTGAAGATCTTAGTATTTGTAGTGTAACTTGAGCCCTCTATTCAGCTCTACCATTTGATAGTTCATCTTGGAGAGGAATTTTTTTTTTTTTTGGTGTAAACATTTTCCCCTCGTTTGTTTAACAACCCTTTGATAACTACTACTACTTTTAACCAAGAAAGACTTGCTTTGTGGAATTACAGCAGCAACAATTAAGCTTTGTCCCATTAAGTGGGGTCGGCTACATGGATCAAGCGACGCCACAGAACTCTATCATATATTATATTCATGTTAAAATCATTGACATTTAACATTTAAATATCTTTTGATCATTTCTCCTATAGTTTTCTTTGGTTTTCCTTTACCTCTCTTTTTATGGTGCTATTTGCCATTTGATCCACTCTCCTCACTAGGGCCTTTACAGGTCTCTTCCAAACATGTCCAAACCCGAGATTCTACCATCTTCTCTACTATAGATGTCACTCCAATTTTCTCTCTTATGCATTCATTCCTTATTCTATCATGTCTTGTGTGACCACTCATCCATCGCAACATCCTTATCTTCGTCACATGTAGTTTACTTTCATGTTGACCTTTCACCACCCAACATTTAGTCCCATACAACAAAGTTGGTCTTATCGTTGTATGGTAGAATCTACCCTTAAGTTTTAGTGGTACTTTTTTTTTATTATAAATAAGACCCGAGATATCTCCCCATTTCAACCATCCTGCTTGGAGCCTATGGATAACGTATCCCTCTTATCTATCCGTCACTTTAAATGATAGAACCCAAATAGTTAAATAAGATAACTAAAAAGGAATTGGATGTACATACAATTCTCTTTGGTTGAAATGTTAATCTATCTCGATGCATGCACAAGGTATGTTCTTGAGAAAACAAATCATGGATAGCCATGATCATTGGCAATTCCTACCGTTCTGATTTAAAAATACATTATGATTAACTGATAGATTGCTAGTTTGATTGGAAATTGGTACTATGGCTAGTGTATCTTCAACAACAAATTACCCTTTTCCCACTAGGTAGGGCCAGCTAAATGGATCAAATGTCATTGCCTCTTACCATAAATCATATGCCTATATTATCTTCAACTTAAATTGTAGTGGTCTATACTTCTACATTTTTGTGTCAAGATTTGGGCTTCATTTTTATTTTTGTTTCCTCTATTTTATTTTTGATGAATTTTCTTTTGAAGGTGGTTTGGAAGAGGAACTGGCTGAAGGGTCCGGTGAAATCATAACAAGAGAGAAAAAGTCTAAGAGAAAAGTAACATCAGGTTCAAGAGAAAAGAAGCTTAAGAAAAAGAAGAGCTTGAGTTATTTGGAAGAATCAGATGAAGAGAAGCAGGACTATGGTGAGAGGCTTTCTGAAGATAGGGTGAGTGTCCCACAAGGTGACCAAAATGTTGATGAAGAAAGTAGTTCAGAAGAGAGAGAAGTGGGTGAATCAAGTGGAGATTTGAGAGAAAATGTTAATGGAGATGAAGCATCAGATTCTGAAGGGCATCAAGATAACAGCAATGTGGGGGGTAGTCCTAGAGAAGTGGAGAAATCGCATTTAGAGTCACCTAGTCTTGATGGTGCCAGGGTTGCTGAGATTTCTGATGAAGATGCACCCCTGGTAAATAATTCATCCTTCGCCGTACTTCAATTTTTTTTATAGCGCTAAGCTCATCACTGAAATTGATTGATGCAGAGCAAATGGAAGCATCGGATGGGGAAGCAATGTTCAGGGAAAAAACGATGAGCAATGTTGTTAATATCAATCAGGATTGCAGCAGCAGAAGCGAGGTGATGTGGTTGGAGCACTTAATTCTGTGAAGTACAAGTACAGCTGTCAGGGTGAACGAAGATGACTGCCAACTTGGGAGATCTCTAGTTATTAACTTACACTAATAACAAATGTGCTTAGCATGCCTTGTAGCCAACCAGTAGAATGTAAAATAACTGTAGGCATTAAGGGAGAAAAATGTTTTAAGGCGCATCTAGGCTCTTTAGGAATATGTTCCTGCTAAATGACCTTTTTGTTAGTCCAGGTGATGATACTTGATAGGCTTAGCATATGATGATTCATGCGGGTCTGCTTCATCCTTCCAAGTTCAACACAGTCCGTATGATTGACTGGGGAGGGGCAATCAACATTGTGTACAGCTATACGTGGGGATAATTATGCTTAGCATGTTTATGCTCCTGGATGTTAATTACTTTTGTAGTCGTCGTGAAAAGGATGACATTGCCATCTTAGAGGATGATCCAAGAGACCTAATTTGCCAAATGTTATCATCCAAAGTTTTAACGATAGGAATTGAATTAATGATCTCGAAACTGTAAATGGATAACACACTTGACAAACATTGTTAAAATGGTTAAAATAAAAAGTATATTAAGTGCTTGAATAAAAGAATGTATTGAGTGAGATGGGCGATTAATTATGGAAATAAAAGGATTATATTTTGGATAACTGAAGATGAGTATATGTTGACAATTAAAATTTATATAAATAGTCAATATTAAAAATTAAGTTATGTGATTTTTTTAAGTGATAAATGGGATGTTTAAATAGCTTTTGAATCTTGATAATAATGTACGAGTCAACAACCACAATTTTTTCCTCTTGCCTTTCATAAAAGTAATTCTTTTCATAACTCTGGTAAAATGTTTTGTACTTATTCCCAACCGGATTCTTGCTTAAAAAATTATCTCAATTTAGTGTATTTTTTTGTTCTTTGACATCAGACATTTTTTTTATTTCTCAGAGCGAAGTATTTGACTTAATAAAACGAATATTATATTTGTGGACAAAAAAATAATAATTTTAGTTTCTACATGCGATATGTACTTTTAATTTGACATTTACAAACAATACTTATTTTTAATTTAATTTTTAAACTTATAATAATTTTATGATACATTTATGGTATTAAAATACTGAAAAATTGATGAAAATAAGGTCAAAAATAATCATACGTATAAGATGAAAAAAAAAGTTAAAGATAAAACATATTTTTTCACGTGCTAGTTTTTCACTTTTATGTGATCAAAGAAACTAAGCTTGTTCTATTTGCCAGTATTTACTTGTCTTTTTTTTCTCTATTTTGATCATGGTTGGAGACTGCTTTTGATGGTGTTTTTCAAATTAAATAAATTGTTAAACCAATGGGTTTTATTTTTACTTTAAATTCATTTTTAGTCATGATAATATACCTCAAATGTGCTTCGAATTTGTCAAATCCCTGCACATGTGTGAGTAAGCTAGCTATCTAAGCAACATCTCATGTCTCCTTTGAAAATAAAAGTATAAACTCAGTTGTTAAATTTTCTATAAATATAATTATAATTTCATTGAGGATAAATTACATTTATAATCATTATCAATGGGCTAAACTTTACATGACAGCAACTATAGTTATATGCTATCCTCATTTTCTTTCCTTTCATTAAGAAAATGCGATGTGAAGTTACAGATCCCTTGAGCTGTATGCTAATAAGGAACTGCCAGCGTAGTTTGGATAGGATAAGGAGCTTGTATTGGGAATGAAAAAGGGCCTAGTTTTTGTCAGAGTTAATGTCCTGTATTTTCACTTTGTTTTATATTGGTCTCTTAAATATATATTATTATATCAAGTTAACCGATAAAAATAATAATTTTGATTCAGATTAGCCTATAACATTTGAAGTTTTGAACCACTTCTGGTATACATTTTTATGAAACGAGGAAAGTATATATTAAATCTAATAAAAAGATTACTATTAATGATATTTGTTCAGACACTTGGTAATAGAAAAGAAAATTTGGTAGCAATATTAGGGCGGGTATGTAATGACTTATTATGGGGAGCAACTTAGAGATTTTTGTTTACTTATTTTTTGCTGAACTGTGAAGAGCCTTTTATCAAGCATTGGTAACTAATCAATTGGTGGTTGTATGAAGTATAGGGAGTGGCATTATATTACTACTAATTACACATTTTTATATTATTCCTCAAATGCCCTCAAATTTTTTTAATAGTTTGATTTTATTTATTTATTTTATTCTCCCAACTAAATTAAAAAGTCTTACATACAATAAATAATAAAAAAAAGCAACTAGACAATAACTGGTATTGTGAATATGCCCCTCACTGTGCAATGATATAACTTGCAAATATATTAGTGTTAGTGAAATAAAATTAAATAACTTGTAAATTTAATAAAAAAAATTTCAACTAAAAATAATGCCTAAAATAAATCTTACAATATTGCTATTCCAAAAAGAAAAAAAAAATCATCAAAAGTCTTCAAGTGATATGTGCCCTTTCAATACCAAAAAATATTAAAAAAGGATAATGAGAGATTTAATGAAAGTGGAAAGAAACATATTCCAATCATTTATCTCTTTTTTTTTTTTACACTAGGTATGACTTGAAAAAATGTTATTAAATTTACAAGTTATTTAATTTTATTACGATAGTATATTTGCAAGTTATATTGTTATACAGTGGATGCGAATTCATTGTTCAGTTTTTGTCAAGTTGTTTTCTTTTTGTACGTAAGACTTGTTAATTTAGTTGAGAGAATAAAATAAATAAAAAATTAAACTATTAAAAAGGTTTGGGAGTATTTGAGGAATAGAGTAAAAATATGCAATTAATAAAGAGAGATTTTAGATACATAAGAGTGACACCCCAAATTATATTTTAAATTATTTTTAAATAAAAAATTGTAAATTGTTTTTAAAGGATAACTAAATTTACAACAAAAGTTAAGCAAGATGGGAAATGAATCACTCTGACAAAGAAGAGAAAAAGATTGCAATGAATGGGGGAAAAAAGAAGAATTACGATGAAAGGCAAGAATATATAATTGAGGAATCTGACAAGTAAGTACCAAACTGATTAAGGAAGAGAGGCAGATGCAAAGACAACAAAATATGGGACGTGGGTTCCCCTATGTCGTAACACAATAAATTGCCGTATTTGGTCTTCTTCCTAGGGCAATCATATCATATTACAGGTGTTTTATAGCGAATTTGACTACGGTGCAGTGGATAACGATGATTTAATGGAAGACTCGTTTTTGTTTTTCTGTAAAATTTACGAGGATAAATTTAAAATTTAGATAATTTTAAATATCAATTAAGAATATTTTTTGTGCTGATTCTGAAAAAAAAAAAGAAAAATTAAATATTTCAACTTTTACTTTTTTTTTTAGCTGAAAAAATTCTAGAAGTATATTTTTTAAAAGTTTTTAAAAAATACCTTTTTCATTTCTAAAAACTTATCTAAACAAGCTTAATATAGTATTTTAAAATCTCAATAAATGACTTTTTCATTTTTAGGAGTTTTAATTTTATAATATTTTAAACACTCAACTATGAAATGGGATGGTGGTAGCTTACCTTATTCCTTAATCATGTAGTCGGAGGTTCAATCCTCACTAATAAAATAGAGCACATTTCATAGCCAATCATTTATATCTTTGAAAGAGCTCTCATAATGAGGGGTTTAAATATATCACAATATTATTTGAAATTAAATAATATTTTAAACACTGAACAAAAAATATAACACTATATCTCATGCATTAACATTTTGCTATCTCCTGCCTATGCGTATCCATTACACAACGCTGCACGGTACCATTGGCATGATATGAGTAGACACCCATATTATATATGAGTTGCAGTATTTGTAATCATTATAGATATAAATATCATACCAACTTATATTCTATCACCATTAGTTGAGAAGATGTAAATTTTATTAAAATAAAATTCAGGTTCAATTCAATAATAAATAGCACGGTGATTGACGGTAACTACGAAATAATATATTTCTATTTAATACCCACCCTTTTTCTTCTGAGCTGCCTTGCTTTGCGCTTCAGGCTCACTTGTAAGTTGTAACAACAACAGCAACAGCAACAGCGACGAGCTTGTTCCCTACCCTTTATTATTGGGACTGTGACTGTGAGTTTGCTCTCTGTGTTTACTTTTCGGCTTCTCATCTCCTCTGTAACCGTATTAATTGTATGATCCATCCATCATTCTCATCATAACGTAACATAACATGACATATCGTTTTTGCTGTCAAAAGGGTCTCTTCTCTTTCCTGGATCTTTAATCGGAGGACGCCCCCCATGTCTTCAAAATCTCGAGGTCTGCTTTCTACCCTTTTTCCTTTTCCTTTCGATATAAAATTCGAATTTTGTTATTAGATTTTGGACCTTCAATTCATTCATTTATTTGTACAAAATCTCTGTGCTCTATTGAGATAATAGGTTGATGTTTCTTTCTTCTTCCTTAGCTTGCTGATTTCATGTCCACCGTGTCAATGATATAGCAAATTATTACTATGTATCATAATTTTACAAATTGAAAATGGACTATCTCTGAAGGAAAGTAGAATTTGAATTAGTTATTCAATCTCTGCTTAACTCTGTGCATCTGTGTGTATTTTTTGGTTACAGATGTTTGTATTGTTGGTGTTGCACGGACTCCAATGGGTGGTCTCCTTGGCACCCTATCATCTCTCTCAGCGACACAACTAGGCTCAATTGCTATTAAGTGTAAATGACTAAGCTGCTTTCCTTTTAGTACTCACTCCCATTTCTGTCTTTGTCTTAGTCAGTGCATGCAAATACTTGCTCCTTCTATGTTTCATGCTGAAATGTAAATCTGCAGCTGCCCTCAAGAGAGCGAATGTTGATCCATCACTTGTGCAAGAGGTGTTTTTTGGGAATGTTCTTAGTGCAAATTTAGGGCAGGCTCCTGCCAGACAGGCTGCATTAGGGGCAGGCATACCTACTTCTGTAATCTGCACTACTGTTAACAAGGTCTGTGCATCAGGGATGAAAGGTACATCTTTTGCTTTGTTTCGAAGGATTTATGAATTTTTTGTGGCATGTGTGGTGGAATCACGGTCCCATGTTTTTTACATTGCAGCTACCATGCTTGCAGCACAGACCATACAATTGGGTATGAATGATGTTGTTGTCGCTGGTGGTATGGAAAGCATGTCGAATGCACCTAAGTACATTGCAGAAGCAAGGTTTCCTTTTCATTCATGAATTGTTGACAATTCATTACCTTTTCTCTCCAAAGAAAGATGATGTTTTTGAAATCTTGTTAAATCTGTTGATGTTAACACAAGGACTTTATTTTAGCAACTGTGTTGAAACCATTTTTCTTGTGGTGCTTCAGTAAGTACTTTATCCCACCTTATTTAAGCTTACAAGTTGCTTAGGCATTTGCTGAGGTCTGACTTCCATTAACTATCATTTTATCTGGTTTAATTCATTGATGTTGATTGTTTATATTTTCCGTATATATTGTATCTAAAACAGGAAGGGGTCTCGGTTAGGACATGATACAATCATTGATGGTATGCTCAAAGATGGCCTTTGGGATGTCTATAATGACTTTGGCATGGGAGTTTGTGCTGAACTATGTGCAGATAGGCATGTCATCTCAAGAGATGAGCAGGTACTGTTCCTTGGTGAATGGCCTGTTAAAATTTTGCAATAGTCTCTTGTTCAGTACTTCACTACGTTAATTACTTTCACCAACTCCTTTAACGGCCTAAGTAATTGTGTAAAATCAGCATCCTCAAGGACAGAATGTCTTTGTGGGAGAGGGGCCACTCCCCCTCCACTTTTTCAAATGAAGACTTTTCAATTTTGAAAAGTATTGTTTCATTTTGGCCCCCTCACAAGACCCATCTAGCTCTGCCAGTAAGCATCCTTGTTTATCCTTCTACTGAAATCTGGTTCCTTGGCGGTGCCTTGTGTTGGCCTTACCATATAATTATCTAAATTAGGACTTTGGAGGGAAAGTTTCGTAGAACAATATTGGTATGCTTATGTATTTCCTTATAATCTCGATTTGAAAATTTTACCTTCCTGTCACATGACATTACTTGGCCCTGGAATATATTATTTTAACTCATTGCAATCCTTAGTAGGATCTTGTAATTATCTTCTTCTTTTTTCCCTTATGTTTTCTACGTATAATCAGGACTCTTATGCCATTCGAAGCTTTGAGAGAGGAAGATCTGCTCAAAATGCTGGTCATTTTGCTTGGGAGACAGTTCCGGTGTGATTATGGTTTTTGCCTACGTTGAACAGGTGATAACTTATGCCGTGATGTTGATGTGATTTTCATTTAACACTTTGTTCACGTACAGGTTGAAATTTCTGGCGGAAGAGGGAAGCCCTCCAAACTAGTTGATAAAGATGAAGGATTGGAGAAGGTAAATAGATAAGTGTACATGTTAACTACTCTAAGTATGTAGCACATACTAACAGATTTTAGCTTTATATTCTAAAATTGTGTATGTGCGCGCATAATAGGATACTGACCAGAGTTACTAAGAAAGCAAAGTTTTTAACAGCTTCTAAAATTTCTAGCTGTTGCTTCTATTATAGAACTACGGAAATTTGTAATCAACTTCATGCCAGTTCTGTAAACTAAGTTTTTGTATCTTGTTAATTTTTTTCAGACATTGGGTATTTTTTCTGTTCATTTTTATTGTTATTTTTAGCATTGCTCACGCATCTAGCCTGTAAAGACTGACAAGGTTCATGTTGTGTTGAATACCAAAACATAAAGTCAGTTAATAAGGTATCAGTAAACTGTTAATTTTGGTATAGTTCCTTTTGTTATTTAGTTGAGTTCAGAACTGTAGAATCCTGCAGCTGAATTCTTATATGAAATTTACTTGATTCATGGTCTTTATGACTTGCTTGGTATTGTTGGAATATGGTGGAGGTTCATGCAATAATATCTTTAGTATTCTTGTTGCTAGTTTGATGCTGCAAAGTTAAGGAAGCTTAGACCAAACTTTAAGGAGGGAGGTACTGTGACTGCAGGCAATGCTTCTAGCATAAGGTCTCTCCGACTCTCTCTCTCATCATTCATGTTTCCCTGCTTTCGTGTTATATGTGCACTAAAGTTTTTTCATTATGCCCATGTGAATTTTGTGGGGATAGTCCCTCTCATCATTGCAAGAAGTTTGATTAATAGGTTATTAATTATACCATGCTAGAAAATGGGATACAGCAGTCACAAGATTTTAAAGTGCCTGCCCTTTAATGGATAATGAATTGGTTTATTGATTTGACTAGTGATGGTGCTGCGGCATTAGTGCTAGTGAGTGAAGAGAAGGCACGTGAGCTTGGATTACATGTAATAGCAAAGATAAAAGGATATGCGGATGCAGCTCAGGTAATGATTGATTATTGTAACTTGTTTTAGTGATTTGGTCTTGATATATGTTAACAACTAGAGCTGAAATGAGATTGCTGTTGCAGGCACCTGAATTATTTACAACTGCTCCTACGCTTGTGATACCAAAAGCTATATCAAATGCTGGTCTGGAGGCTTCTCAAATTGATTATTATGAAATAAATGAAGCTTTTTCTGTAAGGATTGCGGCACATATTTTACCCAGTCAGGCTTATTAGCTATTTTTGTGTTCTAACTTCTTCTGTACAGGTTGTAGCTCTTGCAAATCAGAAGCTTCTTGGTCTTAATCCTGTGAGTGTTCATATGACCAACTCTTTCTTTGCATAGTAACATGCCATATTTTGGCCGTTCTGGGCTTCTGGCTGCTTCTCCATTTTGGTTCCCTTATTCTACCCCATGATAACAGCTTAACAACAAAGAATTCATGTCTTTCTATCAAATGCAGGAAAAACTTAACGCACACGGTGGTGCTGTATCATTGGGCCATCCATTGGGTTGCAGTGGGGCTCGCATCTTAGTTACATTATTAGGGGTAACTTGGGCTCATGTTCCTTTACTCCGCCAGTTAGTGTGTCTCTACGCTCTGCGACAGTTATCCTTTTCATTATATTATTTTTGTCCCATCACTACATAAGAAAAGTCATTTTAAAATGAAACCTATGGCTCTGGGATATTTATATATATCTTTTGTTGTCTATGCTTTCGTGTGGTTATCTTAGCCAAGTTGGATTTCACCGTTTCAGGTATTGAGACAGAAGAAAGGGAAGTATGGTGTTGCTGCCATCTGCAATGGTGGAGGTGGGGCATCCGCTCTTGTCATTGAGCACATGTAAGCATTTTCTTTATTTGGTTAGGCATAGCTCAGTTGAGATACTTTACACCGTAGTTAATCTTATTTGAACGATGTGAGATCGGATCCTAGATCTTGACAATGTCCACCTTATTTTTGATCTAGCTTAAAAGGTTATAACTATTGTCGCCAGTGAAATAGCAGGGGTCTCCAAGCTTTATGCTCAACAAATTGTTATTAGACATTCTATCTTTCCTATAGTTAAATATTCCTTGTCCCACTTAGACCTTTATGGTTGGCACATAAGAATGTTGGTCACAGTGATTGAACAATCTTAGATCCTGTAACAATCTCTATTAACTGCAGTTGGCGCAGAAAGGATGCTTTGTTGACATCGATCTGCACCATGTTCGCTAATAGACTATGTGGTCACCGTGTTTCCTTATTTTCATTCAAAACCTCAAAGTACTAACCAGGATTTTGCATTTTGCAGGCCAGTTGCCAGTTTGGGACGTTCTAGATTATGACTTGCGTCTCCTCACATACTGCTTTACGACACTTGTACATTTTTTGGAGGACAAAACGTGTAATAAGTTCGATTAAAGAAATAAATGGTATTAGTTAAGCTTCACATTTCTTGCAGTTATCTCTTTTATTCATGTATGTATGATGGTCACTGATTGATTCCGGATTCAATAGCATCCAATTTCTTCTAATAGTAATTTTGTGAATTTTCATCCATCTATAGCATGGGCATGGCTCTTCTATGCATAATGCATATATGAAAGTTGATGTTAAAAGGATGAAAAACAAATAATAACCAATGCTAAAATGGGTTAGCCTTTTACTATTATTATTATTTTTTTCGAAAGATATGTTTGAGATTACTAAAAATACAAAATCATACACATTAATTTGAATTGATTTAATTTGAAATTCTGTTTTATGTTTGGAACTTTACTATACATTAAATTTAAATTTAAATTGATTAAAAAATTAATTCCTTTTTTTTTTCATAATCCATATTTTTTTATATTCAGTTTATTCTTCTTATTGAATGTCAATAAACATGATATCAAATTAAAATTGACTATACTATATTTTTTACTCGTGATATATGAAAAACCCATATAGTGTCATTTGGAGGGTACAAGGTAAAATTAAAATGACACAAAGGGTAACCAAATTCACCACATTTGAGAGATTTTTATATTGAAATCATTTTTTGTAATTTTAAAAATTAAATTATAAATTTAATTTGCCGATCTAATAGAACTTCATATTTGAACATTCGAAACACTGAAAAGGGGTTTTGATCGTGCCGAAGTCCGATCACGTACGTACCAGGGAACTAACAGCTTGAATTCCTACTGCTCGCCCGTTCCCTCCTGAAAGGTCTTTCACTATTGTTTATAATTGTAGTGTATACTTATCAACTTCGTTTTTGTCACGTCAAAACTTTTCTTTTAACCTTTTGTTTTCTCGTAAAATCTAACGGCTTTAGGCTAAATTGCATCTCACGTAATATCACAAACACCTTAAACAGAGATATGCAATGCTTCTCTAGATTTTGGTCTTGAAACCAAAGTTACATACGTACGTTAATACATACACACACACATCACATCACATCCCAACCATAATGCGTATAAGGAGACCCGTTACTGTGTTGTTATTCGGTGCGGTGGGGGACGAGGATATACCCCTCAATTCTATAATATTTGTCGTTCTGGACAGAACTAGTATTGAAAAATCAATTTCAGTTTGTCCAAAACTACAAAAATTGGGAAAAATAGGGAGTAGTATATCGCATTGAAAGCACAAACTGTCTGTCTTGCACCTGCATCTCAGGAGTTGCTATCTTATTGGTCGCACTTGTGCTCGTACCTTCTCTCCTTGTTGGTTATAAAGTCAAAGGATTAGTTGTAGGTTGTAACAATTGAAGGAGAAGGATCAAGCCGTATTAACTGTGCTGTGTTCAAAACAGTAACAGATTATAATGTAGTATTTATCTATCATTCCTTCTCACCATGTAAGAATAGAGCCAGACCATTTTAGCCAACACAACATATTATACACTCAAAGTCAAGGGATGGAGTTGCACTTCATTGACCGACCCTTTAATTTGTTAATCATTGTTACTATTCCCAATATACCCCTTCTGATTTCTGTCGTCTAAGTTACCCATAGGAAAAGGTCATTTTTGTATTTGACCACCCTGTATTATTGGTATTTACTGTCAGCACCACCACAAAACTCTCTGTCCCCCCCCCCCCCTCCCCCCCAGCCAAAATAGCATGGCTAATTCTACATTCCATCACCAGATTTAACCAACCATGTCCTCTTTCATAGGGCCCTTACCTTTCAGATGTTAAAAAGTTGGGCTCAAAAGGAACCTGCGTTTTCGTCAGGGTTCTTTTGGGTTCCAGCACATCTTGCTTCACAATTTCCATTATCTGACTGCTACCTGATCAAGTGAAAGAGGGAACTCTTCTGCCTTCATCTTTATTTCTTTCACGTAAGAATACTGCATTACGTTACAGGGCTGTTCTTGTATCATGATAAAACATTAAACGTAAGATTGGCGGGCTGTGATCTACTTCATTGGGGCAGACAATGACATGTGCTATTCAAATTCTGACGAAACAAATAGTAATAATAATGCTATTAATAAGATCTTTAAGCTAAGATTTCGATTTCTAACAAAGAAAATGTATAATGTGGTGCAATACAATCATGAATCATATTATATATCAGGGCTGGTAACGTTTGCAAGTTTGAATATTTTGTTCTGTGGTTTTGTATATATGCATATCAGATCAGATTTGTCTTCAGCTTTCATTCATAAATGCTTATTGCAATTTGTGCTGCAGATAAGCAGGAACAAAGAAAATGCAGGGCGTCAGAACGTCGGGTTCTCCAAGGGGAGAGGTTGGGGAGATTGACACAAGGGCACCATTCCAATCTGTCAAAGCTGCTGTTAGTTTATTTGGTGAAGTGGCCTTCGGTAGGGACAGATTTGCTATCAAGAGAAGATCATCAGAGGTAAGCATCAAATCTAACATGCATAATAAATAACTATGAATATAAATAAATAAATAAATCTAGGATCAGGAGACAGACCGGGAAAATTCCCTTAAATCCTTGGCAGCATGATGGCAAAGTATTGCATGTCCTGGAAAAGAGCTCACTTGTCATGGAATACACTTTCTGTTCCCGGAAAAACTTACATGTCTTTAGCATTGCATAGGACACATTTTGAGGATACTTTTCATGTGTGGCATAGTAAAAGATTTTTTTGTTTCTTTGGTTACGTGTAGAATGTATTTGAAAAGGAGACACAGCTTATCTTGGCCCAAAGAGAATTTAGCAAGATAAAGAAACAGCGGGACTGTGCTGAGGCCATGAAAGCTAAAGCACTTTCTGACCTTGAGAAGGCCAGGATGACACTTCAGAATTTGACAACCAAGCTCACAACCATGAGAGAATCTAAGCAATCTGCAATAGAAGCAGCGGAAGCTGTGAAGAATCAGGGCCAACAACTTGAAAGGGCACTATCCCTGAAAGCTATAGGATTTGACGCTTGGAAACAAGAACTAGAACATGCAAGAAGAGAGTACACGGCAGCTGTAACTGAACTAGATCATTCCAAGCACGACCTCACAAAAATCAGGCAGGATTTTGATGCAGCTTTGGAGGCAAAGCTAGCAGCATTGCAGGCAGCTGGTGAAGCTCATAGTTCAGTGAAATTAAACTCCGAAAGGGTCAGTGAACTCTCAAAGGAAATTGCAAACATGAAAGTAAGAGCATCAATTGAACAAATGAAGCTTACATCTGGAGAACACCAAGAAGAACAGCCAAATGCCATGGGACAAAGACAAGCCCAACTAGGCTTCTACAAAAATGCTAAGGATGCAGCATTGGAGAAATTGGGTTCCTTAGAGAGTGAGTACGATCCCGAACTAATCAAGAGCCTAGATGCCAAACTTGCTGAAACAAGTGCAGAGATTGAGGCTCTTCATGAGCAGATGAAAAAGGTTCATGCTTCTAAGATGGATTCCGTGAGACTTGTAGCTCAAGAGCTTAAAGAAGCCACAAAGACACTGCAGAACATTGCTGAAGAAGAAAGCTCCCTCAAGGACCTTGTGTATGTTCTAAGGAGTGAACTAAAACAAGTGAAGAAGGAGCAAGGTGAACTGAAGGAGATGGAACAGGCAGCAGAAGCTCTTGCTTCTAACCTTGCTGATTTGCAAGGAAGCATGGGAGAGGCAAGGCCTCAGCCGGGTTCTGCGGAAGGAAACGAAGCCGAGATGTATTATGAGCAGAGTTTGAAAATCCGGAAACTATCATCAGAGACGGAAGATGCAAAGAGAGAAGCAGAAGAGATGAGAAGGAAAGCTCAAAAGCTGAAGCAAGAATCTGAAAAAACCCGGGCAGCAGCTGAGGAAGCAGAGAAGAAGCTGCAACTTGTTCTGAAAGAGGCTCAAGAAGCAAAAGCAGCAGAACGAAGAGCCATCGAGGCGATGGAGCATTTGGCTGACGTGCAAACAAGAGTCTCAAATTCTAAAACTGGTGCCAAGATCAAATTGCCAAGGGAAGAGTATGAGTCCCTGACTGGAAAAGTCAAGGAATGTGAAGATTTGGTTGAAAAGAAAGAAGCGGCTGTCATGGCTGAAATAGAAGAAATCTGCATGAGGAATATTGAAGCGGACAGAAAGGTTGAAGCTAGTCTTACAGCAATTCAGGAGATGAAGGTTGCAACAGAGATTGCTATGTGGCATGCAGAGATGGCAGATTCTGCAAAAGAGGCAATTGAGAGTGAAATAATGAGGTGGAATGAACAAAAGCAAAAGGTGGCAGCAGAATTATCTTCCAAGGCACCGGATTATTCAGTGACTTGTTCAAGATCAATCTCATTGAGCATCTAGCAGTGAAATCTGTAGCCCTATAGATGCAGATGGGATTATGAGGAGAAGGAAACGAAACAGCTTGGTAGGTTCTTGTGTTTGGCCTCCTGCTTTTGCCTTGGAAGCCTCCTTGTACTTGACCACAGTTTATGTATCAGCAACTCTCATAGTACGCTTGGAAACCATATTAATGTTTCCATCTTTAAAAATTGTGCAAATGTGAATTATCATTGTAAACATTCTGGCTTTTGTTCTTGTTGCAAGGGCCCTTAAAGAGAAGTTGCTGGCTCTTCTAGTGTTCAGGGAAAACGTAAGATGTAGTTTTTCACTTGTTCTAACTTCTGATGTTCTCCATGGCTCATTGTGTGTACAATCATGCAAATTTGACGATGCTTACAGCACATGAAATAAAGCATAAACTGTTTCCCAATACGCCGTTCAAGATGAATGCGACTCGCTTCCGCTTGTAGTGCATGATAAGTGGTTTCTTAAAGTAGCCGCGCAGTTAACTGGATCGGATAACTGGGTTTTGAGTCCAACATTAAATATTAAGACATTTAGTAAATGACAATACTGTCAGCCACATATCAAAATATATGTATTCCTCCTTCTTATGTCCATGTACAGCCTCTAAAATAATAATATCTTGTATTTCTCTCGTGCATTGTGGTGTGGCACCATGCAAAGCTGGGATTCCAATGAAGCCCACTACCACTGAATTTTATTTATTAAACATACAAAAAATACGCCGAGTAATTCTGCTAATCCTGATACAAGTAATTTGGACGCGGGGCCATCCACATTGGCAGTAAAGTCAAAAGATCAGATGGTCAAGAATAAGGCCCAGGACAACGGTAGCTGTTAACCCACCAGTGCAAATTCTGAAGGAGAGTATTAGGAGCTAGAGACCATTGATTTTGAGGCCTGAAATTCCATTGACGTTCCCAAACTTGTGTAACTCTGACTCTATGGTCTTGGCAATCTCTGCTTCCTCGTCCTCCGGAGGTTCTGGAAAATCTACGTGAAATGATCCCTGCTTGATGGGCTCAACAGCTTCACGGAGTCTGGCTTGCTGCTTGATGTAGTTGTAGAGCTGTTGATGGAAGGGGTGATCCAAGGAATAGCAATTTTCACTTGCTCTCTCCGAGTGTACGGATGATCCAGAGCCTTCTCTTCTACAGAAGTGTGGCAGAGATTGGTAATCCATGATCTACATGCCAGACGTTGTGTGTTAAATTCAACTGGACAATATAGAATAAGATCTCTGGGTACAACAGAATAAAATCAAGCACCATACCTTCATCAGATCATCTCGTCCACAACCTGGTAACACCTGTACTTTTCTCCTTGTCCTCTCTTGCAGAAGTGGCTTCACAACCTGCTAATGCTAAGCTTTTAACATCATGCTGAGGTCTCAATAGGTGCTCAACATAAACCGCCATATAAAGCAGGGATATCGTATGGGAAACAAAGTCATTAGGGAATAGTATCTTCTTACCTTCCAACAAGCTGAAAATATGTACGGGGTATTTACAATGTAATAAGCATCTGTCTTCTCAGGGTAGTTCAGATCATCAATGGATGATATAATAGTTAACAACTGCATCAATATGAACAAGTCAGCATCGCACATGCATGCGCGCACGCACACACGTGCGTGTTCTGTAATTTCAGACATGCTACAATTTACTGATCCTGGTCTGTTAATAACCATTTCTACACACACACTCATTCAGTATACCAATTCTATACAGCCATACTATTCACCATTCAAATATAACTTCAAAACAGCATTATCAATACATTCAATTCATAATTAATCACGATTATGCAAGTCCTGATAGATCAAGTCAAGTAGCTGTATGAACTAAAAGGTACCTTAATCTGATTCAGTGCTGACAGCTTCAGTCCTGTCATATCCAAAATCTTTATACATTTGGTAATTGGTCGCCCATGCTTCTTCGATGCAGAAGGCTACAGCCATATATGGGTCAAAACAAAAGGACAAAAAGCTCAATAAACTGGTTACTGAAGAAGATTCCAAAGAATAATACTCACCAAGATTACACGATCACGATATTCATTAATTTGAATGTGAGACTGCACATAGTAATGGACCTGCAATCATACAAACACAGAATAATGCCGGAAGATATTAGAATGCACAGCATGAAGATAAAGTAATCGATGGTGCTCCAAAAAAAGCAGTGTCCCTTTTCCTTTAATAATCAAACTTACAGATGCTTTGTCCAATGTGCTAAGCCCAGCACCAATTGCAAAGACAGGCAGACCCTGCGAAGGAGGCGGAACAAGAAGCATAAAAATTAAAATAGGAAATAAGCCAACTAAGTAATGTCATTTTAATCAATATCAGTAGAAGTGTTCATGGTCATAAAGCCTATGGAGGTGTTTGGTTTATTTTCGATTTTCATTTTCAGTTAATATGCTTTCACTAATGATTACAATAATGACATATGATTTTCAATTTGTTTCCTGTTTTGAAAGAAATGGTGAAAACAGAAAGTGAAAATAAGTTGGCATTTGTCTAATTATTAGTGAATACATATCACCTGAAAATAAAAAGCAAAGAAAAAACCCGACACCATTTGAGAATGAACAAACAAAATCAATTAAAGCACATCTATGATGAAATGGAACGAGGAGAGTTGATGTTTTAGAATGAGTACTTCTCTTGAGTATCCTGACAATCCTATGAGTTGTGAATCACGCACTGCTCTGTATAAATCAGGAGGAACAATTGGTTTCTGAAAAAAGAATCACCAAACAGATTTATGTGATGTAATAAATTGCCAACTTCAAAATGCTATGCCAAGGCACTAGTAGGACACATTATGTCACCGTTAGCAAACAACATGCATAGAAGGGACTTGGAAGCAAGTATCTCGGTTACAGATAAGCACCGAACATTAAAACAAAAAAAATGAATTGATAAAATTGTTGTCTAAAGGAACAACATAATACAAACTTACAGATAATATATTGTCAATGTCATTTTGTAATCGCCAGTTTAAACAATCAACCAACTGAAACAATACCGACATCACGTTACATTGTGTAACATTTTTAAGTAGGGAACATATTTGCAAGTGAAACACTCAACAAAAGGACATTTCCACTATATATCTTACCATTTTATGAGCCTTAGAAGGATTCCACTCTCTTGCTTTTAGAAACCGCACTAAAGTTTCGGTGACATGTCCTTGATGAACATTCTGCCAATTGAAGCAATTAAATCCCAAATGATGAGGACAAAGAGAAAAGAAAGTTATCAACAAATATAGTATTTTGAATTCAGGGGAAAGAACTATTAGCTTTTCCAGTTAGGTAATTATTAATCGATCAGTCAATTACAAAGGATTCGAAGATTTCATCAAAATAAAATCCTAAAATATATAAATAGTTGATCAAGTATATTCAGTTATTAAATTTGTAGCGTTCCCAGAAATAGAAA
This sequence comes from Dalbergia cultrata, assembly GCA_031216105.1. Taxonomy (NCBI): domain Eukaryota; kingdom Viridiplantae; phylum Streptophyta; class Magnoliopsida; order Fabales; family Fabaceae; genus Dalbergia; species Dalbergia cultrata. The sequence continues at coordinate 60,426,553 of CM062347.1, forward strand.
GAACTTATTCCTATTATGTTGTCCGGTATACAATAAATGAATGATTCTAAATTCTCCTACTAGTTTTAGTATTAGGAGGATCTATAGGAGAATATAGCAAAACTCTTAATGATAAATTAAGCGAAAGTGTGAAAAATAAGAAAGGAACAACATAATATACTTGACGCAGTTAAAAACAGAGAGCACAACTTCGTACTTCAAATCAGAGCTCATTTATGAAGCCTGGGGGAACATTACGCCGTGTGTCAAATATTCCCAACGAAAGGAGACTCAAAAAAGGTAAATGAAACATTAATTCAGACACAGCAATTACGAGGAGTTCTGCAGGGTCTCAAAGGCCATATAGTAAAGAGAATCCGCTGAGACACAACATCTACAGCTGAGCCTGAGAGCGTTCGAACAAGTGACAAGCCATCCCAGACCACAAAAACAAACCTAATAGATGGAAACTGACACACAACTGAGAATACTCAAAAGCAAGCATGTTCTCCAAGCAGCAAAAACAAGGAAGTAATATAGTGTCAGCGTAAATAACTCCAGTGGAGAGGAAGCAAAAAGTCAAGGAATGAAATTAAATGCAGAAGCAAATAGCAAAAATGCTAACCCGAAAAGTTGTCTGCAATGGCTCCTCAACTACAAAAAAAAAAAAACAAAAACAAAAAAAAAACACACACACACACACACAAAAGAAGTGAGAACCCCAGAAAACAAAAACAGCAGGGAAATAAAGAAGAGGTGGATCAAAGGCATCTATAGAGGAGAGAGAGACCTTGATCCATTAATGCTTGGAGCTGGTTGACGGCAACCTCGGAAACAAGCCCCATTTCTTGTCCTTGAGCCTTTCCCTCTCAGGTCAGCAAAACTTTACCCACAATCAACCAATTCTTATTTGTTGTTTTATGATATTTTTCTGGCGTAATGTGAACACAAAGCGAATCGGGTTAGACTTTGTGAGTAACTTAGCTTCACTTTGGTTGCACTCTTTTATTGTTTTAGGCTTCTTCTCTTGACTGTTACAGGCACCAAATGAAAATATTTGAGAAAGAAAGGCAAACAGGGCTCAGGAAAAGAAGGAGGCTGGCTTTATATATAGAATTAGAATTCGTTATGAGAGAAAAGAAAAGAGAGAGTCAGTCAAGATTCAAGAATGGCGGGCCTAACACGAGCTCCGGCAGCTGCCTATGTCATTCCACTTCATTCCACTTTCCACCATCATAATATCACAAAAGGAGTTTATATTGCAACAATGACTCAACCATTCTCTCTCTCTCTCTCTCTCTCTCTCTCTCTCTCTCTCTCATATTTAACATTCTCCTAATTAATTAATAATATTCAAAACGGTGCCACACTAATTCTTATTAACAATATAAATAAGGGGGCTTCTCAGGTGCCTCTTGCTTAATGATACATGGAGGAAATATATGTGATCTGAGACAAAATTATTTGGTAGTAAAAATATAAATAGGAAATAGAAAAATTTTTGTTCCTGAAATAGTAAAATATAAATTTTTTTTACATATAAAAAGTGAAGATAGAATATAAAGATATAAATTTAATATTTTTTTTAATAATATTTATATATATTTATCATATTCCAATGTGGTCGCGATAATACAGCAGCAGTCTAGCCGTCAACTAGCGACAATCAACGTCCGCTCAATGTCAATCAATACTCAATCAACACTAATTAATGACTGGCTGGCAATGTTGTAAGCACCATAGTCATTCACCTGAGAGCAGCCACCATAAATAAATTACTGCTATACGAAACATTGTTCATTTTCTACTTTTCTTTTTTGTTATTACCGTCATGAGCTAGAAACAAACCAGAAACGGCAAAAATGGGAACCAAAATTTTCTTAGTTTCTGATTTCTTTTTCCTTTTCTTTTATGGGCAGAGTGTTGTTTTTAGTACTTTTTAGTACAAGTATAACAACAAGCAGTTGTAATTTTGTATCATTGACTCACCGTTGGACCGTCGATTTCCACGGTCCCACTCCTGTAAATGCGTCTTCCACCGTCAAGATTTTGCTTTATTTCATTCAATTTTTTAAAGTTATTTATCGATTTATTTAGGGATCCGAATTAGGAATTCCCGTAACATCTTCACGGCCATGGGGCCATGGTGCATTTTGCCCACCCATTTGAGCCCATGGAATTTTGGCTCTTTCGAGTTTTTTCCTCTTATATGTTACTTCTAAACTCCTCACTCAGACCACAAAAAAAAAAAAAAAATCCCCACCATTGGCTCAATCTTAATAATTATCCTCTCATACCATTTAAGATAATTGTTGACCTTCTTCTTTCATTGTTTTACAAATAGTTTTTTTTCATTTTCTAATACACATAGATTTATAGATGGGTAAATGACAATGTGGAAAAAAAATTTTGTTTTGACAAAATCTGTAAATCTACCACGCAAACTCACGCCACATGTCACGTAACTGTTACATATGGATAATAAAAGAATTCCTTTTCTATATTTTTATAAAATATACAAACGGATTTTTATTTAAATTATTGATTTAAAATAAATCCAATATATTACACATGAAAAAATTCATTTGTAATTCAAAATTTATGGTGCGTATTTAATGCGTACATTACAGATTGATTTCCTGTTTGTAAATCCATCTATAATTTGAAATTCAATATTACAGACGAAAATCCATCTGTAACATCAAAGATTAAAAGGCGCGTATTTAACATGCACATCACAGACGTATTTAATGCCTTTAATGAAACAATGCATTTCATTAAAGGTTTTGCAAATGAATTTTTTCATCTGTAATTCCTTTAATGAAATGTATTGTTTCATTAAAGGAAATATGGACAGAAAGATCCATCTGTAACACCAGAATTGAGGCTACAAACGCAGTGCTCCCTTTTTCCACATTTCTCATTTTCACTTCTTTCTCTTTCCTCCCTTTGAAACCAACACTAGTCATCGCCCTTCTTTGAGCCACCGTCGGTCACCAGAGCCTCAATTTTTTCAAATGGTTTGCGTCATTCTATTCATGGTAACGTTCTCTAACTTTTAATTGGTTTGGCTTTTTCATTTTCTTCCTTTTTTTTGTTGTGAGTTTCATTGAGTTATCAATTTTTAATGTGCTTTGTTTCCTTTGGGGTTAGCACGACAAAGTACACGGTTACGATGACACACAATGGATGTGGCTATCATTGGTTTGAAAAGATTTGGGTTTGTTTGGGGTGGCATCACAAAGGGGTTGTTGGAAATAATAGATGGTGCATGATGGTGGCGGTGGTGGTGGCGGTGGCAGAGATGATGGTGATGACAGTAGAGGTAAAAATAATTTTCTTTTATTATAGATGGATATTTTTTATCTATAATGCTATAGACGAAAAAAATTCATCTATAAATCTACAAAAAGATGAATCCATCTATAATTTACAAACGAATCAGAAAACCTATCTATAAATTTATAGGCGTGAAAATAACAAATGTAATGTTTTTGTCTGTAAATCTATTTGTAATTAAAAAATCTATCTATAAAGCTTATAAAATATGCCGATAATTTTGTCTCTATCCTGTGAAAATCTTGTGGTATACTTTGGACTTTCCATGGGTTAGTTAATCGATAAACTAACTTATAAAAAGTATTGTTGTAAACTACTTGTATGAACTCCCGACTCTTTGCCTTTTAATCGGAAATAAGTTAAATAAGTCAAATAAGTACAATAACTCTCTAATTCCGGAAAGAAATGTACGGAATCCTCACCATATAATAGCTTTTTTTAATTATGATCTTATACTTAGACCGTATTTGATTGTGTAAAAATTTTGTGGCTCAAATTTATTTTACAAATATTCGTTGCAATTTTTATAATATATGTGAATGAAGGTCAAAACTAAATTAATTTTATGATAATATAAAAGTTCAGATGTGACAGACACGAGCCTTTGGAGGAAACTTATTATGAGTGAAAAGTGAAACCAATACTATAGCTAAATATATATTTTTAATCATTACACCTATCAAAACACGAAAAAGATAAATTTAGTTTTAGCACGCGCTGGTACTAAGACTACTAATATAACAAAAGTGAAATATTTTCATACTCTTTACCGTCAGCTCATTTTCAGTTTTTTCATTTTTATCTATTTTCCCGCATTAATCGTGTCTTAAATAGCGAAAAAAAAATGAAAATGAAGGAATTTCTTTTGTTACTTCGTAAAATTAATTGGAGACATTTTTAAGTAAACCATGTTCTTTTTCTGTTGTTGATGAGTGTATTAAGAAGGACGAAAAATCATGACTTCAAATACAATTTTCAGCCGCTAAAAGGTAGAAAAAACGAGATTAAAGATTAACGAGTAAAAGCGCATTTTCCGAGTATGAGCTTTTAATTATGGCCGCAAACTGCCATATGAGTGACTAGTCAGAATCACGCACTATTATCAAATTAGCAAAACATTGATGGGAAAAAACAAAACACGAACAAAAAAAGGTTATAGTACTCATGCACTTGAAAAAGAAGGGGAAAATTAACGAGAAAAGGTTAAAGCACGTTGCGAGATACACAATCTAAATCGAATGCTGCCTTTGATTTTACGTAAACTTCCCTTGTAGTAACACTAGAGGAACAAAGAGCGCGTGTCTGTGTTTGCTGCTTTTATAGCCTTCAACGTGTCCTGTGCTCATAGTTTCCATAATTTGGCGCTAACTTGGGTTGTCTTTCCCTTGGTCCCACGCGCCAATTAATATCAATGTCAATCAATCAATATGAATATATGAATATGAATTTTTGACTTGACTGTTATGAGTCCATGGTCGTGTTCATGAAAGTACGTACCGGCTAGGAGACTTTAACACATGGCATATGGTTTGATGCTTATGCAAAGCATTATTTATACATTTTATGATATGTCTTACTGGTACATTTTTATATATTATTAAAAAAAATATGGATTTCAAATTAAATAAGATTTATACCTTATTTAAAAGTAAATAAGAGAGTATTAGTATAATATTTTACAAATAATAAATATATTTCTGTTTCTAAACTAATTAGCGGGCTAAAGCCTTAAAGGCCAAAGATAATTAAATGTCGGCGAATTTTCGTGTTATCTTCATCAGCGAATCGACGAAAAATCAAACAGATGAGAAAGATTCGTTCCAAAGCTATATCAATGAAATTAAAAGAATATTTTTTACTGGGATGTTAAGAAGAGAAGAAGATGCTTGCTACTTATGAGTTGCTTTAGATTATTTAGATTTTATGATACTTTGTGTCTGTGTAAAGAATTACTTCAAATTTAATACTGGAATTAGTTGATGTGAAAATTGTGATTTCTTTGGTGAAAATTAATGCCTTTTTTGTCAACAAATGAATGCTTTTAAACCTTTTTTTAGATGTTGTCTTGATGCTTTTTTTTTTTTTTTTTTTTGAAGACTAATGCTTTTTAAACTATTAACAAACAAGGCACCTAAAGATCAATTTGAGTCTTGATCATGCATTCCAAAACCTTGGTCTTGTTATAAATATATGCCGGCCTATCAACAGTGGGGGATCACGACTGGGTCCAAGGTGAACGAACCTAAACTCTAGGCTGGATTTGGACCTATTTTGATTGGGATATTAGAAATGGGAACGCATTGCTAAGAACAAATAACAACCCCATGACCAAAAAAAAAAAAACCCACAAATAACAACCCTTTTGGATTAATTCACGTTTCCCATGTTTAGTCATCCATATTAAAAGGCCAAAAAATAAAAAATAAAAATCTTCTTGTATAATATAACTTTAACTCCTGGCACATTAACAATAAAGTTGATATATCATAAGTTACTTAATATATCTTTAAAAAACCTAAGATTTAATCTTATTTTAAATATTATTTAATATAAGATTTAATTTTTTTTCTTACTAGTCATTTGACCCGTGCAATCCACAAAATGTTAATAAAAAAAGGTTTAATTAATCTGCTAGTCCCTATAGTTTCACTAAATTTTCAGTTGGGTCCCTATATTTTAAAAGTTTTCAATTGAGTCCCTATATTATATAAAAAATTTTCAATCCAATCCTTGTCGTTAACCACTATCACAAAAATATATCCAGCAATGTTATGATGCACTCAATGATGTCAGGTGTACTATAAAATTTATTATCTACACCATTCAATATATATAGAATTAATACACCATGTAATCTAAAACATAAGATTTCACAGTGTAACCATATACCAATTCTTATAAAAGCATAATAGAAAATCTCATTTTCCTTTCTCTCACCCCTATCTCTTCCTTGATAATGTCAAACAAGAAGCCGCCTCCCCTCTTCTCTACCCCCAACCAAAGACCCCCCTCACTTCTTCTTCTTCTCTACCTAGTCCTCAATCAACCAAACCTAAAGCCCCAAAACAAATAAACAGACATCATCATCATCATCTCCTGTCACCAACTTCTACAAGACCCCCTACCACAAGTTCAAGGAGAACAGCTACAACCACAAGGAGCTTCGCAGGAAGCTCTTCAGCTGGAACCGCGGCGGTGGAGGCCGTTACCATTTCAGCCGGAGGCAGAGCCGTAGTTGGAGCGCGAGCCTGTGCTTTCCCACCACCACCAATAAGCCCTCATTCCACTTCCACCCCCTCCTCTTTTGACTCCCCTTGCTCCACAATTCACCATGGCAGATATCCACGCGGAGCTGGTGCGATGGCATGACAACGAGGGAGGCGCTGCTGCTGTCGTGGGAGGTGAACGAGAGGGATGGTGCATTCGAGCTAAACCACCACCGCCACTCCTCTCGCACAACAGCCATAAGTTCAGGCATGGATTTGAGCTCTGTGATAGCTGCTGTGACAAGAAGGTTTGATTGGGTCCCTGAGCGAGTTGCCCCCAAAACCCCAAACCATAGCCCGCCATTTCGCTCCTCCGCCATCCCCGCGTTCGCTGCCATCGGAATCGCTGGCAGCCACTCCATATTCTTGATGCTATTTTAGTGACCAACTCTATCTCCCTCCCCCTGTTATCCCCATATGCAACCTTTCTATGTTGAGTGATTGTGTTGAAAACTGATTGAGGGGAATATGGACGAGTGTGGCATTAGTAGTGGGTAGTTTTGTATTTTCAGGAACGAAACCAAATTTTCAAATGGGAATAACGGAGTAGCAGTTTAGCTATTGTGCATAGTCTTTGCTACCTGGCTTTTACTTTGAGCCCTGCACATGCCAAACATTGTTGCCTGACAACCGTGGACACACCTTGAGCTACTTTGAGTCTGAGTGAGGTTCTGTTGATTGAGGCTTGATGGTGGATGATTGAGGCTTGATGGTGGTTGAGGGTGGCTCAAGGTTGTAGGTTCACGGGTGGCTATGGCTGGTGGTATGAAGGAGGTTATGGAGTTGGGAAATTGGTTGGGTGTGTGTCTGTATGTGTCAGTGGGGAGAGGGAGAAGGAAAAGGAACAAACGGCAGGGAGTTTGGGGAGAGATGGAATATGCTGAAATATTCTATTTTTTTGTAACAGATATTGGTCATAGGGACTGTATTAAAAAATTTTATACAATGTAGGGACCTCATTAGAAACTTTTAAATTATAGGAACCCAATTGAAAATTGAGTGAAATTACAGGGACCTGCGGGATAATTAAACCATAAAAAAATAATTTGTTGACCTTTACCAAAACAAATCTCAAATAATTTCAAGGAAATAGTTATGATTCTTCATATAATCGTTTTGTTTTTTGTTTTAAATTTGGATAAAACAAGTAAAACAAGCGTACAACTTTTTCTCTCGTTTAAGTCATCCCACAACACAACTCCAGTTTTTCTGATGGCATATATTTAGCGGAAATTTTGACTTTCAGGGCAATTTATATGTCAAGTAGATCAAATCTCCCATTTGAAAAACACAATAAATTCTATAAATTAATTGCTTATCAAAATAAAAGTTAAGTCAATCGTCATTTTCTATATTCATTTGCTACAGAATTATTTTTAATAAAATAATTTAAAATCTTAGTTCTAACTGTATCATTAATTATTCTTTTTCTTTCTCTAATCTTTACTTGTGAGAGTATATTATATTGAGGGGCTATCATTCTTTTATTGTGGTGTCACCACTATCATTTTTTTTCTTTTTCTTTCGCTCCGTAGGATTTTATTGTGCCTTTTATATTGTTTTTGCTATCTCTCATATGGATGTCTTTTTGTCTCATTTGTGAGTTTTTTTTTAATCTCCTTTTACGAGTGTTCTGGTTGCCCTTTGTAGATATTTCTTTTTTGTTTTTTTTTTTGTGTGTGAGGTCCTATAGATACACAAATGTTTAGGAATTGTTTAAAAGAAACGTAATACTTTTTCAAGTTATATATTTTTCGTGTTGGTTTTTGTTGTAAAATATATTGATTAGTTAATTTTTTAGTTAGTTTAAAATATGGAGTATATTTGTTTCTTATTTTAGAGAATTTTTTGGCTTTCTAAAAGCCATTAAGATTATCTACGAATAAGTTCTTTCAAGTAAAAAGTCAAAACCTATATAATCGAAAAACGCATAAATCGAGTATTATTTAACTTCTCATGTGTATATATCATTATCAAAATCGACAATGTGTTTTGATGCATAACTAAATAATGGTATAACTAATTTTTCAAAATGATGGAGGAATCTGAATGAAGATTATCATATGCAAATTAATTATCGCAGCTAGCGTGATATTGAAACCAGTGATGCAAGGTCACCAGCATCGCTTGGAATATGGGATCAACAAAAAGAATAAAAGAATATGCTTTAGGAGGTCTATAAGTATGAGTATATTTTAAATTTTTTAATATTTAATTGAATTATAAACAATTGTCCACCTGACTCATTCAAAATAAGTTTTCAATAATAAATAATAAAAAAATGTTTCACTCAAAATGCCAATGACATAATTATTAATTAAGCTTAGATGATAATTTCCAATCTCACTAGGAATTTAACACAGAGGTAACCTGTGCTAATAATAAAATTTGATCATGGCGTTCTATGTATAGTTGAATGAATTAATTAAGTGATTGACACTAAAAAGTTGAAATTATTATGAGCATCTAATTAATAACAAGGAGAAACTAAAATAATTTTGCCTGTAATAGAGAATTACAATTTATACTAAATATGGTTGCACTTACAATCGGCTTATTGAGGAGAATATTGATAATTGAGTTCATAGCGCATCATCAAATCAGTTAACTTTGCAATTTGTACGTATCTACTAACATGGTTATTAGAGTAAATGTCAAGAAAATATATTCACCAACAAAAAACAGCAAGCTGTGCTTTATGTGTTTTCCATGTCTGTGATGAATATATATATCAAGAACGGTCAATTTTTTTTTAAAAGCTAAAGATCAACATAGTATACAAGGTATAATTAACATATTATTAATTAAGTGTTAAAAAGTGCCTTAAAAATAACTAGGCTTCTTAGATTCCCCAAAAAAACTGACTTATTAAATAATATTTCGAATATCTAATTCTTGCAATAATATGGCATAGTGAAATGTTAATCTAATAAAAAAAACTATTGTGGCAGATAAAAGAATTTTTTTCAGAAAAAATAAAAAAAGCAAACTCCTACCTCTGTCGCTAGGATTTTATTTACAAAAAAAAAAAAAATGAAAGCAAAAATAATGACAATAAATTCTCATCTATTTTGAATACGTCTCACATCTATGTATGTATAAAAGTTAAAATGTAAATACATATAACAAAATAAACTAAAACTTATTATATTAAATGGTAAACTGCAATGATATATATAAAATAATATGAATATAAGTATGTGTGTGATATTGATAAAACAAAAGCGTTGGTATTTTCTAGAATAATGGTAGACAATTACAATTATCTATCTAAACCATTCACGAAAATATACAAAGATTTGAAACAATTACTAGATAAATTAAAATAGTTAGAATTATTAATCTATTCAAAAGTTAAAAATAATATGAAATTATTAAGATAAATATTTATATCAAGATTCCAAAAGCTCTGAAATTTAATTTGCAGTTTGGTAAGACTAAAAGAAAAGTCAAAGTTGACGTTGGCCCAGTTTCGAAATTTCGTGTAGCTGGGTTCACATCCGAATGCCCAATCTCCAGCTTACGACTCTCTCACAGATCAGATTGTCGTCCAATTCTTAGTTGAGTTATTAGCTAATCGCCATCAAGCTTCATGCAAACAAAACACACATGTACATTTTCTAGCTAGCTAGCTAGCTCTCTTTGCATTATTATTTATCATCAACTTCTTCATACATACATTCAATCATTAATTTTTGAGCTCAGCCGCTACACATAAGCCAATTAATTAACGGATATATATCTCGCTGTTGATGTGCTACCACCATTCACAAGAGGCCTGGAGCACGACTTAATTAGTTGATGGACAAGCACAGGTATGGCAGCAGCAGCGTGAGTGAGATAGAGGAGTTAGAGGAGGACGACGACAAATTAGCACACCACCAGCAAGGTCATCATCGTCATCAAGATGGTGAAGACGAAGAAGACTGTGTTTATGTAGGCGTGGGAAAGGGCGGCGCAAGCATGGATGCTCTCTCATGGACACTTAACAATTTGGTAACACCTTCCACCAAAGTCTACCTCATACATGTATTCCCAGAGATCAAGCACGTTCCTAATCCATGTAAGCTAAGTTCAACCCAACCCATTTTTTCACCATCCTTCTTGTGTTACGTTGTATCTGCTTATCTTTTTCTTTTTTTCTTTCTGTTCCTTCCTATATATGGTAGAGCTAGATATATTGGATGCAAGTAGGTCAAACCAGTGCCAACTACAGGTTGAAGTTGTGGGAAAAGGGGTTTGGTGGATCGCCAACTTTTTTGAAAATAAAGATAGAATAAAAAGAGGTTTTCATTTTCCGGATCTATCTAATAAAGTGCAAATGCTAAATTTGATTTCCTCAAGCTAATAATGCTTGAATCAAATGCAATATCTTAGTAATCCATATACATATAGTAGTATAATCTCTGCACATGTATGTATCGAATCTAGCTAAAAGTGTGTGAATATATATGTATTGGCACTGGATCGATCAGTTTCTGTGATGAGTGCAGTGGGAGTAGGAATGATTCCAAAGAGTCAAGTGAGTGCTGAGCAGGTGGAGAGTTACATGGCCCAAGAAAGAGCCAGGAGGAGGGAACTCCTTCACAAGTTCCTCCAATCTTGCGCTTCTTCCAAGGTACTTACTAGCTAAACCCTTATCCAATCCAACAATATATATAACTCCACAGAAATAAAGGAGCAATATTGAAAATGCCCAATAATTAAACATACAGGTCAAGGTGGACACCATCCTGATTGAGAGTGACTTGATTGCACAGGCCATCCTCGACCTCATTCCCAATCTTCAAATAAGAAATCTAGTGATCGGAGCCAGCAAATTATATATAAGGTATATATATATATCATGCCATTAAATTTCAAGGGAGAAACTAATTCAGTTTTTAGGACTATACTATATAAGCATTAATTTCATATTCGAGCACTAATTAACATTTTGGATGAACAGAAAATCGAGATCAAGGAAAGGGAACGGCATAGCTGATCAGATACAGCAGAATGCACCACAAAGTTGCAAGGTGAGAATTATATGTGAAGGGAAGGCAGTAAACGACGAGCAGATGATGCCACCTTCTCCACAGCCACAGCCACCTAATCACGCTCACGCCTCTGCTGCTGATGATACTTCCAAGTCCAAGAAAGAAGAACATCACCAAAATGACTCGGTTTCATGTATTTGTTTTAAACCCAAGTTTAGATGACCATTGTTTGTTTGTGTGCGATTAATTGATTGATTCAATTACAGCAAAAGGGAATGTATAATTCCGTCAAAATTCTTTGACTCGTAATGAAAATTCGTTTTAGTTTTCAGATTTTGAAATTTCAACAGTAGTGTAGATGAAATTAAATTAAGTGCTTGAAACGAGAAGGAATAATATTTTAATTTTTAATACGACATTATGGCGATGGTTTAATGGTAGTCCTGAATTCTGATTGTAAGTAGAACTGCTACTTGAGTTCCATTATTAATTAGGGAAAATTGCACTTAACCACCCTGAGTTTTAGGACTTGTGCAATTTAACCCCTGGATTTTAAAAAGTTACAATTCGACACCTTGTAGTTTTCAAATGGTACAAAATGCACCTTCTGTCAACTTACCATCCAATTTCTCTGTTAAAATATCACGTGATAGTCATATGTATAAGTTTTTAGACACGACTACCCTTCCTTTTGTATTCTTACCACCCAAACCCCTCTTTCCCAACTCCAGAAACACATGAGACTTTCATCATCGGGAGTCAATGCATCACCATAGCCATACACCATTAGCACCAAGGCCAGAAACAAAATGAAACCAAACAATGTATTAAAGGCCACATAAAAGTACCATAAAAAATTTGAAAAGGCAAAAGAAAGAAGGAAGTTACATGAAAGAATAATAAAATCCCTAAATAAAAAACAGAGTAATCTCCCAAGTAGCTACCATCGTGAACACAATGGCAATACACAAATCAAAAAGTTTTGCAGAGAAGGATGTTGTTTGGGACGAGGGCAACACAGTGGCGATGGAGTGCTTGCACTTTCCTAGACATGAGACACTTGCAGAAGGGCGATGGAGATCTACTGCCCATCCTCGCCAGAAGTCGCGGCTTTGCTGTCCATTCTTTGCCATAGCGACCCTGCCTTCTTAACCGCACACCACCACTCGAAGCATCTCACTACTAGAAAAAATGTTGTTACCGACGGATTTTACCGACGGATTTTGACCATTACTGATGGAAAATTTTATTTTCGACGAATTTTGACTACCGGTAATAACGTAGTCGGAAATCATTATCGATAGAAAAAATCTGTCGAAAATTTTTATCGACAGATTTTCAAAGAAAAATCCGTCGGTAATGTGATCAAGCATTTCGTCAGTTTTAAAACTTACCAACGGATTTTTTAACATTACCGACGGAAAAATCCATCGGTAACTTATCAATTTAATTTCTAATTTTTTAAAACTCAATTTTTACTGACGGAAAAATCCGTCGGTAACTAATTTATTTTTTAATTTTATTATCGACGGATTTTTCCGACGGAAATTTTAATTTTTAAATTTTATTAATTATTTTAATTTGTATTAGCGACGGAAAAATCTGTTGGTAATAGTTTAGAAAGATGTTATTTTTTATTTTACCGACGGAAAAATCCGTCAGTAATTATTATACTTTTTTTTTAATAATTACCCTATTTGTATATAAAAACATATTGAGATAAAAATATTTAAGTTTTGTACCACCACACACACACACACACATCTATATATAATACATGTGCTTTCAACATCTCGGGATGGATCAATATGCAAATGAACATCCTAAAAAACGCTAAGAGTTGTCGTTGCCATCAATGAGTCGAGTGGAACAGCTAACATAAGTAACATGTTAGGACAAATAACATAAGTAACATGTGAGGGATTAACAACCAAATTTCAGTTCAAAGACCAGCTAATTTAATAACTACCATTCCTATCATTCTACTAAAGACCAGCTATTTTGATCACCACAAGCCAGAGAATCTGAGGCGAGGCGCCATATAACAATTTCATTTCCATTTCTCCACAAGACAGAAGTGAAACAAGTTGAAATCTCAGAAACTGAAACTGAAACTGAAATTGATAGGGACTCTATTTTTTGGCAAAACTTCAAACATGCATAACTTTTGATCTGGGTATCAGAATGACTATTAATGCATATCAACGGAAAGCCCCAGACGAGAGCGTCATCATGGCAACCGACATAGTCAATTGGCGGTGCTTCTGGGCTCAAAAAAAGCCGTTTAAAGGTATTTTGACCACTTTTAAGAAAATTTCATGATTTTTAGCCTCAACTATTGCAATTTGCAATAAAAAAAATCAAACCAAACCCTCTCAACATGTCCATGCAATCCAAATTAACAAGAAAAAAATCACACTAAACAAAAATAACAACAAGTAAAAGAACCCAGTTCAGTAATGTAAGAAAAATAAAAAGCAGAGAACTCACGGAGGAGCAGCTCACATTCTCTAGCATGGCTAGCTGGTGAGACGCAAGGGGCTGGCCGACGGTGGGTTACTGGCAGTGGGTTACGCACGGAGCTAGAAGGGCTGTTCACGGTTGGGTGGAGTGGGCTGTTCGCGAGGCGGCTAGTGGTGGCGTAAGGGCTGTTCATGCATGGAGGCTGGTGGTCACGCAGGGGCTATTCGCATGCGGCTGGTCGCTGTTCATGGACAGTGGAGGCCAGCGCAGGTGGGGGAGGGAGAACACCGACGTCGAGGTGTGGGGGAAGACCGACGTCGGAGTGCGGGCGGAGATCGGCGGAGAAGTGCAGGGCGGAGAGCAGCGTCGACGTGCATGGGCTATGCGTGAGACACCGACGTCGGCATGCAGGCGGCGGGCGTCGAGCAGCAGGTGGCGGGCGGTCGACGGGGGTGGGCGGTTAGTTGGGTCGTCGGATCAGAGAGGAAATGAGAGAGAAAGTGAGTAGATGAGAGAGAAATGAGTTATCTTCAATGAGGTACAACTTGGGTGTATAAAAGAGATTTACCGACGGATTTTCAAATTACCGACGGATTCAAATCTGTCGGTAATTCTAAAAAAGTGCGCCAAAATAGAAATTTCATCAATCATTACCGACGGATTTTAAATCCATCGGTAATAGTCATTTTTAAATTTCAAAAAAATTCCTAAATTTTATTGACGGATTCAAAATTCGTCGGTAATTGTTATTTTAAAATTTTAAAAATAATTCATAATGTTACCAACGGAAAAATCCGTCGGTAATGGTTGTTTTTATTTAAAAAATAATTCGTTAATGTTATCGACGGAAAAATCCGTCAATAATTCGGGCGCCGGATCACCTAGAGTTGGCGCAAACATTATCGACAGATTTATCGATGGAAAAATCCGCCGATAATGACTGAAATCCACAAATTCTAAAATTTATGTTTTCCGTCGATATTACCGATGGAAAAATCAGCCGGTAGCTCGCTTATTTCTTGTAGTGTCTTTGCCCCGAAAGCATTCACGAGCTCGCCGCCTCCACGGAGCTATGCCGCGGGCATTGTCGACTACAGATCTGCATCATCGACCTACAAATTTTTTATTTCTCAGCCGCACACCACCACTCGAAGCATCTTCGCCCCCAAATTAAAGCCATCGCGAGCTCGCCGCCTCCGCTGGGCTGTGCCATGGGCATCGTCAACCTGCATATCTGGATTGTGGCTGCTTCCCCTTTCCCACACAGAAATCCAAAGCTATATGATATTATTGGTGGAGTTGGGGAAAAACTACAAATTAGGGTTAGTAATTAGGATTAAAAAAGGAAGGGTAGTTTTATCTTTAAAGATATACACATGACTATCACGTGATAGTTTAACAGAAAAATTGGATGGTAAGTTAACAGAAGGTGCGTTTTGCACCGCTTGAAAACTACAGGGTGTCGAATTGCAACTTTTTAAAAGTCAAGGGTTAAGTTACACCAACTATGCCGATTGTTAATTGCATTTTTCCCTATTAATTATTTATGATCGATTGAAAAAGGAGACCACTTATGACTTCAATTCTGTGTTGCAGATTGTTTTTTAGGAGAAGAGCATATTTCAGAGGCCAACATAGGGCTGCGTTTCGTATGTGTTGCACTACGGAGAGACGATGTTACTAATATAGAATATGCACTCAAGTATCCTAAGATATGCAGTCGATTTTAGCTGATCGATAATTTTGTCTTGATCGAGAGGTTAGATATTATACTAATTAAAGCATAAATATTTTTGATGAACTCATCTGAACTGCAGCCAAAGAGATGAAAATTTACTAATGTGGTAATTAATTGATTTCTACAAGCCTAAATATGAGGTTTCAGTCAAGGTTGTCTTAATGATCGAACTTTCCTATTGTGCTCCTCTCCTCTACACATTTCCTGTCCTTTTTCTGGTTTTCCTTCATTCCATATTTGATTGTCTGGTCCCTCATGCATGAAGCTGCGCATTGATCTTCTTGCCTGCTGTCCTATTCTTATCATTTATATATTTTTGTCCATTATATATGTTGTTTTCCTCATCCTTTCATTCCTTAATTTGCTTCTTTTTTGGGTCAAATACAAATGTCCTATATTTATTGCTATGATGTTTCCTTGCCAACATTTATTTGCAACCGTTTCCTTAATTAATTTTCATCGCCTATCAATGTATTTTTCCTGGTTTTATCGAGATGAATGGAAATTTCTCTTGTAATTTTAGTCTTTCAAATTAATACCATGTTCATATATATATATCCTTTTAGTGTTACGTGATCACCCCCAATAACAACTCATCCCAAGATTATATTAATAAGTCTAAGCATGTGATTTGACTTCGAAGGAGGGGAGTGGCCCCAGATTCTTCAAGACAAAAGGCATATTCTGTTCGTACTCTCGCTTAACTTGGAACATACATATATATGGTCCGTAATTGTGTACAAAAGACTTTAATTTAATATCCAAACTCTCAAAATTTTAAAGTTAAGCTAGTCGATGAATGATTTGCATTTTTCTTTTTGCTAATCAAGGTGAATGCTTGTGTACAAGTAATGCTACTGATTTCGAAGTGTACGTGCAACCAACTTAGGAAGAGTAATTATTTATGACAATAAAAAGGGTACTCATCTGTACTAGCATCTGTAAAAAATAAAATAAGTGAAAATCAACCGTTCTCAATACTCAAATAATGTTTTGTTTATTATATACAAAGACAATCATTTAAAAAGATTTTAAAACTTAAATCAATTACTAAAAATACATTGCTTATGTTTTGTGGGAGTATGATAATAAATAATTGGTTAGACAAAAAAATAGATATAATTTAGAGATTTATAATTTATGTCCATAAAAAAAATGTTATTAATTTCCACCCCTCATCATTAAATATTTTCTATCACGTTTTTTTCTTCTATGTCATATATATATATATAGAGTTAGAAAATGGGATAACGTTTGTTACCTATATCATCCAACAATAATTAGAGTATTAAAATCTACTTGCTGGCAATTATTCTTATGACCTGTAACTATGTTGGATTTTGGAAAATATTATATATTATGTTGGAATCTGTTGATTCTACTAATGTTTATCAACTAGTCAAATGCTGTGGTTAAAGCATTAAATAATCAAGACCGATGAGTATTATATTGTGCCACTCTCTCCTATGAGCAAATTAAATAATCAACTAGTGAAGAATTTTGTACCACAAACAAAACAAAGAGAAGAAACAAATTAAAGGGAAAATGCCAAGCATCAGCTAATTGTTTTCTATCGATAATCTATGAATTTTCTTTCTTGGGGAGATTATCGCGTAAGTATATTCGAGTCAACTTAGACTCTTCTCAGCCAATTATGTGCAAGTTACAAGATAACAAGCATTCACTCTAGTCTACTATCCTTTTGATCCCGGCGTTATCTCTGCTCGCTCTGTAGTGTCGTCTTAATTACGCTTAATCATAGTCAACTCTTTTATTTTCTGATGCAACCTTAATTGAGTAGAGAAACCATAAAAGAAAGCAAGTGACCAACAAGTTGACATGAAACTGGAGAAAACAAAAATAATCTCATCATCATGTCATCAGAGGAAACGGAGGAGCGTGTTGATGAGTGCTTGCACTACGATTCCGATGAAGAAGAAACCTCCATCTGCATCAGTTGCGGTCTTATTGGCTTCAAGAGATCAAACCAAGTGTTTGACTGCAGCCTCAGCAACAGCGAGATAGGAGATAATAATGAAGATTCGGAGGAGGAGCTGTTTGAGATCAACCTGCAGAAGGAGCCTTTGGATACAATAAGAGAAGACTGCGAGAGCACCGTGTTCTCTCTCGATATTCATGACTGGAAAGACGCTGTATATGTGGCAGTGGGGCACGATGATGATGGAGATTCAAGCATGGGAGCGCTTTCATGGGCCTTGAAGCACGCCGTCACACCCTCCACCACCCTCTATCTCCTACACGTTTTCCCTGAAATCAAGCTCATTCCAAGTCCACGTAGGTCATCTTCTTCTTCTTCTGTTTTTCCCCCAGTTCCCATAGAATAGTAGATGGATTGATGGTGGTGGTCGAATAAGTCATCCCCTTCAGAATTAACTCCCCCGTATAAGATAGGTTGCTTGTTTCTTGTTAAACGTTACTCTAAACTGAGAAAAATATCCTAGGGTTTTCTATAGTTGATGAGTCAAAAGAAATTAAACATTGACACAAATTATGATGGTTCCAACTAAAGTAAAGTAGTACAACTCATTTATTTATCTAACACTCAATAAACATGTATGTTGTACTAGATGAACTTAAAAATTGGAATCATTTGGCAATTCATTCTCACAATCTAGTGATTTGCCGTTGATTATAAAGATGATTTTGTCTTATGTTTTTAACTTTTTTTTAATAAATTCTAAGAATCTATTATTACGATATTTGTTAGACCTCCTTGAGTCAGGAAAAAAGACTTCACAATGAATCAAATTCATTTAACAATTAACTATTTTCTTGTCAATTACATAAGTGTATTCCCTTATTTATAATCTTAATAAACTATTAACTCCTATATGTGGGTTCAATTAGCGGACCCAACTATTAATTTGGGTCATAACAATATCCCACACAAATATGAGTATAAATATAAATTTCCTAAACATATCATGTCATTATGATAACTAAGTTCTGATTAAATATTCTAATCTCTAGCATTTTTCTTTTCTTTTCCGGTTTATCATACGGGACTTCTTTCCATCGTTACTTTAGTGTGAGGAAAGAACAATTCTTACTTTTTTATCATCATAACAAGATTTGTACAATAATAACGAAGTTATCGATTTAGCTTTGCATTCGTGTCTTCGGCTGTATTTTTTAAATGGTTGTCTTTGGCTATATTATACATAATTATTTTGAATGTTCACTAACAGTGGGAAAAATCCCGAGGAGTCATGTGAATCCAGAGTATGTCAACTACTACTTGAATGAAAAGAAAGGCAAGAGAAAGTTGCTCCTTCAAAAGTTCATCGACCTTTGCGTTGATTCAAAGGTAAATAAATCTCTGCCCTGCTTTGAAATCTTAATATATCAGACGAGTTGTTTGGGACACTGGCCTCTTTATTATGTACTGAATGAATGTTGATTTTGATCGTACTAGTAAATAGTAACATTACTAACATACAGGCTAAGGTGGAGACGATACTCATAGAGAGTGACAACGTTGCCGACGCCATCGTAGACCTTGTTGGGAAACATGATATAAGGAAATTGGTGATTGGGACAACCAGATCTAATTTAAGGTACCATGTCAGGATTGCAACAGATATGAAGGTGTTTTAGACATAAAATACGACATAATAATTAGGTCATACAATCCTATATTATTCTACACCTGTTTGGAATTAATGTAGATGTCTCATTTGATGTCATATTTTGAGTTCAATTCAATTAATAACCTGACTCATTTTATAATATAATAGCATTTTCTAATATTCTTGGTATTGAATTTGGATGAGCAGAAAATCTGGGTCTAGAAGGCGGAATGTCATAGCGGACAAGGTACTCAAGAATGCACAAGAAAGCTGTGATGTAAAAATCATATGTGAAGGAAAGGAAGTGATCGATCAGATGATTGGGTACAATTCAAGTTCATCACGCTTTAAATATAGTACCAGCTCACAGGATGAAGATGAACCCCGTCGTCTTGCCCCTCTTTTGCGTTTTATGACCTATCCTATCTGGTTATTTAGGCCCCGATTTTTATCTCCGAAATGAGATGAGTAAATATTAAATGTGTATAACTAGGTTTTTTTTTTTCAGATACCAAAAGAAAAGAGAAGGCTTTTTTGGAGGGTTTGTTAGAACTAGGAATATAGGACTTACTGATACTATTAGTATCTTAAATCTTAGCTCAGTAGGTTAGAAAAAGGATGATTGCATGTACGTGTATTAAAACTAGGGTGCTCTGGTTAGGATGTGTTTTGTTTCGGATGAATTGTTTGCCATATATAGGTATGAGTGTTTTTGGCAAGTATATATAGGTATGAGTTATTACATGATCTTTTTGGACTAAACTACATCAATTAAACTAATCATAAAAAATAAAATATTGAAGTTCCTATTGTATAATTATCTAAGATCGATCAAATTTTATATTCTTTCAAGAAACATCAGGCATGCATCGGATAATAACATCATAAATGAAGTTTTTGCTATGTAGAATCAGTAAAACTCTGAAATATATATCCTTGTGAAATGTGACACGGAATTACCCCAGCCATTTGAAATATTCTTGGTGATTCCAACAAAGCTATACCCACAAATCATAACACGCGTGGTGACATATCAAACTTTTCTGTTCAAAATTTAGGTTTCCATTTTTTTATGATATTTCCTTTGAATTTAATATCTCTCTCCCCGTGATAAGCAAGAAAAACTAAAATGAGCATAAATAAATAAATAAAATAAAATAATAACAGAATTGTACGACCATATTGATCATATCATAGGAACCCATTAATACATTTGTAAAGAGAGGATACAAATGCGCAATAGAGTATAACACTAGCTAGCTACAAAGCATGTTGCATTCAAAGGCGGTACCTGTCTGCATCTATGGTGAGGCTTATCACTCAACTCAACTCAACTCAGTCAGGCGTGAGTACCCAACTTTTGAAAGAAATGCCGAAGAAAGAATAATAAATACTCTCAACCATTTTACACTAGCAGAATTTCATGTCTACAGAGGATTGCATTTTGCCTTTCCACAATTTTCGTATAAACCTTGAAGATGAGATGACAGAGAAGCCATGCATTAATTAATTACGCCATACAAATTTAAAACTTAAAACAGCCAAGAAAAACAAACATACAAATTCTCCTCATCATCTGTTCCTGAAACATTAGAAAACAGTTCCTCCCCTAACATAATAACACGTTCAATCAATATTGTCTGTCCCTAGAAGAAATCAAACTCAAGGTAATTGTCAGAACCTTTCTGATCAGGTATTGACTTATTTTGAACAGCCTTTCCACCGGCTGATGAAACTGGGGAAGGTATCTTCTCAAACTCTACTGGCTTTGGGATCTCTGGTGGGGTAGCGCACCGGATCAGTGCCCAATTCACACCTTCGAAAAAGGGATGCTGCTTAATCTCAGTAGCCCCTCTTTTATATGCAAGCCTGTGCTGAGGCTCTTTTACAAGCAACCCCCTAATAAGATCCCTTGCCGCAAAACTGACGACAGGTGCTTCTGGAAACCGCAAAGGCTGACCTACAACATTAAACAATGTAGCTCGGTTTCCAGATCCCTTAAATGGAGTTTTCCCAAACAATAGCTCGTACAGAAAGATTCCAAAAGTCCACCAATCAACTGCACTCCCATGACCTTCCCCCTTAATAATCTCAGGTGCCAAGTATTCATGGGTTCCAACAAATGACATGGACCGAGCATCAGTAGGCTCTGCAATGAGCTCAGGTAACGGACTCACTTGGTTGCCAATTTCAGTTTTGGGTTTCCTTTCTTTCTTTGACTTACTAGAAAAGAGTCGGGGTGAAAAGCATGTAGTAGGAGCAACACAGGATGGCTGGATGCAGGATGGCGGCTCAATACAAGCAGGCTGGACACAGTAAACCGGATTCTTTCTTAAAGGCTCAGAATCCGTAGATGAGGTTTTAACAAGGGTTGGACTAACAGCACACCGGAGGGAAAGATCAAAGTCAGAGAGCATAATATGTCCATCGTCTCTAACAAGTACATTTTCTGGCTTGAGATCACGGTAGACAATCCCAAGCATGTGGAGGTACTCCAAAGCAAGCAGTACCTCCGCCACATAAAATCTGCAGATTAAGAGGAAATAAACAGTTGCTAGTGTCAATTCAAATTGATGTCATGGCCAGATTAGGAAAAATCCCCAAACCAGATAATAAAAAAATAATAACTATGCCTAATTGGTATTTGACATCTCTCCGGCCAACAGATGTTAACAAAATCCAGAGAGGTTAAGAAATCTGAGCATGCTCGAAGTCATCAGCACTGATAAATTTAATCCAGTAAAGGAAACAAAACAGAGCTCCAGAGTTAGACTGCATTGTTTCATTATAAATTTCTAGTGACAAATAAGATTTACACTTCATTTAACTTGCCAAAAACAAACTTCTGGAGCTGCATATAGGTTTTAACACAATTTCATCATGGCTTATAAATATGCACTCTACTTCTTGCAATTACATTAATTCATCCAAAGTGTCAGGTTTTCTTTTGCTCTTTTTTTGTTAGTTAATTTCATATTTTCATTCCGACATTTCAGAAGAAAAGAAGTATAGCAACCCCATACAGCACAATTTGATACTTGACATTGTCAGGAACAAACTGTTTGACTCAGTACAGGACTAAAACATAGCAGACAGAGGTATGGTTAAGGATATGAATCCCTAATGTGATTATGTAAAGACTCAAACCTAGTGTTCGTCCAAGACTTTTGTGACAAGGCAAATAGCATGTAATATCAAATTGGCTCTTATTTTCACAACAATAGAGACAAATACTACAAATAGAAAGAGTGAAACAAAGTTAGGTTTAAAGATAACATACTTTACTGCCTGCTCAGGAAAATGCTTCCCCGGTTGCCTCTGTCTGAGAGTATGCAAGTCCCCACCTGGGCAGAATTCCATTACCAAGCATGAGAACTTCTCTGTCTCAAAATGGGTATACAAAGTTGGAAGGAAGGGGTGGTCCAGGGACTGCAGTATTTCTCTTTCTGTCTGTGCACGAAGTAGCTTTTTGCGACTAGCTAGGGACCCTTTGTCCATCACCTTCATTGCAAAATAACATTTAGTTCCACTCAATTCAGAAAGATATACGCTACCAATATCTCCACAACCCAACCTCTTCAGTAGCCGAAAGTGACTTAAACCTGGTACCCCATCTCTAGCTCGAACAGCTTGGATGGCTTCCCATCTCAAATCATTAGCCTTGTGAGGCTTGTTAATGCTGCTACTAAAGCTGCTGCAGGTACTCTCATCACTCACATCACTACTGGTGCTCCCTCTGCAAATACTGCTCTTACCACTCTCAACGAAATCAGCCCGCTCGCTGATCTTGGCACTTCCACTGGTCTTTGCAAGGCTGCTAGCCCTATCACTAAATTTGGCAGAGACAGAACTGTTGTTCACACTTCCATATTCTGATGTCTTTTTTACTTGGTCAATAGAGTTTTCTTGAGGGCCTCTGTTAGCATGTTCAACGCCAGATGCTTGATCAAGAACAGGCAAGGAAAAACTGGAAGGTCCAGAACCACACTTACTACTCAAGGAATCAGCAGACCCCTTCTGGTTTGAAATTCCCAGCGTCTTGTTTTCAGAAGTTTCCCCAATATTCTGCTTCGATGTGTTTTGCACAGGCCTTGATAATTCTTCAGGAGCAGCCAGTTCAGATTTTCCTGTCTTCAGAATCTGCAGCGGAGAAGGTTTGGTTTCTTTTGTTTCTATGCTTTGGATTCCAGCCACCTTCTGATGGTGTATTGGGGGAGCTCTGGTACTAGTTTTGGAGTCCATCAGAGAGGGTAAGCAGTTTCGATTGAGATCAAATACAACAAATCCATGGCTGAGCAGCCATTTACTTCTTCAATAATAAGAAACAACCTGTCAAAGGTATCAATACCATCAAGCAATTGTCAGCCATATAACTACAGTAGGATATCAAAAACATGCTTGGTTTGGTTTGGTTTAACAATAGTATTATGTGAAGAGAGACTCATCTACCAGTCTACTATGCATAAAAAGGTAAGACATAAGCATACTAGCAATCACCACACAGCCAGTTCGCATTCAAAACGAAACAAATAGATCCAGTAATCGGTAAAACACCACCACTCGCAGGTAAATAACACAAACTCATCCACACATAGCTCAACTAGCTAGTTAATAACAGGATAAGACAAACGGAGACCTCAAACTCTACCTGAGACTCAATTAGTACACAAGTGATTTGTATTGTAGAAAGAAGAAAAATGGAGGAGTGGGGCTGCATGCAGACCATGATCAGATTAGTAAATTTGAACAGTGACGCGTAAACAACAAAGACATGCAATCACCTCCCATGCCCCCCAATGCCCTAAAAGCAAACATAGAGGGCTCGACTTGAAGGAAGTTCCGTTCCCTTCCAACAACAAAAGCAAAGCAAGGGTATCAGTGAAATTGAGCACCGAGCCAGATAATGCAGCTTTAGAACACATAAAATTACCGTAAGCAGCTATATGGGAGTGATGAAGGGTTTAATTGAATGAAAGAGTCGATCTTGATGAAAGAAGCATGGGTTTGAGTCAAATCTGAAGCAGATCGGAGAGGGGATAAAGACCCAGATGGGAAAAAACAAAACTTGAAGGTAAAGGCGTGCACCCAAATGCAAAGAGAAGAGAGACTAAAAGGGAAAGTATGATGAGCGCAAAAGAGTTACCTAATTCGAAGGATCAGAAACTCAGCAACGTTGCTTTAGCAGTGTGGGGACAAGGGGCGGAAAAGAACACAACGCAGCAGAGAGAGACAGAGAGAGAGCTCCTCCTACCCCTCTTGCTCCTGGACCTGCCGGCTTAGAGAGAGAAACAGAAGAGAGAGAGAGTCATGAGATTGGACTGAGACTTCTTCGCCTGCAGTGTGGTGTGGTGTGGTGTGGTGGACTATTAGGGAGAGAGAGAGAGAGAGAGAGAGAGGGGTCAAAGGTAAAGCAAAGCTTATTTTGTGATTCAATTCAATAATTTGATTGGGTTTTTGGTCCCCAAACGATAGTCTGTGAGGGGTCCAAATCACTAAAATACACTCCTGAGGTCTTGCGCCTGTCTCTCATGCCTTTCCCCCAAGTAATTCCTTTTATCTTTTTTTATTGTTATTATTATTATTTTCTTGTTCATTTATTCCAATTTAGGATTCATTAAATAACTCGAGAAAAAAAAAAATAGTGCGCAGTGTAGATCTTCCTTTTCTTTTCTCTCTTTTTTCTGTGCATCCTCCTTGTCTATTTAAGCGTATTTATTTAATGAAAGTGTGAGGGAAAGAAGTGTTTTCCATGTAGACAATGTCTGCTATTATGATTATGTTTGCATCAAATCATCAGACGAAAATACAAATTTCCATCATTTAAGCCGACATCAAGATTTTTGGTTGCCCAAAATAGGTGCCTGCTTTCACTTGCAGTCAATACAATCACTAAGCAAATGACCAATGGTCGACGAGAATGTCAGGGTGATCCAATGAAAAATAGAGCTGTATTACTGAATCATCCAAGCTACCAGTTTAGGTGGTCCATCTAGCACACACTCATCTATCTATGGGCATTACAACTTTTGATTATTTATATACAAAAAAGAAGTGGCTTTAATTTAATTGAAAAATACGGAAATAGTGTTTATTTGTAGTAGCAAATAGGAAAACCCCTCATTTTCTTCAGAATTTCCGTAGAATTATTCTAGAAATTAAGTTCATTATTTTGCGTGTCTTGGCAACACAAGCCAAGCAGGGCCCAACCTCTAAATGATAAATAGGTCTGATGGGACAAGGAATCACACAAAGATCACTCGGACCCTATACGGGCATATCTATAAGCGAGAAAGTAAGAAAAGAGAGAGCTTATGTGCTGCATTAATAAATGAGCTTTTCGTCCAAGAGTTTGGCTGAAAGCCTGAAACTGAATGCATGGGTGCAGAGTGCTTTAACAAAGTGGTTCTACTTCTGCGGGTTTGTTGTTTTTATCAACATGAGTGGTTTTTGCACAACTGTACGAGGTCCCAATTGACTATGAAATCTCATTAATGATAACCATCCAAGGCGGTTGGAATTCATTTTCCCAACTGAGCTTACTCCTTTTGGTGCTTTTGATTATCCAAACGTCTCCCTTTCTATAAAGCATCCAGCTCTCTCACTCTCGCATATCACACACTCTAATTAACTCTCATTTTTTTTTTCTTATTTTGACAACCGGGATGAAATATGCAACCAATTCGGTCAACAAGTAAGGTTTCATCTAAGATCAAGAGTTATCCTAATGGTACGAAAAATAGATTCATACAGTTGTACAAAAGCTTTTGATTGAAAGAATATTTTTGCACTTTTTTAAGACTTCTATATTCTTATCTGTTGAGCTAGGAGGCACTTAAAATAGAACTTTCTCTATTATTTATTGAATAACTTTATACGTTTGTACACTAGAGCACACTAACACTTGTGTTTTCACTCACTTTGAGCACCTAACTCAAGAGACACTTGCACTCTCTTAATGCTTCTCACTAGCACTTGCTAATGCATTCACTCATGCACACTACACAAATAATCCTCTTGCCTATTTATAGGCTTCCACCTTCTCAATGGACGGTGGAGATTAATTCTAATGGATCTCGTCTAGATTGCACATCTAGAACCTTCTCACCCTCTACACATATCTTTACATTTCTAGAACCATCTCTACATATCTACTAAGGATATTCTAGATAACTCTTACATGTCTCTAGAAGCTTCTAGATAGTTCTACATATCTCTACATACTTCTAGATAGTTCTACGTATCTCTACATACTTCTAGATAGTTCTACATGATTCTAGATGGTTCCACATGATTCCACTAGTTTCTAGAATCTTCTCATGCTGGTGCCAAACTTCTAGACATATCTAGTGTTGATTTTTCATTTCTCCCCCTCAACACTAGATATTTTTCGTTCTTTCTTCCGTGAAATATCTTCATACGTTGCAAGCTTCTTTCTTTCCATAACTACTGCAACATTTGCATACTTCGGATAGGGCTTTATTTGCCTCGTAGATCTCCTGAGTTGTGGTTGTTCTGCTACTTCTTCATTTTCCTATTGAGACTCTTCTTGTCCCATTTGATGAACTCCAGTTTTCCAAGGGCTCTGTGTATGTCTCTGCACCTTGCTTGAACTTGGAGATTGTAGCTCTTCACCATCTTTTTGCTCCCCCATCTTTTGTTCTGTCATGCCTTCAATATTTTTAGAGTCTGGTAGAATTACCTGTTATGGCAGCCACCATGAGGAAGCTTCATCAAACACTACATTTCTTGATGTGTAACATTTTCCAGTTGTGGGATCACAACATCTCCAACCTTTTCTCTGACTGTCGTATCCCACAAAGATGCAGCGAATAGCCTTTTTGTCCATTTTGCTCCTTAAGTGATCTGGCACAAAGACATAGCACACGCAGCCAAATACTCGAAAGTGACTCACTGTAGGTTTGAGCTTCCATAGCTTCTCCAATGGAGACTCGAACCTTAGCTTGGCTTGTGGAAGTCGATTTATCACATGTGCTGCAGCCTTCATACACTCGGTCCAGAATCTGCTTGGAACATTTTTGGCATGTAGCATGCTCCGACAAATTTCTGCCAAATGGTGATTCTTCATCTCTGCTACGCCATTTTGTTGAGGAGTGTTAGGACACGTTATTTGTCTTCGTATCTTACACTCCTTCAAGAACTCATAGAATTCTTTTGATGTGTACTCTCTCCCGTTGTCTGTGTGAGGGCATCTAATCTTCTTTCCAACTTCGCTTTCAACCTTCTCTTTAAACTCTTTGAATTTTTATAATGTCTTAGATTTTTCTTTCATAAAATAGACCCATACGTACCTTGAGTAATCGTTAATGAAGGTCACCATGTAACGATATCCACTAATCAAAGGTTGTTTAACTGGTCCAAGCACACCTGAGTGAACTAGCTCCAGCGGCTCGTTGGCTTGAAACTTTGAACTTTCGTACGGAAGTTGGTGAGCCTTACCGTACTGACATCCAGCACATACAATGTCTTCTCGTACTTCCAACGAAGGGAGACCATTAAGCATCATCTTCTTCATCATCACTTTCAAATTGTGATAGCTCACGTGCCCAAGACGTTCATGCCACAAATTCACTGTCTCGTTCTTTCGGGTTTTATCTACATAAGCAGATACTGCAGACATTACGTAGATTGACTCTAAATGTTGTCCTTGTAGTACTGGTGTCCCAATAACTTTTATCTTGTCATATATCTTAACATCCTCTGGGCCAAATACCACGTACTTCCCTGACTTCGTTATTTGTGATACTGAAAGTAAATTTTTCTTCATTCTAGGTACGTAATAAACATTTTGTATGCTGCACTGATCGCCATCGCAATGAGGTGAGATCACTGTTCTCCCAACATGAGTGATTGGAAACCTTGAATTGTCTGCTGTCACCACAACTCGATTACCTTTGTACTCTGTTGTGCTTTCCAGCTTCTCCTTATCGCCTGTCATGTGATTGGAGCATCCTGAATCGATAATCCAATCCTTATTATAGTCAACAGCTAGCAGGCTTGTCATTGTGAGTGCCAATTCTGCCTTAAGTGGCTCCACGAGCTTCTCATCTGTCTTGTCAAAATCTATCTCTTCCTCCTGGTCAATGTCTTCTTCGACTGCCAGTGAAGCGGAAACGTCCCATTCTTCTTCACTATTATCTTCTTTCTCCACTTGACGACTTGAGGTTGCTGCATTGTTCTCTGCCACTTTCTTCTTGAACCAACAATCTCTTGCGAAATGTCCCCGTTTTTCGCAAATGAAGCAGACATTATCACCTTTCTTTGCCTTTCCAAGTCTAGAACCTCCCTCTTTCTCATTCCTCGACTTCTCATTCTCGTTATTTAAATTTGTACTAAAATATGGCTTCCCTCTTCCCTTTCTTTTACCAATGAAGAGTGCTTCTTCTTCACTCTTCATTGATACGCCAGCCATTTGTTTAGCTAACGCCTCTTGGTCAGCCAACAAATTTTCTAATTGTAAAAGGGAAGGTTGGGTAGGCCATCCTTGAATTGCAGCAATAAAACCTCTATACTTGGGTCTCAAACCATGAATAATAATTCTCTTCATGCGTTGATCGGATATTTTACTATCGGATCTAATTCAGAGATTTCTTGGTAGAGAGACTTTACTTTGGTGAAATATTGGTTGATTGTCAAGTCTCCTTGTGTTGTTGATAAAAGCTCGTTCTCCAGGAGTTGCAGCCTCGTGTCATTCTTCTTGGAAAACAGTGTTGCAAATGTGTCCCATGCTTCCTTCGGCGTTGACACCTTTCTTATGTGCTCCAGCATATCATCTTCCACCGTGGTCTTGAGTGCAAACATCGCCTTCCCAGCTTTAATTTTTCATTTTCGTAGTGCTTCAACTTCATTTGTAAAAGGTGGTGTGGTTTCGCTACCACCAACAACCTCCCACAAATCTTGGCCTTGGAGGTACGACTCCATACATGTTTGCCATGTATTATAATTCTGGGCGTTGAGCTTTCTAATTCCACCAACCAATTGGATATCCGCCATAGTGACTTGATGAAATTTTCTCACCACTGCTTTGATCCTAGACTAATAGCGTCACAGTCCCAGACTGCGATTGTATAAGAGCTCCCCCAGAACTGATAATCCTCCCACTTGAATTGGTCCCAGACCGTCAAGCTCTGATACCAAATTGTTGAGCTAGGAGGCACTTGAAATAGAACTCTCTCTGTTATTTATTGAATAACTTTATACTTTTGTACACTAGAGCATACTAATACTTGTGTTTTCACTCACTTTGAGCACCTAACTCAAGAGACACTTGCACACTCTCAAGCACTCTCTTAATGCTTCTCACTAGCACTTGCTAATGCATTCACTCATGCACACTACACAAATAATCCTCTTGCCTATTTATAGGCTTCCACCTTCTCAATGGACGATGGAGATTAATTCTAATGGATGGTCTAGATTGCACATCTAGAACCTTCTCACCCTCTACACATATATTTACATTTCTAGAACCATCTCTACATATCTACTAAGGATATTCTAGATAACTCTTACATATCTCTAGAAGCTTTTAGATAGTTCTACGTATCTCTACACACTTCTAGATAGTTCTACGTGATTCTAGATGGTTCCGCATGATTCTACTAGTTTCTAGAATCTTCTCATGTTGGTGCTAAACTTCTAGACATATCTAGTGTTGATTTTTCATTATCTGCATGAACTTCTCGTGTTTTCCTGTGTCAAATTCTACTTTTACTTTTTCTGTGATTTGTTTGGTACACATAATTGTTTTTGCGGTTATAGCAACTAATCCCTTACTCTTAAAAATAGATTATGGATATAAAAGATTGATTATCACGGAAACAAAATGAGGAAAATATAATTAAAAAATTGAATGTCCCAAAACCTAGGGTTGCACGTGAGTTAAGTTAGGTTAAGTGTAGCTCAATAGAAAAAAAAAAAGTAAAAAGACCAAACCCTTTTTTTTTTTTTTCAAATTTCTGGTGAAAGGCAAAAAGCAACCAATGGAACCAGGTGGGAACGTAAAGAATCCAATTTTTCAGCCATGGGCCCTTTTCTGCCCAGAAAAATGGTATGGACCCAATTCTGCCTCTTGGTGGTTAAATGGGCCTTTTAAAAAATGGCACAAACACAGACAGCCTCCCTGAGTCCACTCATTTCCAGAAATGAAAAAAGAAAAGAAAAAATAAAAAACGGGAAGTACAATTTTTGAAGGAAATAGAGGGAGGAGGAAAGGTGAGTTGATAGCGTAGAAGCGTCTGGAATCTTTGGTGTTTTGTGTGCTCCTCACCAGCTTCGGTGCCCTCCCCTCCTGCGATTAACCAAGCGATATACAGACATAACATATATATCCCTTCTCTTCTTCTCTTCTCTTCTCTCTCAATCCCTGTTTCTTTCTTACACAGGCATAATTCACACCGCACCACAGCAACTGCGTCTGCTGCAATGAAACGAATCGATGACGTCACCGCCACCGCCACCTCCACCGCCAACGCCACCTCCACCGCCAACGCAGCCAAGCCCGTCTTCCTAACCAAAGCCCAGCGCGAGCAATTAGCCCTCCAGCGCCGCCACGAAGAAATCGCCGGCCAGAAGCGCCGACAGGAGCAGTTCCTTTCCCGTAACCGCCCCTCGGATTCCACCGCCGATCCCAAACCCTCCTCCGACCCCGACCGCCGCGACCGCGACCGAGATCGAGACAGAGACAGGGACCGAGACAGGGACAGGGATAGGGACAGAGACCGCGAACGGGAACGGGAACGGGAACGCGAGCGTGATAGGGCACGCGATCGGGATCGCGAAGCGGAACGGCGGAACCGAGAGAGGGAGCGCGAAGAGGAAGTTAAGGCCCGTGAGCGCGCGCGGCAGGAGAAATTGGCGGAGCGGGATAGGGAGAAGGAGCTTGAATCGATCAAGGAGCAGTACCTTGGTTCGAAGAAGCCGAAGAAGCGCGTGATTAAGCCGAGCGAGAAGTTCCGTTTCTCTTTCGACTGGGAGAACACGGAGGACACCTCGCGCGACATGAACGCCCTCTACCAGAACCCTCACGAGGCCCAGCTCCTATTCGGCCGCGGCTTCCGCGCCGGCATGGATCGCCGCGAGCAGAAGAAGCTCGCCGCAAAGAACGAGAAGGATATGCGCGAGCAGATCCGCAAGAAGGACGGCGTCGAGGAGAAGCCCGAGGAGGCTGACGCCCAGCGCCGCAAGGAGGCCGCCGCCGACCTCTACGACACCTTCGACATGCGCGTGGACCGCCACTGGAGCGAGAAGAAGCTGGAGGAGATGACGGAGAGGGACTGGCGCATCTTCAGGGAGGACTACAACATCTCCTATAAGGGCTCCAAGATCCCCCGCCCCATGCGCAGCTGGCAAGAGAGCAAGCTCAGCCACGAGCTCCTGAAGGCTGTCGAGAAGGCTGGCTACAAGACTCCTTCCCCCATCCAGATGGCTGCCATCCCCCTTGGCCTCCAGCAGCGTGACGTCATCGGCATTGCAGAGACCGGTTCCGGTAAAACCGCCGCTTTTGTTCTTCCCATGCTCAGTTACATCACCAGGCTTCCTCCCATAAGCGAGGAGAACGAGGCTGAGGGCCCCTATGCTGTTGTCATGGCCCCCACTCGCGAGCTCGCCCAGCAGATTGAGGATGAGACTGTCAAGTTTGCTCAGTATCTGGGAATCAAGGTGGTCTCCATTGTTGGTGGCCAGTCCATCGAGGAGCAAGGGTTTAAGATTAGGCAAGGCTGTGAGATTGTCATTGCCACTCCTGGTCGCTTGATTGATTGCTTGGAGCGCCGCTATGCCGTGCTCAATCAGTGCAATTATGTTGTTCTTGATGAGGCCGATCGCATGATTGATATGGGTTTTGAGCCCCAGGTGATGGGTGTCTTGGATGCCATGCCTTCCAGCAATCTGAAACCTGAGAATGAAGATGAGGAGCTCGATGAGAAGAAGATTTATAGGACCACTTATATGTTTAGCGCCACCATGCCTCCTGCGGTGGAGAGGCTTGCTAGGAAGTATCTGAGGAACCCTGTTGTGGTGACTATTGGCACTGCTGGAAAGGCAACGGACTTGATCAGCCAGCATGTGATCATGATGAAGGAGTCCGAGAAATTCCATAAGCTTCAGAGATTGCTTGATGAGCTTAATGACAAAACTGCGATTGTGTTTGTTAACACTAAGAAGAATGCAGATATGGTTGCCAAGAATTTGGACAAGGAAGGGTACCGTGTGACTACTTTGCATGGTGGGAAGTCGCAGGAGCAGAGGGAGATTAGTCTTGAAGGGTTTAGGACCAAGAGATACAATGTTCTTGTTGCAACAGATGTTGCTGGACGTGGGATTGACATACCTGATGTGGCTCATGTCATAAACTATGATATGCCTGGGAATATTGAGATGTACACGCACCGTATCGGACGTACTGGTCGTGCAGGAAAGACCGGTGTGGCCACAACATTCCTCACTCTTCAGGACAGTGATGTCTTCTATGACCTCAAACAGATGCTTATTCAAAGTAACAGCCCGGTTCCACCTGAATTGGCGAGGCACGAAGCTTCCAAGTTCAAGCCTGGAACTATTCCTGACAGACCGCCTAGACGGAATGACACTGTGTTTGCACATTAGAGAACTTTACTGGTTAAGGTAGACACTTCTTTAATAGGCATCCATCCCCATTGCAGGTGATACAGAGTTTTCTTGGGGAATAGCATTTTTCAGGTGATGCATGGCATCACAATTTGCCTTCTGCGGTTATATGATCTTCTTATGTAAAGTTTAATTGCAATAGACCATTTATCCTGTTATCATCGCTGTTGCTTGTATTCTGCTTTAGCAAGAGCTAAGAGTTACTCTCCTGCTTATTATTTCTAACAAGAATTGATTAGAGGAGAATTGTGGTTCGTTTTTGTTATTTGGCTTTAACATTTGTCATCTTATCCTTATGCTGCAATGGTTGTTCTCTTCTTTTTATTTTTTGTGCTTAAATCGTCACTGCTTGCTAGACTATGTTTATGTTTTGGTTTTGCTTTGCACTTAAAATTAGCATCTGAAAATTCGCGGATGTCAAAGGTTGAGTGGGTCATGCTTCTGTGGAATTTGTTAGATTTTCCAGGTGCTCTTTTCTATTCAGTGATTTCAGCAGGACACCTGGTAAATAATCCCCTGATCAATTGTTACTTGCACTACTTGCTTGTTCGGAATTGATGCCCATTATCCTACTGTGGAGGCGTATATATGTTATCTATTTATGTGATTCATGTTAAACATAATGGTAGGTGTATTGATTACCCCGAAACCTGATAATGGGCCATTTTACTTCAGGATTATTATAAGTATATAAATAGGAGAAAGGAAGTCTAGAAAAGCTTCATACTGATAACTACAATTAAAACAACTTAGTTTCTTTTTAGCATCGGTCAAATTGATGGATGGAATTATAATGATGCTGTTCATGTCATCTAATACAAATTTCACGCATCTGCAACTCAATTTTGTGAGAAGGACAGAGCAGGAAATATGTTGTCTCAGATCAAATGGACAATATTTTGAAAGCAGCCGATGACTTCTGTCCATGCCATACTGTTAAAGGTGTACCACCATAAGACTCTTCAACTTCTTGTATCGAAGCATCTGTAATTGTAAGTTAAAGTTACGCAACTTACATGCACGGAAAGTATGCAGGAAGGATGGATAATTTCTGCTATCGTTTAATCTGAGTAACAATAGTTGATCTGTTTTGTTTTTTCTCTTCCAACAATTTTTAGAGCTGATCATACAGCCTAAGTGTGAAGATTGAGGAGTAACAAAATCACCAAACACTGTAAAATATTTGTTCGCCTTGTGAGCCAAACAATGGTTTCACCTTGTTGCGATCACAATTATAACAATATGGCATTCAGTTTGCTTTTGCATTTATTTATTTATTTTTTGTGTGTGCTTGACGCTTCAATCCCTTGATCTGTGTTATGTGCTCTGCTCTGCTTGATTTGCTCATTCACTCTGTTGAGGATTGGATCGTACCTTCAATTCAAATTGAAAAAAAAAAAAAGAAAAAGAAATTTATGAATTTGATTACATCTGTCATTAGCAACAAAGAGAAAACCAGTCCGGGTATCGAACCGATCAAGATACTGGTTTAAAGGTTTAGATGTCCAACTGGTTTAATCGGAATATAATAAAATATATATATACACACACGTATGATTAATTAGAATATAAAAAATATATTAAATCATTAACATAATCAACAATATATATATATATATATATATATTCATAGGTTTATAAAAATAAACATAATCTATATAAAATTTCTCTAGTCTCAACTTCACAACACAGTCACAAAAGTATTTGAAAACAATATTTGTTGGTGACCAGCGAGTTTTATGGTGAACAACTTGCAAATGATGAGGAAAGAAGAAGAATAATCCAACAATCTATGTTAGTGCCCTTCTTTAGTTTCATTTTTTTCATTTTTGCTCTATAACTGTCACAATATATCAGTATTTAAGCTTTGAAATAAAAAAAAAATCAAAAGCTCTGAACCGGTCCAACAGGTCCGGTTCGCCAATTTTTTCCGGTTTTAATCGGTTCTGAGTCCCTTTGATTCCAACTAGTCAACCAGATCGGTCAGGCGATTGGTTTCCGATTAACCCGGTCTGGTTCTCTTAACAATGGTTATTACCATATCAACACTATGTGTGGGAGGGGAGAAAGGAGACAGTAAGGCAGAATATTGGCTAGGCTTTGGTTGTGAAGGCATTGAAATTTAGCAATGAACAACAAAAGAAGGGGGGGTTACATGTAAGAAGGCATCTTAGTGTAACATGCTGAATCTTTCATTTCTTTCTACAATGCTTAAACGTGGAATGGTTTACTGCTTTTGTAGTTTGAAGGAGAACTATGGGAAGGCAGATCCAGTAAATGTTGCTAAAGTGAAGGCGATATAAAGAGCTTGATCTCAGGTTTGGGCTTCATGTATATTTTAGTTTAGCTTTTAGCTTAGCTCTCATTAATGATATATTGGGAAATGCAACCCCAACTTGTATCCTTGCTATATCAAATTGTAAGATGACCAATTAGCCAACTAATGAGAAAACCAAAACTAGTAAGTCGTGCAAGCTAAGCTAAGAAAAATTCGGCAACCCATGGTTGATACCACTCATTTACTCGCAATCCAATTGAATAGGGTGCTTTTGGGAGACTATGAGAGGAAGGGGTACGAGAAGCTTGTAACCTCCGTTGAAGCAATGCGAAAAAGGCAGTTCAAGCAGTTTTTAGTCTTTCTTGGCTAACTAAAATTTACAAGAGGCAGAAATGTAAGTCAATGCAAGGCGAGCACCTACAATGTAAAAGAAGCATCTAATGCAGAGTGGTTATTTCTATATAGGGGCTACATCATGATTTATGGCTTGAAACATAGTTTACGCGTAAGCATATTGTTTCATATGTGAAACATTTTAATTTTGCATTTTTATGTACATAGTGAATTTCTTTTACTATTTTAAATTTTTTTCTATTTTTTTTTCAAAATTTAAAGGGGTGCAAAGCCACTAGGATTGGTCTAGTAATAAGGGGTTTGAATAGTATATATAAGGTTTAGGTTTAAACTTCATTGCACATAATAAAATTTTGAAGTACCAAAAAAAAAAAAATCAAAGGGCTGCCGTGCTTCATGCTAAATCTGTTTGCAATCACATCTACAAATTAACCAAAGAATTTCCAATAATTAAATTCTTCAATAAATTATGGAGTAGACTATACTAAAATTAAATTAAATTGATTTAACGGAATTAAGTTTTGAAATAAATACAATAACAAAATATGTCTCTTACCGCTATTCAATTCCTTTGTTCACCTTTTTATTCTCGTTTTGTTCTTATGAATCAAAAGTTGTCATATATAAAATTATATATGATAGTAGCAAAAGCTAATAATATATAAGTTTGAAAATTAGCTTGAAAAGAAGGCTGAGTGATACTATATAGATATATAAGTATCAAATTTTAATTGAATGCTATTATAAATAAGTTTAAATTGTTTAAAAAATGAGTGGTATTATGTAAATATATGTGTCAAATTTTAATTAAAAGGACCAACTGGATGATAAATGAGCGATTTTTTTTCTACTTCAATTTATAGATAATTTAATTTTAATGTGCCGCTACACTAAAATATTTTTATAAATTTATTTAACAATATATGATTGGTTAAAAATATAGAATACTTTAGATTTTTTAATAGTTTATATTAAATTTTTAATTTAATTTTTCTATAAGATTTAATTTTAAAGCAATAATTTTTTTATGCAATCATCCAATTAAATGGATATAGTTTGATTGGATGATGCTTTAAAAATGATTTACATGTCGCTATAATTGGATTAATTCCTTGTTTGTAAATTTTTGTTTATATAATTCTAATAAGTTGTGTTGGGTAGTATATACCTTTTTGTTTTAAAACTGTCATGAGTAGTATATAGTAATTGTATTTATCTAACGAGTGTCTTTAGAAAATTAAAAAAGAAATTTTTATTTAGAAAAGATGAATTTTAATGTTTTTAAAGTGTGGAACTCACCAAAAAAAAATCTTAAATTTTGCTTTTCCTATCTTTATCAAGGGCCCCTAATATACTAGTACCATTAGTCTTTCATTAATTATACTATTTTAATCAAGCAAAGTTTTGGTTTAGTATGTGAAATTATACATGTGTTTCACTTTAATCTCTAAGATAAAAAAAAAAATATCAATTTAATTCTTGAATTATAAAAGGTGATTTAAATTAATCATTTTGATAATTCGAGCTAGTCTCACAAACATTAATATAACTATATAAGGACTAAATTGAACCGTATTTAACATTTTCAGAAATTAAGTTATTATTTTTTTAATTTTATAGATTAAAGTAAAATATGCTTGTAATTACAATAAACACATTACTTTAATGAAACTGGACCTTAACTCAAGGCCCAACGGAAGAGTGGTGAGGTGGCATACTCTACAGTCTACAGACGCAGCATGAAATTCATAACCGTGGCATTTATTTACTCATTTGGATTACACTATAGTACTGCTGCTAAACTTTGTTTTTGGTGTTATATTGTTGGTTGGCCCCTTAGGCTATGCGGCTATAGCATTGCAAAAGTAAATGTAAATGTTTGAATATATATATATATATAGCATACATATATAGCATATGAGCATATGAGATTGATGCTTGCAAGATCTAATGGACCAAACATATGAGCATATACATATCATGCAAGCGGAGGCCACCACCGCTCTCTACAATACAAAATGGAAAAGGAATGACAAGAAAATAAAAAGAGGAGGGGGAAAAAACAAGGGAGGCGAGGTTAATGCACCTCCGAATCTCCCTCTCTTTCCAATTTTGATATTTTAATTTTCCATTAATTAACAATATTCTTTCTCTTTTCTTTTTTCTTTCCATTCCTCTTCCGAATCAATTGATTTGGGGGTCTTTCAGGGTTTGTAACACGGATTATCAACTCTTAAAAAGTCCCGTCCTTTTCTGTTGTTATGCTGATGACCGAAATTTTATGCGGTTTTTTTTTTCCATTTTTTTCAACTATATGTGATGAATTTCTGACAAAAAGGTTAATTTGGAATTATTTCTTTCTTTTGACTTTCTGACATAGTTTTTTTTTTTGGTTAACATGCTTCTGTCTGATTTCTGGGTTGGTTTTCTTGTTTTGATCATTACCTTTAAGCGGTGTTGATCAATTTGATTCTGGGTTTTCTGCTTCCAAATGTATTGTGTTCTCATTTTGTTGTTTAATAAAAATTTTCTCATTCTGCATGCCTTGCATTACCCTTTTGGAAGATCTTTCTGGGTTGCCCTTTGATAATAAAAAGT
Organism: Dalbergia cultrata; assembly: GCA_031216105.1. NCBI lineage: Eukaryota > Viridiplantae > Streptophyta > Magnoliopsida > Fabales > Fabaceae > Dalbergia > Dalbergia cultrata. The sequence continues at coordinate 60,464,781 of CM062347.1, forward strand.
TGGGTAAAGATTCTGGTTATATACATAATATTGATAATAATAATAATAATATATAATGAAGCTTCTGGTTCGGGTGATTGAGGCCAAGAACTTGCTAATTACGGATTCTAATGGGTCAAGTGATCTGTACGTGCGGTTAAGCTTGGGAAAGCAGAAGTTCAGGACAAAGGTGATCAGGAAGTGCTTGGAACCAAAGTGGGATGAAGAGTTTAGCTTTTGGGTTGACGACCTTAAAGATAAACTTGTCATCTCTGTCTTGGATGAAGATAAGTTCTTTAATGATGACTTATTGGGGAAGCTTAAAGTGCCAATTTCCACTGTTTTTGAAGAGGAAATTAAATCCCTTGGCGATGCTTGGTACTCTTTGGGACCCAAAAGCAAGAAGTCCAAAAAGAAGGAATGTGGTATGTTATAGCACATCAGCACTGCTGTAGTAAACTCTCCTCAACCTTATCCAATTGTTTATTTTTATGCTTCCCTATCATTTGTTCATCTCTGTTGTTGTCTTGGTTTCATGCTAACTCAAAGGGCCACTTGCATCAAGTCCTTCTGGAAAATAATGTGCTCACTAACTGTGAACATGCATGCATATATGGATCATGCATTCATGTTATTGATTATTGAACATCGATAGTGACATCTACTTTCTTTTTTCGGACAGGTGACATTCATTTGAATATATCCCTTTCCCAAAATAATGCATTGTTGGGGTCAAATGGTAATGGTGATCAAATACAACAACCAGCGAAATGTCCTGATGCAACCACCGAATCTCCTTCAATATCTTCTATTGGCCGTTCAAACTCATCTTCTCCAGTAAGGGAAGAAATTACGCCTTCTAAGGATGAGAAAATTTGTTCACAAAAAACGCTTGCAGGCCGACTTGCTCAAATTTTCATTAAAGGTTCTGAGATGGCTTTAAATTCGGCTGCTAAAAGCAATGAATTTGATCAATCTGAAACTAGTAAAGCTGAAGTTGTTGAGAATGAGATCAAGATTGAGGAACAGTCGTCTAATGAAACTTTTGAAGAAGCTGTGAGAAAAATGCAATCTGCAGATCAAGGAAGTGAGATTCCTAGCAATTTATCCGGAGGGGTGGTTATAGATCAATTATATATCATTGCACCAGAAGACTTGAATGTATTACTATTTTCACCTGATTCTAATTTTTCCAAGTCAGTGGCAGACGTACAGGGCACTACAGAAATGCAAATAGGACCTTGGAAGTTAGAGAATGGTGGCGAGAAATTGAAAAGATCGCTTACTTACATCAAGTCTGCCACTAAGTTAATTAAGGCTGTCAAAGGCTTTGAGGAACAAGCATATTTAAAAGCTGATGGGAAGAACTTTGCTGTTTTTGCCAGTGTAAGTACTCCGGATGTTATGTATGGCAGCACCTTTAAGGCTGAACTACTCTATGTGATCACACCAGGGCCAGAGTTGCCATCAGGAGAACAGTGTTCACGTCTGGTGATATCGTGGCGAATGAATTTTTTACAGAGCACCATGATGAAAGGAATGATAGAAAATGGAGCTCGGCAAGGTATGAAGGAAAGCTTTGGTCAGTATGCCCACTTGTTATCTCAGACTATTAAACCTGTTGATTCGAAGGACCTTGGTTCCAGTAAGGAACAAGCTTTGGCATCGTTAGAGGTAGAGCCCGAGTCAGATTGGAATCTGGCAGTGCAGTGTTTTGCTAACTTCACAGTCATCTCAACATTCTTAATGGGGCTGTACGTGCTTGTCCATATATTGGTGGCGGAACCTCGCATAGTTCAAGGACTTGAGTTCGTTGGGCTTGATTTGCCAGATTCAATTGGTGAATTTGTTGTCTGTGCTGGTTTGGTTCTTCAGGCTGAACGAGTGCTGGTTTTAATCTCACGCTTCATGCAGGCCAGAGCAAGAAAGAGTAATCTCATGATTGCCTTTATTTTTTCTAATGATCTTTAATTTGAGAAGCTGGTTGAATTTAAGCTCCCATCTGCTTGAGTGTGTTAGAGTGGCAATCTCATAATTGCCTTAAATGATCTCTAATTTGAGAAGTCACCTGAATTTAAGCACCCAAATGATTGAGTGTATTAGAGTAAATTGAACTCGAGTATTCGTTTTACTGGCCCAAGATTAGTATGCAGTAAATGAGATCAACAAAGACAAAGCTGGAGAGTACCAGATACGCCTTAGAAAACAGAAAATAAGGGTAGAGAAACTTGAGTAAATAGCAAACTATTAATTCTCAGAAGAAATTTCTCTTCCCTGTGAGTGTAAGCCCATCAAGGATTGCCTTTTGAAGAAACCATGAGCTAAAACTCATGAGGAAACCCTTACCCTTTTCCGTAGAAGATGTAAAGCAATAAATCACTGATTAAAAAGTGCAGTATGTTCCATCCAAATACATCTGTGCATTAAAAATCTGAATTCCATAAAGCCTTATACTTCTTATTGAGAAAGAGCTCCAAAGTATCTAACAATTATTCTTGAAAAATAGACAATGGTTCCAAAATTCCTTATTTGCACAAATAAAGTATTGTGTTAATCCTACTGATAACTACAACAGGACTAGCGAAAGCCTAAAATTTTTGGTGGAATCATTACCTTCCCAAAAGAAATTATATTGATAGATATATTTGGAAGCATAGGAGCAAGATGTATGAGTGAATGGAATGCCCATTTGTGTTTGTTAAATCCTTTTATTTGTTTGGAGGAAGTAATATGAGCATGATAAATGCTAAGGTAGTTTGGAAATTTAATTCAGATACTTCTTGTTTGGACTCATCAATTTGGTTTTCTGTTACTTTTGACCTTTTGCCTTTTGTTCCTTTTTAATGGGCGACCATGAGCTCGTTTGTCTCTTGTTTCTTAATTATTTGGAACTTGTTTACTTGGTGCCTATATTTCTTTGCTTATATATAGATTTTTGGTACTCAAATATTAGGTAGTGATCATGGAATTAAAGCAGTAGGAGATGGATGGTTGCTGACTGTGGCCTTAATTGAAGGAAGCAATTTAGCTGCTGTTGATTCTAGTGGATTCTCTGATCCTTATGTGGTGTTTACTTGCAATGGGAAAACAAGAACTAGCTCAACCAAGTTCAAGAAATCTGATCCTTTATGGAATGGTGAATATCATATCATTACCATTTGGTGGTGCTTCTTATAACTCAAATCCGAACCTCCAGTACATAGTCTAGTTTTGCCCTATATGTGATCCAGATTCTTGAATAATAAAGTATTCTTTGTCAATAGCATTGTCTATCTTTGCAGAAATATTTGAATTTGATGCTATGGATGACCCTCCTTCTGTGCTGGATGTGGACGTTTATGATTTTGATGGACCTTTTGATGAACCTGCATCGCTTGGACATGCTGAAATCAATTTTCTGAAAACGAACATCTCAGATCTTGCTGATATATGGGTTCCTCTTGAAGGAAAACTGGCTCTGGCATGTCAGTCCAAGTTGAACTTAAGAATTTTCTTGGACGACACTAGAGGTGGCAATGTTGTAAAACACTATATAACTAAAATGGAGAAAGAGGTTGGCAAGAAGGTATATATCTATCTATGTTGCTAGGCTTTTGGTTGTTTATTCAATTTTGTGTTGTACTCTTGCTTTGTCATCCTTTTGATGGCTTATTTTTCCCCCCCTATTTACAAAATTGTAGATTAATATGCGGTCTCCTCAAACAAATTCAGCCTTTCAGAAACTCTTCAGGCTTCCACGTGAGGAATTTCTCATCAATGACTTCACTTGTCATTTGAAAAGAAAAATGCCCCTGCAGGTACGGTTGGTCTGTTATGTAGAATGCCACGGTCAATTTTATTTTGGTTTTTAACTGGCACATGCTTCTTCAGTATCATCTCATCAAGGTCTATGGTTCTCTACAGGGCCGCCTATTTGTTTCAGCAAGAATAATTGGATTTAATGCAAATTTGTTTGGAAACAAGACAAAATTCTTTTTGCTTTGGGAGGACATTGAAGAAGTCCAGGTCATTTCTCCTACATTTTCATCGATGGGCAGTCCTGCAATTCTCATAACACTTCGGCAGGGCAGAGGTGTGGATGCTCGGCATGGTGCAAAAACACAAGATGAACAAGGCAGACTGAAGTTCCATTTCCAGTCCTTTGTGTCTTTCAACGTTGCAAACAGGTAAGTAGACCATGGACTTTTTATGTTAATGTACAAGCTTGTTCTTCTGTATACTAATCTGAAAGATTGCAACTGGCATATAAACACCAGTATACATTGTCAGTGGGATTGATTTCGCAAAATCAGTGCTCACTTAAAATCAGCGGATTCTTAGCATAGCATAGCTGGAGCTTTAAAGCCAGCATCTTTTGTGCTATTGTAAATCAATACATACATTCATTTCGATTAATATATTTTTCTTTTGTGTCTTGAATATGGTCAATGATGTTGATTTGAAAGTGCGTTATTGTTGGGGTTGTCATTAAAGGTGATTCACAATTGCTACTCTTTTGGTTGATGAATATTGTTAACTTTTATTTTAATCTTGCATTATTGTAGATTGCAATAATGCACCTGAAGAATACAAAAAGTCTTCTAGTTTATGAGTTTTTGTAGGTTAGTTGGAAACTAAATTTATATTTAATTGCAATTTCATGGAACTAAAAAAATCAAATGTGAAAGTAATTTGTTTGGTGTGCTTATATGTAATTTGCATTGCTTCCAACTTCTCATTGTCCATATGAGATGGTATGATATGAAATTATGTATTCCTACTTCTAAGAAATTATTATATGAGAAGTTAAAAGTAATTGACTACATTATAAATTTTTTCAAAAGAAAAAATAGACCACAGTATAACATACCCTAAGTTACTAAAACTTGTCTGGTGCTGACGCAGGACTATTATGGCTCTGTGGAAGGCAAGATCCTTGAGTCCTGAACAGAAGGTTCAGTTAGTTGAACAAGATTCTGAAACTAAAAGCGTTAGTTATGAAGAGAGTGGGTCATTCCTTGGCCTTGATGAAGTTAGCATGTCTGAGGTTTATGCTTGTGATCTTCCCATTCCTGTAATCTCTCTCTCCTCCCCCCCCCCCCCAAAAAAAAAAAAACACACACACCACCCTTCTCTCTCTCTATGGAAATTATTGGTTCCTTGCTTCTTTCTTTCTTTTTTATCTTCTTTATTTTTTTTTGTGCAAATGATTCACCAGTGTTTTTGGTTTGATTACAGTTCTTTTTCTTTAACTAATGTAGGCCAGTTTCTTCATGGAGCTATTCAATGGGGGTGAGTTGGACCGCATGGTCATGGAAAAGTCTGGTTGTGTTAATTATTCTTATACCCCTTGGGTATCTGAGAAAACTAACGTCAGTGAGAGGGCAGTATATTACAAATTTGAGAAGCGCATTTCTCGTTATAAAGTTGAAGTGACAAGTACTCAGCAAAGATCTTGTCTGGATGGAAGTAGTTCGCTGTTGGAAGAGGTTATGAACTTCCATGGAGTTCCTCTTGGGGATTATTTCAATGTGAGTAAGCGAGATTTAGCTTGAACCATGTCTCTGTGAGTCTGTGTGGCCTATTTAATTTGTTTATGTGTATCTTTGTTTTCTAGGACTGAACTGTTTTGTCATCTTCCTATTAGTTTTCATCATATCTTCTGCGACATTGACTAGTGTCTTCTAACGCTATTCCACAGCTACACATTCGCTATCAAGTTGATGATTCACCCCAAAATGCAAAGGGATGTAGAGTACAGGTACTGTTTGGAATTGAGTGGCTGAAAGGTACAAAACATCGGAAAAGGATTACGAAGAACATCCTGAAAAATCTGCAAGAACGTTTAAAGCTGACCTTCGGTCTAGCTGAGAAGGAGTATTTGGCAGACCAATCTCACTGAATTTAACCTTGAACAGTCAGAGAAGCTAGCTGAAATTATTGCAGTATGCACACTTCTTTCAGAACAAATATTATGTCCATTAATTCTTCAGCTTGGACTGGAACATATGATGGCATCGGATCAAGATCCGTGTGACTGTGCCCTTTAGGGTTGGTTTGCATAACATTCTTAACTTCACAAAATACCTGTGGTAGTGCCATCAGCCGTTGAACTTCTAATCTGAACATGGTTAACTTTACTTACTTCTTTCCTTTCAACATAGTTGCGGCAATCATGCTAGGGATTTTCTTTTTGGCTGATTTGCTATAAAAACTTGTTCTTCATGCAAAATTGCTGATAGGAGATATTACTAACTGTTCCGTTGTAAATTAATGACTATTTAGACAGGAAAATACTCAGATTGCATCAGCATTCAGAAGTTGCTAGCAGTTCAACTTTTGGGATTGTTGTGTATCGTCAATATTTAGATGATAAGTTGACCATGTTGTTAACAAGGGTCCTGTATCTATCTCATATCATAGCTGCTCTTGTCTTTGCTTCCGAAGTATAGGTGACAAAATGCTAACTCAGTATGTTTTGACAGGAATGATTATTGTAAACCATTTTGTTGTGGTCTGAGAACTCCAACCAAATGCAGATCCCGCATTTCTTTGTATATTGAACCTTTTAGCACATGCAAAATTATTACGAATCTAACTACATTCTTGATCATAGTTTGACCATGCATGGCCTGGAAAGACTGATGCGAAGAAAATAAAATATCATAGATGGTTCATAATTGGAAAAAATTCTGCACATAATATCTGATAGGAGGTCATATTTTCATTGTTTACTAGCTACAACAGGCGCAAGGAAATAATAATGGTTTTGGATTCTTTTTTCGTTAAATCTGGTACAGCTAGCTAGAAGAAGGGATCAAGTGTTCTAAATTTTGATTGCCAACCTCCAGTTGATTTGATTTCTTCCTAGGATGTTGACAGCGTCATATCATAGGGATGACCTGAAAACAAGCACGCAAGTGATTGTAACGCATGCATGATGCATGCATGCTTCTTTTGTTGTATTTAGTTATTATTACAATGCATACTCCACAATATTTGATTTGCTCACATGCTCCCCTAACTGTAAAACGCTCACACCCACAAAATCATAGGAGGTTAAATAATAATAAAAATAATATTAGGTGTATAACTAAATTATACAATAAATGTATACCATATAACTTATCATCATTGGATGTGATGTGTGATCTTCACTTATCCCACTCATTCATCAAATTCAATGATGATAAAATGTGTAGTGTGTATTTATTGTATAATTTAGTTGTACATCAAACATCATTCTAATAATAAATATGGTTTGTATACAAGCATTCAATAGCTAAGTCAAGTTTTGCTGGTTTTGCTTCAACCTTTTCACGTCCTGGTATATATATCATTATTACCAAGGATTTACCTACAATTAAAGAAACAGTAATGAAGTTCCATAAGACGGTTTGCATTTTGTGAAATTAATTTCAGGCTTGCTGTTACATGTTTAATTGCTTGTTTGGATTGAGTCAAATATACCATTGCGTAGCTAGAATGGTGTTGTCAGGAAGTGAACTGGTTTGATTCGTATTTTCACTTTGTACAAAATTGTGTAGAATCGATTTTGTTAAAAGCTGGAGAGATTAGCTTTTCCTTTTGATTACTTCAAAGTTGAAAAAAAAAAAAAAAAGAAACACAATTACTACCTGTCTGTTTGCATTAGAGTTTGTCAAATGGGGTTAGCACCAATTTGAATTTAGAAAATTGATTTTGATCAAAAGTGAGTGAGCAGTATTGTGATTTATGTAAGGAAATTTATATATTAAAGGGATTATAAGAGAATAAATATTATTTCAATAATATTAGTTAAGATTATTTTTAGATGTATAATTACTAAGAAGGATATAACTTTATGTTATATTACTAAAAAGTTGAATTGTCAATCATTTTATTGTTAGATGGATAAGCAAGCTTCATAATCTTATTTTCTTCTCATAATTTTTTATGAGATTAATTTAGATATATAGTCAATGTAAAGATATTTTATATTGTCAATCAATTATATTTATTATTTTGAATTATTTTTGAGATAATTATATTTAAAGTAAAATATTTTTAATGGCATGGTCATACACAACTATGGGCCCATGTAGGCAAATAGATCATTATTTTGAGTGTTTTAAAATGTACTTTTTAATAAACAAGTTATATATTTTAACTTTTTAAAACACGCTAAAAATAATTTTTTAAGATGAAATAAATAGTTTAATTATCTAAATAGGATAAAAAGTTAAAATTATGAATTTTGACTTAAAAAAATCGTAAATAGTATTATCCGATCGTATCATAAATAATTGTATAAAAAAACTTTACATTTATATCAAAGTCATATGAACGAGAAGATGTCATTTTCTTATCCTATACTAATACAACTGCTTCTTTAATTTGATCTGTGTCATAAAAGATTGGACAAATTTTTTACCTTTGTTAACCTATTACCTAACGCAAAAATTATCTTTTATGAGCTTGACACTATTTTGTAAAGATAGTTCTAACAAATATTTTTATATTCTACCAAAATTTAAGGTTGATTATTATATTCGGAATCCACTTTCGTTTACTGGATTGATATTTGATGCCGTGTTTTCCACCTGAGCTAAAAGCATAGTTCCTAATTGAAGGCTGACCTGGAGTTGAATAGTTCAGCTCGGTTGACCCGAAAAAAATTCACAATTAAAAACTAATATTCTGACCCAACCCAAAACTTGGAAATACAAAGGGCTTGACAAAAAAATACGGAGCGAATTAAATCATGAACTATATTATTTATATTTATAATATATTAAATATTATACTTATTTATATTTTATTTATTATTGGATGTAGTGTACATTCCATTCAAGTAATATTCATATCTCATCTAAAGATAAACGAGATATGAGTTAATACGATATTTCATATATTGTAAATATAAATAATATTTTTTTAAAATTATATTGCACTTGGTTGCTTTATTAACAATCTAATTACACTCGTCTCTATTTATTAAAAAATAAAATCCAGTGCATCCCCTTTTGCTTTTGGCTAAAAAAATAAAAAAGATCACCAACTATATAGTTGAAAATGATAACTTGTGCCATCTACAAATAGTAAACTCAAGGATAAGAGGAAATGTTTATAAGTTGGGTTTTTTTTGTGTCTTTTTATTTTCTGAACTTGCTATTAGGATCAAGTTTATAATCCTCCTTTTCGTAATTTAAAAATAAAATTAACCGAAATTCTCTTTGATTTAATGTGGCATCCACAATATAAAACAGAAGAATTCTTTACTAAGAGCACACGAATCCACACCCTGGAGATCAAATATTGTTCTTCCATGAATGGTTTGATCATGATATACCACATACTAATCCCCACTCTTTCAATTTACACAGGTAACAAGGTTTTAGAGCATACTGCCCAAATAACTAAAACCAGAAAAATTATTTAGCAATGAAGTGATGATTTGATGAAGGAAACAATACCTCAGAAGAACCATCTAATTAAGCCCGAATTGGAAAGTTCGTTGCATTTTCTATGGGTTTTATCAACTGATAATGGAAGAGTTAAATTAGTCGTACTTTTAAATTATTATTATTTTTCACCTGAGATTACTTGATGTATGTATATATAATTATATACTCCTCAAAATATCGGGAGACATGGGACAACGTGAAAATTCAACACTGCATTAAGAAATAGCATGCTTAACTACATATATATAAAAGACGATGTAACGGAATAAAATAGGATATGAGATATTATTTTGTCCTTATTTATAAAACAGAAAACAATATCTGACAAAGTTGAAAATGCAGGATTTGCATTAAGATTCTTCGACAAGGGAACCAAAAGAGGACCATTGCATTTGATGAAGCCCTTTGGTCAAACAAGTAGAACAAAAAATGTGGGGGAAGTTTTTGGGGCATACCAACTTTGCTGCTGCCCCAATGTGGAATGGGATAGCCCTTTGCTTAGTAGTTGTAGGTCCATTATGATGGAGTAAGGATTGACTACGGCCATTTTGAAGCAAGGGTTTCCAAGCCATACTTATTACTACTCAGTACAAGATTCATTAGATTAGAGGCTCAGCTCACTGCTCACATATATACTCTCGCATGTCTCGGGCATTATTGATGATGTCTAGACCAATTATATATTTACGTTTCATGCTTGAGCTTGACCATGTCTTTAGAATATTGCTCAAAAGCGACACATGATGACTATCATTCATACCTGAAGGCCTGGCCTGCTTTCTTAAATGTCAAGTTTTCAACTCCCACTTCACTAAGATAGACATAATCATAGCTAATTAACCGCTTTTATAAGAAAATTTCCTCGTTACGATAAAGCACACTTATATTTGCAACCTTATCAAACGCAATCATTTTTACATGTAAATAATAACCTCTTTGTTTAATTTATGATTGGTTTCTACCCTTTATATCTCATGTATTTACTTTTGTGACAAAAGACTTTTTGCAATTCGCAAAAAGATCAATAATGTTATTTCAATACTTATTTTTTGATATTTCATCCAAACATCCACTTTATTATCGTTGGATGAGTGCAAATCATAATCTCATCAAATAATGATGAAGCGAGTATTAAGATGAAACATCCAAAAGTGAGTGTTAAAATAATATTATTATAAACAAATTTAATATATGACTACTTAGGGTAGAGAGTGCCGAGCAGCATGAAAAAAGTAGGTTACATCGATGAAGTGACTCACTACCTTACAAATTAGCAAACGAAAAACGTAATGGTGGCGAGTCTATTTCCTTTGCTTCACTTCTACCATTTTTATGTGATGAGCCACTTTCACTATCTTAACTGGATTAATGAAAACCATACAGATACTTTTAATTTGTTCTCTCTTTTGAACTACTCACAGTATATTTTAAGGAACGCACTAAAATGAAAGGATTTAGGAGCCAAAGAAAGAAATTTTATGAAAATATATGTTAATTAAGCATCTGGTTTCGATACGTTGTTAATTTTTACTTTTATTTAAATTGACATTATGCCTCATCTGTTTTAATATATGCTAACTACACCATCACTTGATGGAACAAAAAGTTCGAAGTTTCCCTTTCTGGCTTTCTCAAAGGCATGACATGGTAATCAACAAATTCAAAACCTGCGGTTACGAAGGTCTTCTCGAACATGTATTAAGAAATGTAACCAAGAAAAAGGTGTAGAACGCAAGGCAGCTAGTTGATTGAGTATTAACATATAAAGTCATCAGTATTACATCAAAAGTTGGGAAGTTTCTTTCATTTCCTTGAAATTTAAAATAGTCCATATCCATGGCGTGACTTAATATATATAATCCTGAATACAAAGTATATATATTTGGAAAGTGTGCCCTGTATAAACTTTCATCATGATGTAAGGGCAAGTATAATTTCGGCAAGGTTAAGACGCAAGGAAGCACATCAATTAAAGTGCTGCAGCATAGTGCATACACATTAATTAAATTGGACTGGCAGAGTGAAGAAGACTGACCGTGTTCATGTAAAGGCACATGGTATTGGTCGGCTTTGTTGTTATTTAAAAGATTGTTAGTACTTGGATACTGTAAAATATGTAATAACAAAATCTATTTAAGAAACTCAAAAGAAATTGATGACATTAATTATCACTATGATCATGATCATGTTATTTAAAAGATCATGATGTTCATCATGGCCAGCATCAGCTCCTGCTGGTCATGGCCTCATCCGGGTAGGACCATGAAGTCATAAAGGAAAATAGCTGTTGTCATATATGAACATTTTCTTGTGGCTGGTTAAGATTTTCTTCCGTCACCAAAACCAAAACCAAACCCCTTGTTTTTTATTTGTCCTCCAAAGCTAGCTGGTTAATTACAGTAAAGTAAGGGCCTCTTTCTTAATTTACAGTTAGCACATCCATCTTCATTGAGCTGACCCAAAGGGATTGGAGGGATTGGTGGGATCCCTCCCTTGTGAGTGACACCAAACAAAATCAGCTGGGTCCCGAGAGGGTGAGCAAAACGATTGACGCACGAGTGAATGAACAGGAGGAGCATAGAGAAGAAGCCCACACGCATGAAAGAGTAAGCAAAATCATATCATATCATATCATAGGATTACATGGAATTGGAGGAGAAATAAAGAGAACAATAATAATGTTATTCGAACATCTAAAAGTGTGAATGTCTCCACGAAACACAATTGGATGAAATGATAATTTTTATTATTCTCACTCATCTAATAATAATAAAATATATGAGTGTCTAAATAGAACATCCGAAGTAACATTATTCTAAAGAGGAGCATTTGTCTTTGTTTGGCCTCCAAAGAAACCAACAGGCAAGTCAGAGCGATCCCATCAGGGTGATATAACAAACGGCACAGGGCGTGACACGTGGCCGACATGCACATAAACAGGAGAAGAATATCCAGAGGTTCAGTGGGGGGAAGCATGATGAAGGGTGCACACAGGATCTTTCACCTATGGCCCCACACAAGCTTCTTTTCAATTACAAGAATAGGAGCACTCCAAAGCCTTAGCCCACTTGCACTGCATGCTTTTTGTGATTCAATCATAGAGCGCCAATTTTCAAGCTCTTGGTGTGTTGGGTGAGTGAAGGAATGAAAAAGAGACTTGCACTGCTTCCTCCTTTTTCTCAAGTTTTTTATTTCCTTTCCCATTCCATTCTATTTTACTACTATTCAAGGAGTTTATCATAGCATGCTTTGATACATTACCATGTTGACTAATCCCAACGAACCACTCATTCTCTCTCTTCTCCTCGCTGTACCCCTAACACTCTTGGTTAGGAGACATTGTGCCACTGATTTTCTTTTCCCTTTAGTTGGTGTCTCCCTGGCTGTTTCTAACCGAAGCTCCTAACCCACAGGAACACCATATTCCCCTCTCTCTCTCGCTCTCTGAGGATTACTTGCATAAAACTGCTAAACCACTCTTTTATCATATCAACTTCGCATGTTCATGCACGTTGGTGCTAGTGCTAGGCCACCATATCTCTAGCTTCAGCTCAGATAATACTGGGCCTGTTTCATCTACTTTTTTCAATTTGCACAGAGTTATATTTATTCAAAAGTACTACGTACTATATATGCAGCTTTTTTAGTTGTGAAGGTTTTTCCGCTTCCCAAGCCTCGAGCAATAACATTAACAGGTATGTTCTCTTCTTGCTTTGAGACATTTCCAATTCTTTTTCAGTATTGTTTGAGGAAGAGGTTTGTTCTGTTAGTATAGACTATAGTATAGTATAAAGAGATAATTAACAACTGTGTAGTAGTAATTTAATTAAAGAACTACTCAGTTTTGACTCGTCACTCCTCAGCCAATTAATAGCTTAAAGTTGCTTTTTTCATTTCATTCTGTTATAAAGAGGAAGTGCACTTTTGCCAGAGGATAATAAAATTTGTGAAAAAGGAAAACGCTGTAGGTTCTGCTTAAAAAATTCCAAAGGAATAGGGACAAAAAGAAAATGAAAAAACCTCGCGGTAACTGGTGGAGAACTTTATCAATTCCAGAAGAGAATGTCCACGTAATTGGCTAAATGCCCTGCTGAGTGCTGAGTGCCATCCAAGAATGAATCAAATATATACATGTCATATTGTAATTGATTTAGTGCAGACCAAAGCCATCTGACATTAACCATACACTTGGGTGAAATTTTGGTGATGCTTATGGCATTGGAATCTGTGATTGTTGTTGCCTCTAACAAAAAGAAGCCAGCCGTGGTGAAGCTTCGGATGCAACTTTATTTAATTTTGGAAGAAAAATTGAGGAGTTTTGGTTCCTTCAAGTTGAAAGCAATAAGTGCTGTGCCACAAAAACTGGATGGATTTTGCTTTACCACCATTTGTCTGTGAAAGCACAGACCATGCTCCATGTCAGATTTCAACAAATGAGCAGTGGGAAGGGCCTAGCATTATTATCAGATCCTCATTCTCAAGAGCATTTGTATATAGATTTTTCTTCTGCTTTTTATCTCCCCAATATTATTTTTTTTGTATTATTTAATTTAAAAGAATTGAAGCAAATCCCTGATAAAACGTGAAAAGAAAATATGCTTTTTTGAACTAATAATGCTAAGCTATTTCAGTAATTCCTGATAAAATTGAGTAGAAAAAAAGAGAAACAAAGGATCGGAAGAATGGAGAAAAAGTTGGCTTCCATCTTTATTTGATTTACATTTTCCGGCATAATTAATGGGGAGAGGGATAATTGAGAAGAACGTAGCAGTGGACCACTGCGGGCCTATTGTAAGTTTCAACTGAAAAAGTCTACATTAGTTTTTATATCAAAGTTCTTTACATACAGACACAACGAAAGTCACTCAACAAAGTTTCCTCTCATGATATGATCAATAACATTTAATTTGCCTAACCCACTAGTTTTTTTGCCCAGTGAATCACTTTTTCTCGGATTTCCATATCATTTTCTGAACATAGTCGTGTATTCTTCTTATGTGTATGTATATGGAATCAAAAGGATCTTCTGAGGAGATTGCATAGTACATATCTTGTTTTGGATTTATATACACTTTTGAGCCAAATCTGAGCCACTATAAAAGCTCTACTGATTTTTGTTGGATGACCTAATAGTTAATGCCCAACTTCCAAACACAGCATAAACATTCTTTACTATCTATTACCCAGCCAAGGCCTATCAGTCAAGGTAATGTATGCGTATGCACAACGCATTTTCTGCCATGGTGGCGCTCCTTTCTTCTTTTGTTATTATCATTAATTAATTTGGGTGGGGCTGAATGACTAGACAATACCCAAAATATTCAACTAGAAAAATTAATGCATTTTGTTGCATTATACTTTAGAGTAGCTCCTCGGTATTTTTATGGCACAGCTTTGAAGAAATTGGATGGGGGTCAAGCTATGTAAGGGTATTCAGACTAGAGTCAGCGCTTTAACTTGATTAATATTTAGCACGTAATTCCCGTTATCAACACTCTTTTTCTTTTCTATTTGAAGTTTTCAAAATTTGGGACAATACAATATCTTATGACACAATGAATGACACAAGTTTGTTCGTCTGCCAACCATGACCAAACTCTCTCACGTTGTTCAGTTTATTGTTACATATTTCAGAAACTGGAACCGGAGGCAGAAAATTCTGAAGCCAAATGTAAGTCAGTTAGAGACTTAGAATATTCCACATCACAAAACTTTTTAATTAACTTCACACACACCTACTCACTTCAGCGTTATATGTTTGAAGAAACTTCCAAAGGTGGTAGAGTAGAGCCAGAAGTGCATGTCATCAGCAAAGTTGCTGTTCTGAGGGCTCTTTCTCGGTGAATGACGGCATAAACTGGAAGTTACTGCTTATCTTTTCTTTAATCTGACGGTGAGGTCATCATCTTCTATGAATTGAAGGGCTTCCATGTTTCTACACAAATAAATCAGGTTGGCAGTGACACAGTCCTTGCCAAATAAATAAAACTCGAGGTAAAGTCTAGTTGCAGATTTCTCTTTGTTCCTTCATTTACTGCATTTTTCTCATGCATAACCGACAGAATGATGAGGGCGTGGTATCATGTCCTGGTCTTCTAGTTCTACCTTCATCTATTGTGATTTCTGATCTTTTTTCTCCTTGTCCTCCACCCCTTTTGCTTGAAATGATGAATTCTAAGTTGACGTGCCATGTTCTGGTGTTTCATGGACATGAATCATGATGTATTATTCTCCCTAGCATGTCGTTCATAAATCTCTTGAGCTA
Source organism: Dalbergia cultrata (assembly GCA_031216105.1). Classification (NCBI taxonomy): domain Eukaryota; kingdom Viridiplantae; phylum Streptophyta; class Magnoliopsida; order Fabales; family Fabaceae; genus Dalbergia; species Dalbergia cultrata. The sequence continues at coordinate 60,480,450 of CM062347.1, forward strand.
CCAAATAGCCCTCTTGATGCACTTTAAAGAGGGTTGCATTAAAGCCATTTGTTTCTCTCTCTTACTTTCCCTTCTCCTGTTAGCTACACTGTATCAGAACCTTGACTTTATGGATCTATGGTAGTATCATTCAAGGTGCTGTCTTCTGAATTTTCGCAGGTTTTGAAGTAGAGTTTCTTTCTTTTTTTTGTCCCCTTGACGATTTAGAGCAACAAATAAAAATGAAGTTCATGAAACTTGGGACAAGAGCAGATACTTTCTACACAGAACAAGCTACCAGGTATTGGCTGCAACCATTTTTGTCAAAAATCTGTGCTCAACCTTTTTTACAAATTAACATGTATTCTCATAATGCAGGACTCTGATATCAGATATACCTGCAGACCTCGTGATTCAAATAAATGATATTACTTATCTGCTACACAAGGTATTGAAATTAGAATGAAATTGGGGCGTGTATGTGTGGAAATATGACAAAAATTTCATCTTGGTTCATCTATAATTGTGCTCTTTCTAGCTGCAGTTTTCACTTCTTCCAAAATGTGGCCTCCTACAAAGGCTTTGCTATGATTCCAGTGATTCTGAGAGTGTTTCTCTAGAGCTTCATGATATACCTGGAGGGGAAGACGCTTTTGAACTCTGTACCAAGTTTTGCTACGGAATTGCAATCAACATTAGTGCTCATAACTTTGTGTCTGCACTCTGTGCTGCCAAGTTCCTTAGAATGAATGACTCCATTGAGAAGGGAAACTTCGTGGGGAAACTCGAGGCTTTCTTCAATTCATGCATTCTTGAAGGTTGGAAGGATTCCATTGCCACTCTTCAGACAACTGCTACCTTACCAGAGTGGTCTGAGAATCTTGGTATAGTCAGAAAGTGCATTGATTCAATTATTGAGAAAGTTCTCACTCCCCCACAACAGGTCAAGAACTAAAAATCCATAAAAGTTCCTCACGTTTCCTTGATTGTTTCTTCTTCGGATTTTTTTGCTTATGAATGATTATTCTGTGCAGGTCAAATGGTCCTACACCTACACTAGGCCCGGTTATACAAAAAAACAGAACCATTCTGTTCCAAAGGATTGGTGGACGGAAGACATTTCTGATCTTGACATAGATCTTTTCAGGTGCATAATAATGGCTGTTAGATCAACATATGTGCTCCCCCCACAGCTTATTGGTGAAGCTTTGCACGTCTACGCTTGCCGTTGGCTACCCGGAGTCACAAGGCTTAAAAGCTCAGGCAGTTCAGCATCTCAAACAGATGAATCGAGGGAAAAGAACCGAAAAATTCTTGAAACAATCGTTAGCATGATTCCAGCAGATAGAGGGTCAGTTTCAGTTGGCTTCTTGTTTAGGCTTCTCAGCATTTCAATTCAGCTTGGTGTCTCCTCAGTGATAAAAACAGAACTGATAAGAAGAGCGAGCCTGCAGTTTGAGGAGGCAACAGTTAGTGATCTGCTTTATCCCTCAACATCTTCTTCTGATCAGAATTATTATGACATAGAGTTAGTTCTGGCAGTGTTGGAAACTTTCTTGAAGCTATGGAAAAGAATGTCCCCAGGTGCAGTGGATAGCAACTACTTTTTAAGATCAATCAGAAATGTTGGAAAGCTCATTGATTCCTATCTTCAAGTGGTCGCAAGGGATGATAATATGCCAGTGTCGAAGTTTGTACCTCTTGCTGAAACTGTGCCTAGTATTGCCCGAGCAGACCACGATGATCTCTACCAGGCAATTAACGTCTATCTTAAGGTGAAGTATCGATAACACACCAGCATTTACTTAAACTTGGTTAAACCCTTTAAACATTCTTTCTTGGGTGCTAGACATTTACTCAAAACAGATGACATTTCAGCAATTCTTGAGGTAATGGTTAGATACAAAATCATCAATGTGGCACCACATGATAACTTTAACTTCTAAGAAAGAGAGTCCATGAAATGATGATAGTAGAGCCTCCATGACAAAAACGGTTCAGAATTCCATACTTTTTACCTCTATCTATTCTTGCATATAGAAAGAAAATGTTAAATTTCACCGACCAGCATTTATGCTTTGAATATATATATATATATATATATATATTTGGCTGCAATGCATTTAGTCATCATGTGATACAATTTCAATGCATGAACAGGTACATCCTGAACTGAGCAAGGCAGACAAGAAGCGTCTGTGTGGGATTCTAGACTGCCAGAAACTGTCCCCAGAAGTGCGAGCCCATGCAGTCAAAAACGAGCTTCTGCCACTGAGAACAGTGGTGCAGCTGCTCTACTTTGAGCAAGAGAAAGGGTCTAAGGGGGCCACAAGCAGTCACAAACTGCCAAAACCACATGAGACACTTCTTGGGGCAAAGCATAGAGCAGCTACAAGAGATGGCTTAGGCCTAGAAAAAGAAGAACACAACGGGGAAGACTTAGGCACAAGAAGCTCCCTTCCTGGAAGTAGAGAAAAGAATCACCACAAAAGCCAAAGATCAGATGGTAAGCTGCCACTGGACTTGGAAAGAAAGATGGTTATAAGAGGAGACATTGAGGAGACAGAGTCAGAGAGGGTAAAGGGAGCCAAAGAGGAAAGTGTTTCAAGCTGCAAGTTGGAATTGGATCCTAAGAAGATCATACAAAGGGCAAGAAGTAAATCAGAACATGGTCGTGAAAAGGGCAGATAGATTATTATTATATTTAATAATGATCTTTGGAAAAAAGAAAAAATTTCAGAGAAAATCACAGCCTAGTGCGTGCAATTTGTAACTTTCAATTCTCATTATTATTTCTTTTCTACCGTGTCATAAATCATAAATGTAAGCAGTGTATAAATCCTTTGCACTATCAGTTTTCAGGTAAGGAATTCTACTTAACGTTTAACCAAGATCTAGGGGTCAATGCTACAATTACCTGAATAGTCAGACACTGATGCAATTTCCGTCACATTCGCAAGAAGGAAATCAAGTTCATATCATACCCATCACTCCATCACCGGTAGCCCAATAAAGTTAACTAATTGCTACATATTTAAAGTTATTTAGTTCATTTTATAAGAAAAAAAATCGAGAGTTTTTTCTTTAAAAACTTAATACAAAATAAATTTTAAAAAAGATAAAATTAATTTAAGAATTAAATCTAATTCTTTTTTAATATTACTTAAAATGGTGAATAAATACAAGGATAATTTGCAACTCTCAACTATATCTGAATACACATTTTTACATGGATAGTATATCAATATCAAATTAAAAAAATTATAAGATACTTTCAGAATATTATATAAAATATAAAATTGTACTCAATTGATATTTTAATTTTAATTAATAAAGATATACTGATTATTTAAGTTTTCTTATTTAAAAAAAAAATTGATAAATTTATGAATGAGTGATGAACCTCTTCATCAATAAATTATTCCGTGGAACTCAGGGAGGCATGGAAGCTGAAACCACCAGTCAAGAGCCACGTGTGCAGCTCGCTGAGCAATCAGCGAAACAATGAAATGGGTTCCCTTCAAATCATAGGTATCTCGCTCTCTCTCTCTCTCTCTCTCTCTCTCTCTCCCAAATATAAATGGTGCTTTCTTTCTAATATTTCCTTTTCCGTCATTCTTTCCATAGTTTTCGTTTCAGCCATTTTTTTGTAAAATTTGAACCAACGTTCGATTTTGCAATTAGTCAGTCACCTTCTTATGAAGAAATTAAGCCAAACCCCTTTTTCTCCCTAATCAAAATCACACATATATATATTAACCGAAAAAGGTTGATGCTTTTGCTTTTCAATTTGTAATCTATATTGCAATTTGCAAAGGCAGACAAACATGTCCGAGAATATTGACTCCAACTCCCCTTCGCTTTTCTCCTTCTTTCACTGCTTTTTCTGAAAGGTAAACCCCACTTCCCCAATTGTGCAGTTCTTACCTCAATCATTTCCAAGTTGCTCTTTTTTTTTTTTATTATTACTATCTAGATCTAATTTTAAAAGCCCTATTTTTTCTTTTTGTGTGGTTCAATCAATAATCAATGAATATGTACCTGTTTATCGTTGCACGGTCCGTATCTCATCCCTGCATTCAAATCCTTTTGGCTCTGGATTCGGAATCTGCAATGGGGTTTTAATTCAGGGCTATGTGCAGTGTCGCATTATTGCTGTATTTTTGCCTTGATAGCTAAAAAAATCTTTCTTTCTTTTTTTCTGTGTATGGGAAGTGTGTGCGGCTGTTTGAATTTTGTGCTCTGCTGTTGGTATTGTGATTTTCTGTTACCTGGTCCTGGAATGATCACGTTGATAATCTCTTTTTCTCTTTTGTTGAATCTGATTGCCTCAGACTTGGTATTGTAACCTAGTTAATTGCGCGATTGAATTCATGGAGATTCTCTCCAAGATCATGATTCTGCTTTCCTAGGTTGGGGACGTAGAATATTTAGTTGAGGAAAATGAGGAAATCGATTGAATCTGTTTAATTGCACTTGAATGGTTATATTTTGAAGTAATGACACCTAGTATTGTTAAAACACTTCTCTTTAAAGGGTGGAATCTGGAAATACTTTCATACTTGTCACTGCATGGTGATATTATTTGGATGGATCTATCTAGTTAGTCCCGCATTTAATTATAATTGAATTGTTAAATACTCTAATAATGACATTGAGTTGACTTTATGTTTGTCTTCTAGAAGGTGGAAACCTTTTTCATATATGTACTGCATTGAAATATTATGCATGCACCATGGATTCATATAAATATCAATTTATTGCTAAATTGAATGGTATATTTACTCCCTGATGTTAATTGGAAGACTATTGAATCTGTGCATTGTAGATTAATGTGATAACAAAGGTGGCTGGCTTCCTTTAAGGTTGTGTGAAATGGAATTTCACTTGGACCACTGATAATGCTATTGAAGCTGGCCGCTTGAGCATGCACTTGCTTACCAATTCTAGAAGCATTTGTTGTATGCAATATGCTTAGTTTGGCCTCAGAGAAAATTGAAATGAAACATTTGGATTCCTAGAGCTATTGTAGTCGATAATTCTATATCCCATATCTTTTTCAATGCCTCGTCTTGAGTCTAACTGTTGACAAAGTGACTTTCAGAGGGAATTAGAAATATAGTTTTGTCCCCTACAGTATATCAGCTATAAATCATGTATTGAGAACGTTTCTTCCCTTTTTGTCACCACAGGCTTGAATCTCTATGTTGCTTGTCTTGTCACAAAACGTATGAAATCAAGGATAGTTTAGGTGTGGCTAGCTTATCTGCTTCCTAGTATGGCTTTATTGTAGTATAGTGTGTAGCCATTTTTTTCTCAAATGGCAGATGTAGTTTCAACATGGTTGTCTTACATTGAACTTGTCATTTTGATTAATCCATTTGAGTTCTCTCTCTCTAATCTCTAATCTCTATCTCTTTCCCCATGTCTATGATCACGTGGAGAGATTAGCTCGAATTGAGAAGCTGTATGCAAAAATGTGCAATTCATCATGACCACTGTTGTGATATAGAATATAGTTCTGTCCATCATTGTTGTAAGATAGAATATAGTTCTGCCCCTCGATTATGTAATCATTCTTTGCATGCTTAGATTATAGTAGTTAAGAAATTAAACTTGTTTTCCTTGTTAAGTACTTAAACTTAGAAATTATCTTTGTTGGCATTTGTGCATTTAATTATTACTACTTTTTTCTTATTTTAAGTTCTGATTTCAGGTATGGAGTGTTTTGACATCTGGGAAATATCATGGTGCAGTGCCTAGACGGATTAAAGCATTTGTGTGCTACTGTGGTAAATTGTTGTGATACCGATTCTTCAAAGCAACCTAGAGGTTTAGAAAATCCAGAAGTTCTTGCAAGAGAGACAGTGTGTATGTTATTATTGCCTTTTTCTTTCCATCTTATGTTGTGAGAAGCTTTTCAAGGGAGCAATAATCAAGTAACTCATTGTTATTTCAATTTTGTAGTTAGCAGTTCTGAATTAGCACCAATTATTATTATTATTATTATTATTGTTATTATTATTATTATCTTCCACTTTTGTACTTGTTTTCCCTTTTTGGTTTCACAATTGGAAGACAGAAAATTTCTTCCATGTGTACTCTCGGATCATTTAACAATATTTATTGATTCCTGATCAAGTCACTAATAATTACTCTGAAAGTACTGGGCCATTGGGTGTGCTTTGTGACACCTTATCAATACAATTCATAGTTGTCAATGGCGGATAGCAGGTCATGGCAGTAGACCAAAAATCTGCCATTTATATCCTCCATATGACCGCCATGGCCACCATAATGTACAAATCTTCTCATGGCGGCGGGCCCAAAATCCGTCACGCCATGGCCGCCATTTGACAACTCTGCAATACATCAATGGACAGATATTTTAAGTTAGTGTACAGGAAGATATTGCTTTTAATCTTCTGAAAATTACGACAATGGTGTGAGCATCCTTTTTATATTTCCAGTGATTTATGACTCTCTGACATGAAGCTTCTAAATTTTTTTCTCTCTATTTATGCCATTGGGTTTCCATTGTTTAAAGGAGCTTCTTGGACTTTGTGACATTTATTTTCTCTTTCTCTGTTTCTTCATTTATTGAAGGCTACAAAAGCAAAAAAAAAAAAAATTATCTGTTTGATTACCATGCAGTTAGTGTAAGTGAGATTGAAGCGCTGTATGAACTGTTCAAGAAGATCAGCAGTGCTGTGATTGATGATGGACTAATTAATAAGGTCAGTTGTAACATCTGGTGCTCTATCCCTCTATATCATTTTGTATTATGGTATTTGTATTTTGAACTTTTTTTGGGTGATGGCTTTCTGTTTAGCCTACCATTGTAATCGTAACTTCACCATAAATTCATACTATCTATTGCATTATTACTTTGTTGTTCTAAACTTTGTCTTCTTGGTTGTTTTGATGGTTTTCTTGACAGGAAGAATTTCAGTTGGCATTATTCAAGACAAACAAGAAAGAGAGCTTGTTTGCAGATAGGGTTAGTGGAGCTTTATCTTATTTTGTTTACAGCTGCTTTTTACCTTTACGTCTTGAGGAAAATTAACAATGAGATAAGCATATAACAAAAATATTTTGACTACTTTTTCCTTTGAAAATTTAGCAATTACAATTTAGTTGTGGATAAGATATTCAATTTCAGGAGTAAAATTGATTTTCAACTGTCATTTTATACATTATAGACTGTTTAACTTATTCAACTTTGTTATTACATAGCATGGTAAGTGTGGCTTTATACACCACCGTCTTTTTTTTTCATTTCCTCATTTATTGGCTGGATCATTCTTTTTTTTGTTAGATAATGTTTATGATCCCAATGACTCTGAAGTCGGTTGCATACAACATACTTATAATATTAACCTTAGAAATGTATTTGTCTTGTTCACAATTTTGTATTGTTTGAATTCTGCAGGTGTTTGACTTGTTTGACACCAAGCACAATGGGATACTTGATTTTGACGAGTTTGCACGTGCTCTATCTGTCTTTCATCCCAATGCTCCAATTGATGATAAGATTGAATGTAAGAATGACCAATACTTGGAAGATTTTACATGTATTCTACTCAACAATTTTAATTGGATTTAGAAAGGAAGGGTATTCATTAAATAGGGAGGTAGAACATAGCTGTTGTTTCTATGGTTGTCTATTCATTTCCCTTATTGCATTTGCTATTGGTAGTAATGCGTATGCTTGTTGGGGATTCCCAACTTTCTTTTCTTGCAGTTTCATTTCAATTGTATGATCTAAAACAGCAAGGATTTATTGAGAGACAGGAGGTAATTTTTTTCCCTTTTAATTTTTTCCCTGAAGTTTTGTCCACTATCTATATACTCTTGTATATGTTGTTAAGGTTATCTGAGAAATAATGTTGAAAGAATTATCTGTTTGGACTTTGGAATCAGCCTTAAGTTGCACAGTTTGTTTTCTGAAGCCCACTGGTAGAGTGGTAGTGTATTTTCTAATTTTGTGGTGTAACTGAGGCCCTGGATTAAAACCTGACTAGCTCATGAGTTTTCAGAGGTAGATTAGCCCTTCTTTGTCTCAAGGCCTAGTGGCTTGGCTTGGCTTGGCATTGGGATAAAGAAAGAGTTGAATTATAGCTGATAACCTGTTTGGGAATAAAAAAACTGTATGTCATTGTTTTTGGCTATGTTTTGGCATCTCTTTGCTGCAGAATGAATAAATCTTTGATCTTATTTTGGGACGGAATTGGCATCTTGTTCTCCATTTGTTACTGATAAGAACCGATAACAACCTAGGATGAAGTTGGTCATCAATAAAAAAAAAGACTGGTTGAATATGTTTTAAGCATCAAGATTGGAAGCCTAAGATCACAGTTAAATTATAAATTTATTTTACTTGTGTCAAAATAGCTGATCATTATATCTTTTCGCTTTAACATTTGGAAGCTATGCATACTTAAGAACTACACACTACTTTCCAGCCTTCCTCTTGGCTCTTAAAAACTATAGTTTCAGCCTATAATTTAACTCTAAACAAATTTCAAATCATGTTTTAGAATCATAGTACATAATTTGCAATCTTTTCTTTGTTTCCCTGGAATCTGTGTGATCTGAATGTTTTTTGTATCAGCATGTGTTTGATATGTATTGATGTTCATTTTTCTTCTATGTATAGGTGAAACAAATGGTGGTGGCCACTCTAGCCGAATCTGGCATGAATCTTTCAGATGATGTGATTGAAAGTATCATTGACAAGGTGCTTCATTTATCCAATAACTTCAATTTGCATGGCAAATCCTATGTTCATTTTCTCAGTATATTTGAAGCATTTGATAAATGCTTTTTTTTTATTTTTGGTCTTTTCTTGGTTTGCTTACTTTCTTTTCTTTTTATATTTATTTAGGGTTTTGTTGATGTCATTAATTAATTTTCTCACTATTCTTAAAGTATTATCAAGTAAATTGTAAAGGTGCTGGTAATAAGCGATAATGCATGCATGCTTTGGAAGTGAGCAGTCTAGTTTTTCCGTTAGTGGTTGTTTTTACAATTGGCAGCTAGTCCTGTCGTATCCCTAATTTTTAAGTGTATGTTCCTTTGATGGTGCATACTTGTTCTTCGTTGTGTCTCACATTAATTAGTTATTAGTGGGACAATTATGTGTTCTCTAGGTTACGTGTCCCTCATATTTGGACAGAAGATTCTACTAAATTTCTCTGCTAAATAAATAAAGTAAACCTCTTTTAGCCTATTCTTGTGCGATTTATAAGTTATCTTGGTTTTATGGATGTTAACTTGATGACATTGGCATAAACCATCCTGTTTTGCTATCATAATCTTCTCTGGATATCTAACAGTTTTTAAGCTATTTAGACATTTGAGGAAGCTGATACAAAACATGATGGGAAGATTGACAAGGAAGAATGGCGAAACCTTGTCTTGCGGCATCCATCTCTTCTGAAAAATATGACTCTTCAGTACCTCAAGTGAGTACTCGCTTCCTACTGCTGGCAACATTATTTGGATTTTGAAGTTCTCTCATCAGTGAGGAAAAGCTTTCCAAATATATTTGTGTTTGTCCTGGATAGCATCTCTAATATATCTGTACATTCTATATCTCACGGATACAGACTGCTTTAGTTGAACATGAACTAGTTTGTTGCTCTCAGACTCTAGTACTAGTATCTAACATCTCACTTAAACTTGCAGAGACATAACCACCACATTTCCTAGTTTCGTATTTCACTCCCAAGTTGATGATACTTGAGGCAACTGCATCGTCCATGTCAGTATCAGTGGGCTTGACTGGCAATGGTTTTGATTCTTTTCTGCTTGTGAATGGATGGGGTGCTTTGTGAAGAATTCGTTTGGGGGTGGATATGGAGTTTGTTTATATTTTTTCATTATGAGTAGAACCTTGTCTTGCCTCTTTTGGATAGGTGAGGTCTGTAGATTGAACAAATGGGTTTGCTTATTTATTTGCTTCATTTGAGAATAAAAAGTGAACGGAGTAGACTGTTGAGGTGCTTCAGCATGAGCGCCTTGGGATTTTGGTGGGGAATATGTTGCCATCAAGTGTTGTGCAATGGTTTCAGCAAGCTATGGAGACGTGTTTGTGAGCGGCGAGCACATGCCCCACGGTGGAGAATTGCTGCTCCAGAATACTCGATTGACTGAGTGGCACCTGTGATGTCAGTTCTCGTGGCTAAAACCCACGTTGCCTGCCTCCCCTGTCCCTGACAAAGAAGAAAACAAAAATGTTCCGTCTATCTCTTTTTCTTTCGCTATTATATTTGCCATTATTTTCGTCAACGTTGGCGATAAATTATCACTCTTAGCGCTGTATGTTTTATTGTAATTATAATTTTTGAATGGGTATGGATCTGAGAAATTAATTGAAAAAAAAAAAATTGTGCGCGCCTAAAATCACTAGTTGACAGAAGTTTTTATATGTATACGAATTTCGTAGATATCCAATGCAAAGATATATATATATATATATATATATACCTGTGACTTGCGCAACTATAACCCTGCAAGGTGTTTCTTTTTTCCTCTTTTTTGGGCAATTCAAACTCACAAATATAGCCTACTTTGTGAGCTGCAATTCAAACTATTCAACTCCTGCTTCAATTTTCCTATAATGGCACCTGAGCTGCGGGTATTAGAACTTGAATCTACGAGTCCTGTTGCTTTCACACATTTGGTAGTGAATCCGTCAAAAATGGATGTCAATCCAAACCATCTGATACAATTGCATATAACTCAAAAATAAATTATCCTCAAATCGTTGCGTATAACTCATTTAGAAGTCATTGGTAACAAGCATAAATGATGAATCATTTGCAATATTGAATACGTTAGTGTTTGTACCATCTCTTCTATTATGATACAATGACTGAATCATGGGGTTTTTTACATAAATAAAATAAAATAAATAACATATTATATAGATCCCCAACTTTAACCTTTTTATATATATGTCTTATTTTTATATAATAGAAGTCGACTATAATCGGCTTCCATTATATACAGAATTCGATTATAATCAACTTTCACATTACTGCGCCCTCACATTGTGTCTCTTGAGATAATACGGACGTCAATTATAATCGACTTTATCACAAAATAATAGTCGATTATAATAGATTTTTTAAGACTATTATAATTGACTTTATAGCAATACAGAAGTCGATTATAGTTGATTTTAGTTTAATACATATGTTGATTATAATAGATTTCTGAATACTATTATAATCGACTTCTCAAATGTGCTGACACACTCTGACACGTTTACAAAGTCTATTATAATTGACTTATGTACCAATTTCTGAATACTATTACACTTTGACACGTTTGCGAGCACTTTGTTTTAATTGACAAATTTTAATAAATTCAATTTTAGTTCTTGTTAAATTCATTTTGTGTGTAGTTAATTTAAGTCTAGTTTTGTTGTAATGTATTTTTTTAAATGCAATATTGTATATTAAGAAAATCTTAAGTAATATTTTAATGCAATTTTTATTGGGATTAAGTTAAAAATAAAAAGTTTAAAACTTTTTATTAAACATATCCGTTTCCATTACAACCAATATTGGGTTTTTCTGTTTGAGCCCCTGGCACATCAAAGTGTCTGGCAAAGTGTTTAAAACTTGGAGAAGATACTTCATCATATAAGTTGTGCACATCATGGCAAGAAGCTTCAAAGGATAGGGTTGCATTAGATACAGAAAGTGGTGGATTTGGAGCTAAACCTCTAGAGGTAAAAGGACCACCTTGGAGTTCAACAAGTAGCTCTATTGTGCGAGCTTCAACAAACGAGTTAAAATAATTGAATATGTGATCAATGTGCTCATCTTTCCGAATTTACCACCTTGTATATCGGATCCCATTTGCCCTAATATCAATTGGCATCTTATAGAATATTTTTGAGACTTGCATATTATTTCCTTCATACTCCTCCAATATTCGACTTTGCAACTGTAGCAAACTAATTGATGGATGAACAACCAACCAAGCTTGATTGTCACTACAAAATGTCTTTCCTTTTACTGTGTTTACAATCTTACCATTGTAATATATAAGAACATGAATAGAACTCTCTGTCATCTCACTATGATTTTCACACTCAATTTCTAAAGTTTTCTAACATGGCAATGCAGATCCGAGAGGTCTCTATTTATAAATGATGAGCACACGAAAGTCAACTAAAATTGGGTACAAAAGTCAATTATAATCAACTTTGTAAATGTGTTGGAGTGTGTTAACACATTTGAGAATTCGATTATAGTAGTATTTAAAAATCTATTATAATCGACTTTTGTATTGCTATAAAGTCAATTATAATAGTTTTTAAAAATTTATTATAGTCGACTTCTGTCTTGTGATGAAGTCATTATAATTGACATCTATGTTATCTCAAGAAACAAAATGTGAGAGTGCAACAATATGAAAGGTAATTATAATTGACTTTTGTATATAATGGAAGTCGATTATAGTCGACTTCTATTATATAAAAACAAGACATATATGTAAACGAATTAAAGTTGGGGATGCATATAATATGTTATTTACTTTATTTATGTAAACCCCCCCCCCCCCCCTCCTCTTAATCATGTATGCGGGGCTACAATTACAAACCAAGAATGCTTTTGAATATTTTCTAATAGCTTATGCTACATCAGCTATTCTATTCTACTTTACTTCTAACAGTCTCAGAAGAGGGAACCACCAAAAACCCACTCATGAAACCTCTAATCAAATTAAAAGTGAAAGCATCCCTTGTATAATGAAAAATACTAGTAGAACCCACCAGTGATATGTTATGCGAGCAGCAGATGAACCTGAGCCTTTATCTGTAACTCCTACAAGAAACCGGCAGTTACCAACTGAAGGGTCTCGGGAAGTAACCATACCAAGCCCATCAAAATTGCAGCTTCGTGCATCTTGCATTTGTAGCTGATAGTAACTGTTAAAAGCGTATGATATATTACCCTTCTCTCCAATTCCATTACATGAACCCCCATAGTTGAGTGTAGTGCAATCTGCAACACTGCAGGCAATTCTCATATGGTTTGCCACATTACTCATATCACTGGAGGGGCTTGCCACACACCATCTAGAAGGAAGATACTCAACATTCTTTGCATTCTTCAACTCCTTGTTTCCAAGGCCAAGGTTCAATGGATACTTGGCTTGCCCATCAAAAGAGAATATCCCCCAATGTCTCTCAAAACTTCCTGGAACTATGCTCTTTGCTCCTTCATCTAGCAGACTGAAGATATAGATATCCATTGGAGGAGCACCCGGCCTCAAGGGGGTCCCTTTGTTACTTAGAACATGGTTAATGAGGCCTTGATTGAAAGCCCTTGCAGCAGTGATATTGGCACCAATGGCTCCATCTGAGGGCCAACCAATTTCCCCAATGGCTATGGGCATCTGGCCATATCCAAGTTTAGTAAGGGCTGAGACTAAAGTGTCATAGTTGCCATCAAATGCATTGGTGTAAACATTGGCGCCATCTGTGACAGGATGAGTAGTTCCCTCAAAGAATGCATAGTCTTGTGGGAAATCCCCGTTGTCATAAAGGCTGAGAAATGGGTAGATATTGACAATGAAAGGGGCACCATTTGAGTTGAGGAACTGGACCAGTTGAGTCATTATTGGGGTCAGTTCAGGCCTGAATGCCCCTTGGGAAGGGAGTGAGGACGCATAGGCATCTGCATTGCACGGGACAACTAGTTTTACATAGCTAGCAAGATTTGCTTTGACTAAAGACTGTTGTAGATTGAGTACGGCAGGCATGACCAGGTTCTGATATTGACCATTATAACTCGTAAGGAATGGCTCATTTCCAACAGCAACATACCTGTAATTAATAGCAAGGCGAAAAGGTTGATTAAAAGCCTGTAGAAATAATCGGTACGTTAAAAAAGAATCTAGACATAAGTAAGTATGACACACATTGCAATGGCATTAGTTTTGAGTCCTATAATGGTGTTCAGGCAACAATACTTGTGTAGTACTGATTGTAACTTGAAAGGAACGTTTCATTATACTTATGTAGTAGTGATAGTACCTTGAAAGGAAGATTTCCTTATCAAATCAGAAGCCTAAATAGCAATACACCCTTACTTAGACTGTCCATATTTGGAAGTTGGAATTACTCACGGAGTCATCACTCATAAAATAGGTGTTTGCATCATGACAGATTTCATCAGCAATCATAATAATAAGGAGCTTGCTAGGAAGTCAGACGGCTCAGATATGTGGCCCATCACGACTCACGGCACGATTACTGGGTCGGGTAGAAGGGGTAAGGTTCTAGGCCATCTAGCAATAACAAGGTCAGCCAAGACCAGTGTTGAAAAGGAAAAATTCATTATTCACATAATCATATGATGTCTTAGTTTAACATCCAAACAGTATATATTTTTCTGGTTAGCTGAGTAAACGATCTTATTCTTGTATAGCGGTCTTCTACAACACTTAAGCATCAGTCAATACAGAAAGCAAGCTCTAGACATTAACACAGCGCACTATGATCCATCACACACATGACATATGTATGGGAAGGGACCCAAACCATTTATAGCTTTGTACCCTAAAAAAGATCACACAGGAGAGAAAACTTACCACCATGTTTGTTCTTATGAAAGTAAATAACAAAAATAAACTTCCTTAGCTCCGATCAGTGTTCTAGTAATTCAGAATATTATTATGGCTTAAAAATTAATCTTAGGGACATCCGCACCGCAAGCTAATGGACTAATAGTTGATGATTTTGAAAGAGAAAACGCTAGGGAGAAAGAATTAAAAGGAGAACGAATGAATGGATGAATAAAGCAAAGAAGGAAATTAGCTAGGATAGAAGGTGTTTGTTACTAGTTAGTACAGTACATACCTGATATCAGCACCACCTTTACCGATGTAAGCCGACACGTTCTGGCGAAGCCACACATCAGCAGCAGCAGGGGATGAGCTGAGGAGAGGAAGCATCTCATTGGGGATGCCAACCATCACCTGAAACCCACTCCCCATGAGGGCCTTCATCACGTCTGGCTCTGGCTCGAACAGCTTCACCTTTGGAATCTTGTTGTCCTTCAACAGATCAACCACCGTGGAAGGCTTCAGCTTGTGCAAAGACACCGTCCCCCAGTTCACCCCTATTCCTGATTCTGCCACCGGAGCCCGACACGGCACGCACAACAACACACATACAACGATAACAGCACAACCCAGCCTCACCTCCAACATTCTGTGATTCTGCAACTCACTGTCTGACAACAACGCTGCTTGTTGGTTAACAAAATCAAACACTTGAAGAACCACTCATGAGTCACAGATGTAGCAGCAGCAGTAGCGGTTTGAGGGGAAGACACGCACAACAGAATGCAGTGTTGGAATTTGGAACTAGGAGGAGCTGCCTAGCTAGCTAGCACACAAGTACGCTACAAATGTAACTGTTATGATTAAAAGGACATGAGAACATAACCGAGAGCTTGTTCGAGAGCAGAAACATTGTTATCATGCGGGATTAATGCTTGGAATTACTACCGTGCCCTGCCTTTATAGCTTCACAATATTGGACATGAAAGGTAATGTCACCTGGTTTTTATTTTTCTTTTTATGTCGCTATCAATAGTTTCTGAACATAAGTCAGCAATATTGGTTCCATTTTGTTCGTGGCTATTATTATTTGCATGAAAACTGGAATTTAATATTATATATATAATTTTATCAACTTATCATCCTTGGGTCTTTCTTCTTTAGAAATTTGTATTGCTTTTATTTTACGCGTATGAAATCTATTTTTGCAATTGTTGACGGAACTTATCAGTTTGTGATTAGATTTTGTTGTTTAGGTTGCCGTCAGAGGTCATCTTTTTGGATAAGTAATCTACTATGATCTGGATCGGTCCATTGTTATTCACTTGACAGTAACAAAAGGATACTTAATCTATCTACTTATATCAAGTTTATCATATTCTTCAAGTAAATTACGAATTAAATTTAATTTATACTGCAATCTAATTGCATTTTGTGAAAGTGTTTAATTATCATGATAATTATTTTAAAAATACAGTATGACTGGAAAACTATCTTTTATTTATAGTTATTTATTTATTTATCCCATCAACATGAAATGGAGCGATGAATTAAGCAGTAGACGATGTTGCTTTTCGGAGGTCGTTCACCACGAAAACATTCGGTTTGAACATCGGTAACAGTTGATGCGGGCGGTTGTATGCCCAAGCTGATTTCAAATCGAAATTTGCAAAATTTTGGTCTTCCAATCCATTAGAGTAGACATGGAATTGGAAGAGGATGTTTTCAACGACATAATAATGAGCAGGGCAGCGGATGAAACTCTGATCGTTCACCTGGAAAGACAGTGTACGTGCGTGACTGACTGACTGACTGACTGACTGGGATAGTGACAGTCCAATAGCAATGTATGATGTGGATGATACATAAAGTTGCAAGGCAAGGCAAGGCAAGGCCAGGCCAATTTTAGCTAAGAGAACCTTGGAAGTATAAAAATGAGGAAAGAAAGCGCCTGACCTGATATGCCTAAACACTAAGCAGTGTGATGGCGATCGATCGGTTATTTGTCGTTTAGCAAAGTGTGGGAAACAGACAAGGAGAAAGAGCCGGAGAAGTGAACAGCTGGGCGTTTAAGCGACCGACTTTATTTCACGTGGCACTGCCAGGTGTTGACGGCGGTGGTGGTCAGTGCTCACCACCAACCGTTTTATTTTGGGGTCTAGTTCGTTCTCTCTCTCTCTCCCCTAGCTTCATTGGCCCTTTATTCATTAGCCAATCCACTTATGGCCACTTAGTATGTATTAATGATATCACATGGACCTAGGATTTGGATGTCTCTTTACTCTTTCATTCAATCATTCATGCTTCGAGCATGACTATACTTCACAGCATGGGAGGAACTTCGCGGTTACATTCTCAGATTTCGCGCAGTCAAGTGCAGATGGGTAAGAAAAAAGTAATAGGATGTATAACTAACAGAACGTTGCTCTCAAAAAGAATACTCTATGAAATCGTGAAATCTTATTAATTTTTACATGTATAACTAGATACTGCTACTACTGTTTATTAAACATTTATTTAGACTGTAAAATACCACCAAGTTAGGACGGGCCAATAAACCAATATTACTAATTTGTTTTTATCAGATTTTTTTCATTCATCATTGAGATTCAGTTATCAAACAGACAAACAACTTTTACTTAATCTGAATCAAGCACCAAGAAGAAAAAAAAAATACGGTTACAATAAGACTCTTTCAATATAAATTTAGTATTGTGAAGAAGAATAATCCGATCAAAAACCATTATTTAGAACAATTCCGTCCATATGTTTGATTTTGTTTGTCATTCTTTGCTTTCCTTTCTTATTTTCTATTTCCCTGAAGAATCATAGGATAGTCTATCTTCCTAGAAATTGTTAAAGAACTATATTTGACTGAAAATCTAAATCGAATTTGTGAAGGGAAAAAGTTTTCTACAACCCCCAATGCCCATACTTCCTCCGGTCCATAATAAAAGCCATTTAAAGTTATACATAAGAATTAAAATAATTATTATATTTCATTAATTTTTTTTAAAAATAAAAATAAAAGACAAAAGATACCCTTTATTACCCATCATATATTATTGCTCTATTAAATAATTATACCCACATTCATTCTGTCAGGGCATGGCTTTTGTTTTTTACTTGTTTTGTTATGGAAGTTCAACAAAAGTAGGACGAAAAATCTTCATGAATCCACCTAAAGAAAATTGTAGTTGGATGGTGATTGTGTAATTATTGCACACGCTTTAAGAGCCTATATAAATTAAGTGAGGCATCAAATGAAAATGAGCCTCCTATCCCAAATAAAAAGCATTTCTTTAGTAGTATTAGAAGAAACAATGTAAGCTTGTTGTAGCGACAGAAAATAATAGGGAGTGTGTGAAAAAATTCTAAAAGTGTAGTATGAGTATACACTGGGATTTTAGATATATTATATAGATATATGTAATACTACAAATTGTAGTATAAGAGTCTCAGTGATAATACACTATATTGTAATTGTTCTTTAAATATAGTGGAATATTTTTTGGAGTTTGACCTGTGATTTTTTCCTTAAAATTACAAGAGGATTTTCCACGTTAAAAATTGATGTGCAGTTCTCTTTTTTTTTTTTTGTAGTTTGTGTAAAAAGTGATAAGTAGGTCCTACTATGAAGTACTATTTACATGCTTTATTTTATCCATTACTCTATAAATTTGGGCCCACTTTTACTTACATCCATAAAGTGTTTATTATACTTGAGATATACTCAACTTTGATATTCCCTAACAAGAGGTACCAAAGTCACTTAGTTTTAGATCCAAGATGTCAGTGCCAAAACTTGAAACTGCAAACTATGGAAGTTGAAGCTGCAGGTATTGCTAGACCAACAAGGTCTTGCAATGGCATTGGAGGCCAAAGAAAACTTGTTGGAGTCATTACCTGATGACAAAAAGGGGAAGATGATGGCCAAAGCATGGAGTACAATACAGTTGAGCGTTATGGACAATGTTTCGCGAAAGGTCATAGAAGAAAAGACTGCTGATTTACTATGGAAGGCCTTGGAAAATAAAATATTTTGTAAAGACCTAGTCCAACAAGCTTTATTAGAGGAAATGGCTGTACAATTCAAATATTCAGGAGGGAAATCATTGCAAAAGCATATAAATGACTTCAACCAAATGATCTCCGATGTTGAAGTAGCTGGAATTAAAGTTGAAGATGTTGATCAAGCAATGATATTGTTAACTTCACTACATTTGTCGTATGATAACTTTTGCGATACCATACTTTATGGTAGGTCTGATATCTCAATTAAAAATGTCAAAGAATCATTGATGATAAAGGAGCTTCAGAAGTTAGTATCTGGAACTAGTGCTAAAGGTCTTGTAGATGGGATGTTTGTGATGAGAGAACATAGTCAAGAAAGATGATCGAGAAGCAAGAGTAAAAGAAGATCAAAGTCCAGAAAACACCAGTTTGTAAAGTGCTTTCATTGTCACTAGATGGAACATATAAGAAGAAATTTCCCAGAGAGAAAGGACAGATCAAGAGATTCTGCCAACATAACAATTGAAAGTTCTGATGATAGTGATGTTGATGCTGATGCTGATTAGACCTTGACAGTATTCATAGGTGACACAGGAAACGAATGGATCCTGGATTCTAGAATATCCTTTCACATGACACCTAATAGAAGTTTCTTCTCATCTTATAAAAAGCAGGAAGGAAACGTTAGATTAGGATATAATTGAATAATTTCGATTGCAAGTGAAGGAGATGTGCAGGTGAATTTGGATGATGATACAAAAAGGACATTTCAAGCATGGCATATACCGAAATTAGGTAGAAACCTAATCTCATTTAGTATATTAGACAATATGGGGTACAAGTTCACTGGAGATGGTGTTTCTTGAAGGTATTCAAAGACTTAATGTTGGTATTAAAAGGAAAGTTGCAGGTCGGGATCTATCTATTGTTGGAAAGCACAGCAAATGGAACTATTGTTGTTCTATCCTCTAAAAGAAATGATGATGCTACACGATTATGGAATATGCGGCTTGGTTATATAAGTCAGAAGGGAATGAGCATACTTACTAACAAAGGCCTGCTGAATTGCAACATCTGGTGTACACATGTCAATGCGACCTTAAGGTCCCGTGGGATCCATCCATGTTGCCGGGTTCGGAATTTCGATAAGTCTAGAACCCTACACCTCCTTAAAGAGCTATATGTTAGAGTCACATTCTTGGGATCAAAAGTCCTGGTAATTGTTCTCCAAAGAAAAACAAGTTGAAGAGTGATTTTTAATAAATTTTAGGAAACCTCTAGATATTTCGTTTTTAGGCCCCAAGTTTAGAAAATCGTAGGAATTCCTAAATTTGATCTAAAACTCAAAAATTAGATTTTGATTTATTGGAGTTTTCAATTTTTTTATATTTTATTTGAATCCAAATGAGACATATTCCCTTGTTTACATTTATGTTTTAAAGTTAATGGAGAGTAAAACAAATGGGTACATTAGCTTAAATAAATAAGTGAGTGATTTTCATCCCAAAACCAAAACCCCTCTCCCCTAAACCCTTATTTTCTCTCTTTCTCTCATCCCACTCCAATCCTCATCATCCAAGCTTCAATGATATGTGATGTTGTTAGATTTTGTTTCTATTCTCTCCATTCTTTTATAATCTTGAGTTGAGTTTTACTATTTTTCTTATTGCTGTCAAGTGGGAGTGCTCCCCAATGTTGTTAGAGTTATGTTAAGTTATCTAGAGATTGTTTATAGTTTAATCTAGAGTTTATGTTGCTCTATAGCAGTTGTTAATTGGTGTCATTCTAAACTCTCAAGGTCAAGTTAGGGTTACCCATATACTCCTAGTTTCAAATGGTAAGTGAGTTCAAACTCATGACCTTAGTTTTATTATTATAATTATGTTTGATGCATGATAGTTGTTAAATATGGTATTAGAGATAAAAATATGAATATATATGATTTTGTGAAGCTGTGATTTTGAATATATAGGATGAAAAATGAAATTTAGAAAATCATGAGACCATGATTGATAGATTTTGTGTATGGAAATGTTTTTTATTCAACTCTAAGAAATTTATTGTAAGAATATATGATTTAATGAGTTATTATTTTGTCAAACATGTTTTAAGAGTTTAGGATATGTTTATGATTCAAGAATTGAGATTTCAAAATGTGATTGTAAAGTATTCGGTTGAAGTATATATCGGAAAAATGTGAACAAGAGTGTGATTGAGCTTTTGAATAAATATATTATTTGATTTCAGAGTTACATGATTTAGAATCCGAGTGTTTTGAACTATGATATTAGAGATTTCAAGTATATGAAAAATATGTTAGTAAAGACATGAATTTAGAACTTCAGTTTTCTGGTACCAAGCGGTACGTAATTCCGTATGATTCTTAGCAATTGTCAGTTACATATTATGTGGGCTTGACATTAGAATGCCTACAAGTGGTGAACCGTTAGGCTCGATTTTCGCAGCCACAGTTATGTTAACGCCAAATTGTTAAAGTTATGTGAGTTCAGAACTCTTAGAGTACTAAAATTTAGGGGCTTGCGTTCATAAGGGACGGAGTATCCACCCTTCAGATTTAAAATGATTTTATTAAAAGAGTGAGAGTATGATTATAACTTGATTTGGAGATTCTATGAATTTCCCCAATAATTCTAAGAGTAAAGTAATTATGTATTATAGAGTTTTAAACCCAAAGAAGAGCCAGAATAGAGTTTTAGAGAAATTGTTATTTTTTATGATTTATAGATTAGACAATAGCTATAGAGAAACAAACAGTGAGTTAACGGTTGGAACAAACGATTGTTAACCTTGGTACCAAGTTGTCCTAAGAAGACAATCTCATAGAGCAAAGAATAAAACATAGTCAAGTGTCCAATTTGGATCCCAGAGGTATCCTAGAGATTAGAGAAATTGTTATGTCATGGTTGACATGCATAACCAGAGAATTTATATTTTGTTATGCGAGGCATAACCAAATATCCCTGATTCTCTAAGAGATTATTATTCTTTATGCTTTACTAAAAATTACCAGCAGCATTTATGTTTATAGATAAATATGTTTATGAGAATATTTAATTTAAGAGTTATTGTGTAAATGTGTGGAAAATAATTTCTTGTTAAAGTAAGAATTTAGATATGTGTTTTTATGAATTTATAAAAGCAAAGATATATTTGTTATATAGTTATGCCTATAAATATCAAATGGTTTTGTTTGTTGCATGTATATTGCATTATGTATATTTCTTGGATATCCCATATGGGTGATGGGTGAAAGCTCACACATTGAGTCCGTTGACTCACCCCTCTCCCTTCCTCTCATAGTTGCAAGTACAGTTTCACTTTCATCCCAGATTGGTAGACACGGTTCTTCCCATCGGTGAGTCTTATTTTGGAGTAAAGCTTAGTATAGGTTCACGTCAGTATTAGAGTGCTCCAGTAGATGTGCAGGCAAAATCCAAGTCATGCTTTATTTTCAGGTTTAGTATTAAATTTTAGTATTTGAAACAGTATGTATATGTTGCCAGTTTATAAGTATGAATTTGAAATGATAAAGTTTGATTTGAATTTATGTAACACGCCCAAGGGGTATTATTTGTGATTTAGTTTTGCAGTGTTAAGTGGATTTTCATAGTTTGAATATTAACTACTTTCCGTTTATGAAATTAAATGATATTTTAATTAGAGAAAATGCTAGAGATTTCAAAGAAATCACATTTTAATTATTATGTTTATTGATAAATTAAGCATTTAAAGAGTCACATCACCCAGAAGGCTTACATGGGGATGAGATTCCTCACATATCGATCACGTTTCTAAGTCGTGTCATGACGTGAATGGCCTGAAGAATTGCAAACTTGTTTTCTATGAACACTGTGTTTTTGGAAAGAAGAAACAAGTGAAGTTCAGTTTTGACAAACACGACAGCAGGAGGATATTGGATTATGTCCACTTGGGTGTTTGGGGAGTTCTGCAAAAATGCTAGTATAGTGAGACACCATATTGTACCAGAACCACCACAACAAAATGAAGTTATAGAACGGATGACTAGAACACTTATGGAGAATGCAAGATGCATGAGAATTAATGTTGCACTTCCCAAATCATTTTGGGCTGAGGCGGCCAATATAGTTGTGTGCCTAGTAAATAGATCTCCATCAACTACTATTGATCTAAAGATTTCACAAGATGTATGGTTCGGTTGACTCATAAAATATTCTAATTTGAAGATATTTGGTTGTCCTACATATGCCCATGTGAGTGATGGTAAACTTGGGACGAAGGCAAGAAGGTGTGTATTTTTAGGGTATGCACGAGGGATGAAAGGATACATATTGTGGTGGACAAAAAAGGCAAGTTCATCCAAAATCATTGTCAACAGACATGTCATTTTTGACGAGGTGCCAATGTTAAATTAGAAAAAATGAGTCTAACTTAAATGAGGCAAAAATAAATCATGGTGCTACAAAGCAAGTGGAGCTAGAGATTGACTATAGGAAGGTGAAGCAAGAAAATGATGGAATGGATAAGTCGAGTTGGAGAATTGTCAGAGCATGGCTTGCATTTTTTACTTTTGTGACTAGCTTTGTTATGCAAGTTCAACAAAAGCAGGAAGAAAAGTCCTCCTGAATCCACCGAAAGAAAATTGTAGCTAGATGGTGGCTGTGCATTTATTGCACACAGTTTAAGAGCATCTATAAATAGAACGAGGCATCAAATGGAAATGAGCATCCCATCCCAGTTGAAAAGCATTTCTTTAGCAATAGTAGTAGTGTAAGCTTCTTGTAATGAGAAAAAAAATAGAGTGTGTGTGAAAAAACTCCAAGAGTGTAGTGTGAGTATATACTGGAGTTTTGATATATTCTCTATATGTCTATAATACTACAAATTGTAGTAGACAAGAGTCTCACTGGGAATACCTATATTGTAATTATTCTTTAAATATAATGAAATATTTTTCGAAATTTAGACCATGATTTTTTCTTCAAAATTACAAAAGGGTTTTTCATGTTAAAAGTTGGTGTGGAATTCTTTTATTTTATTTTTTGTTAGTGTAAATAGTGACAACTGGGTCATATTATGAAGTACTATTCATATACTTTATTTTATCTGTTACTCTCTATAAATTTGAGTGCATTTTTACTTACATCCATAAAATGTTTATTACATTTGGGGTGTATCTAACTCTAATATTCTTTAATGCATTCATTCTTACTCATCATGATATAGAGATAAAATGGGCAAAAAATAATAAATATTTCTTGAGGTGTAAAAATGATTTATATTTTGAATTAAATGAAAAATTCAAAAACCACTTACATTGTGGAACGGGGGAGTATTATATTACTATGATTGTGAGGCATTGATTCCCTTGTACTGTGACAATATAGCCCACAGGATAAACCCTCCAATCAGTGAGTGTCAGATTCCACAGGAATTTTGAAATTTTCTGCCTTTTTTATATTCCCTTATGCCACCGGAATTTTCATACTGCCGTATCTGTTGTGGAAAAATGGTAGGGGTATTAATAATCCGATTGCTCTCCCTACGTGTTGGGGAGGGTTCGGCGAACCTTTCATATGTTCATGTTCATGCACTCTTTTTAAGCTTTTGGAGGGCTAATTGCAAAAGGAAGCATGTCGTTTTGGGAGTAAACCCAGACTTTTATTTCCTCCCCATCCAACACCAAAAAGGCAAAAAGGAATTGCTAGTGTGGTAGTTCTTTCATAAAATTTGACAAAGCAAAAATTATCCTTATTTTCTCTCCCTTCGGCTTTAATTTGTGATCACTTTGAGGGAATCAAGCATCAATTGGGGTCATTGGCATAGAATATTGAAAGCTTATTTAGCACTCAATGTTGAGTAAGCTCTGTCTGCCACTACAAAAGACGCCGGATAAACAGAGAGCGCAAAGCAATATATACATACGTATGCTTATCACATCGGAGCAACTTGCACCTACGACTCCGCAAAATTTCCACAGATTCACAGAAGCTAAAGATTATCTCTGTCTCCAAAGTCCAATCACAACAGTACCTACTTCGAACTATCATTCGCACGACCAGTTTTCAGGAAAACCAATGCATGCTAATTAATCATAACAAAACAATCTATACGGTGAACCCCTGGAATCCTGGACACTTGCTTGCTTTATAGCCCCTTCGTTTCAATTATAATAGTATATACATTTAGAATTCTTTTTTTATATTTCAAATTATTTGTCATTTAAAAGTACCAGGAAATTATCGATATTTTTAAATTTTATCATCGTGTTAATTAACTATAGTTATTAATGCAATAAACAAAAAATATCAAGGTTACACAGTAATTTTCATGCTAATTAATTACTGGTATCATAACAAGTTAGTACAATACTAGCACCAAGTTTCTCTATCTAAATGATTCAAGTACTCCGAAATGGAAAGAAAATTTACAACATAAAATCACTGCCTTGCTTCAAAGTATGTGAAGATTTTTTCAGGTTAAAATCTATACGATTTTCCCTTTCTAGGCACTAGGAAGTAGGCACTACTAGTTCGGGGGTCTCAATCAGTCACCTGTGTTCTTTATTGATAATCATATAATTGCGTGCCAACATAAGACCTAATGAGGACCATCCCTTTTTAGGCTTACAAGACTCTTCAACAAAATATAAAAACATTAGGACAGTATAACATGTAACATCGGAAAATGACAATCACCGATCCTTTCAGAATGAAAACCTGGGAGTTTGAATTTCTGTCTAGCTAGCTACTAGCTCCTAACAAAATCAGGCTGATTGGTGACAGATCTCACCCACGACCATTTATGATCTTTGGTGTTGACAGGGTTCTTCGCACTTGCTACATCTTCCAACGGAATGTACGCATAGTTCCCATTAATAAGACCAGCAACAAATCCAGTATACCCAGCCATAATCCCATGAATTGCAGAGTGTGCCAAGAGTGTACAATACAAATTATCAGTGGCATTTGCAGGGACTGCACGAATCATGTATGTGGGATCTATGTACTTCACTGTAAACAACTCACCAGGGTGCTCCCTGGCCCACCACTTGGTCAGCTCTGACTTCAACCACACACCAACATCTAAGAACACTGGGTTGCCAGATTCATCCTTTTCTTCCTTCTGTGAATCAGTTCTGGGTATTATATCCTGGCCAGCACCTTCAGCAACTGCAAGCACTGCATGCCCATTTTCCCTCAGTCGCTGGTCGAGGAATTCAAAGAGTCCTCCTTTTCCTTCCAAGTAAAAATCTATTTCAGGAATTAGGCAGCAATCAACATCACGGCTGCTAAGTGTTGCATGTAAAGCTATGTGCCCTGTGCTTCGACCCATCAATTTCACAAGGCCTATGCCATTAACCGCACTCTCGGCCTCCACATGAGCGGCACTGATTGCTTGCTGGGCCACTTCAACTGCTGTTTGGAATCCGAAAGATCTGTCAATTATTCCCACATCATTATCCACTGTTTTAGGAATTCCAACCACTGCAACATTCAGCTTGCGACGTCTAATTTCATCAAATATCTTAACAGCCCCTCGCATAGTTCCATCTCCACCTATAATGTACACCTGTTAATGTGCATAATGAATTAGCAATACTTCAGGCGCATATAGCCAACTTATGCAGAAGAACAAATTAATTAAAAAGGAGTGCTGCCTAAATCACTTGATTCCTGCTAAACCTTAGAGGACATAAATAAATTTAAAATTCCTTTCTTTGGAAGAACAGTTAAAGTCAGAGCATAGGGTTAATATGCAATTCTAGTCTAGAAGAATAATAATCAAAATCTACAATCTTAAGCATAGAAAATCAGGGGACATTCATCACCAATCAAAAGACTTCTTCTACCAATTGATTCCAAGCTTTTAAATGCGTTTAATTCAGAAATAACAATACATATGTTCCCATCAGACCCACTTCAATGCAAATCTAATAAATTGGTAAGTAGAGCAAGCTATATTGCAGATACCTCAATAAATTTTTTTGTCAATGCTACGTTGGGGAGTTGTCAACACAAAAAGAGTTGTTATTCAATCCACTTTATTGCAGATTCCTTTTCTTTTAAACTTAACATCTCTCGGTCCACATAATTAAAGAGGTGTTATTCGATCAAAAAGATGAACAATTAAGGGCATAAGCAAAATAGTTTTTTTGAAACCTGCAAAAGTTAGATATGATACAAGCATTAATAAGCCTATCATTTTGCTTATTTTTCCTTCCTTATTTTCTCCTGTCTTAAGAACTAACCTTCAATAAGTTACTTATTTCACATCATTTTTCAATTAACTAAGATTTCCAGTCTGTGTTTTTGACAAACAAAAAAATAAGAATAAACCGCCATTCAGTCCCTGATCAAAATATTAGAGGACAAAATAGTCTCTCAAAGTTTGAAAGTCTACTTGAGGTCCTTACCCTTCAAAATGTGGGACATTTTGGTCCCTCAAACATGCAGAATTGGGGGAAGAATTTGTCTTGTTTTTGCATGTTTATGAACCAAAGTATCCCATATTGCTCTTGATAAAGACAAATTTAGTAATGTGGCCGAAAAGAATTAATTTTGAGTAGTCTATATCTCTCTCAAGGTTATCAAGTACAACCGCATCTTACAGGTTGTTATTTCTTCACCACAATGAAGGGGTAAAGAAAGGGCTAGTATTCACCAAAACAAAAATTTGAATTTAAATAGCCATCTTTGTCATACATACAGTGCTAGCTTCACCCTAAACTTACAGTGCTAGCTTCATAAAGAATTGTAATGGATCGGTGTCAATTAGAGAAAGAAAAACATAAAGTTCATAGTTGGAAAGTCTTGAAGTAAACTACACTCCCTCATTTGATCAGGCAGCTCTAACTAGAGGGATTTGAATCGAATGAAAGGTCTGTTAAAACCATTACATTGGAGACGGGAACCATTACAATTTTGAGCCGGACCGCGTTGATCATCACCACAAATACAGCATAAACAAACAAGTAAACCAATAATATAGCAGGGCAGAAGATAGAGCATGCAACCAAAGTAAACAGCACACGGGGGTTTCTATGCACAGTTAAGTTGAAAACTTTATGATTATTATTGTGAGAGTGAGGGTGAGTTTGGATCCACTCGATGTGTTAGTAGAGGAATTGGGTGACCTACAGATAAAATATACCTGGTTGAAGCGGCGGTTTTGGATGGCGTCGACGATCTTATGGAGATCGAAGCCGCCTCTGGAGGTCTCAAGGACAGTGCCGCCCCTCTTGTGCCAGTCGTGGACGAGCTTGGGGCTCAGCTGGATGGGCTCCCTCCAGTAAAACCCCCTGTACCCGGCGCCCACGCCGAATATCTCACGCACCCCGTACAGGTCCCACAGGCCCACCACCAGCTCCCTGATCACCGTGTTAAGCCCCGGGCACAGGCCCCCGCACGTCACGATGGCGGCCCGCACCTCCGAGGGCTCGAAGAACACGTGGCTGCGGGGCCCCGCGCGGTGGTAGGCGAAGAGTGGGGAGGAGGAGGAGGGAGAAGAGGCGAAGGTGCCGGAGAGGTCGTAGGCGATCTGGTGGAGTACGACGTCGGATTGGGTGACGTAGAAGCCTTCCACATCCGCTGTGTGGAAGTATGGGTCCTCATCCAGTGGGTTGGGGCGCCTCCGGCTCTCGAGGTCGGACACGTAGGCGGTGAGGTGCGGAAGCTGCTTCAGGTTGATGGGCTTGAACAAACTGCTCGGGTCCAATGGCCCTTCCCCGCCCCAATTGGAACTGCCTTCTTTCAGTGAAACAGCCATGGAATTCAATGCAACCCAATCCAATGAAAGCGGTAAACAGATACTCCCAGGAACAGATGTCTATAATCTATATCAAGAGCTAGCACAGTACGTGGTGCTCACAAGGTTTGACATCTTGCTTGATACAAGCAATCGAACCTCTCAGACACGCATACGTACATACGTTTTTCCTAACAAGCTGTTTGTTTGGAAAGATGGAATTGAATTGAATTTTATTAGGAGTTAAATTTTATTAAAAATTAAATTAAATTTTTATATTTAGAATGAATTTAAAAATAAATTAATTTAAGTATTTTTTTTTATTTTATTTTTTATTAAGGAATAAAATATTATATTTAAGTAATGTTATTTTGATATTTTTATTTGTTGAAATTCAATTCCCACACCAAATCGCACCTATTTAGATATGATTTTAACTCTTTGATTTTGTTGGATTTCAATTCTTGTGCGATTTTAATTTCTTGATTTAAGTTACTTCTAAACTATGGAATTCAATTCAATTTCTTGATATAATTGAATTGAAGGAGTTTTCAAACAATATGTAAGAAGTTGTTAAAAGTAATGGAAATCTCCTTTTCTAACGGGTGATCTAATGAGAATAATAAAATTAAATAATAAATATATATTATATATTTTATTATTATTAAACTTAATAAGTTTGGTGTGCATATATTCTAACAATAATATTACTCTTTTTCTAGTAATAACAAAAATGAAAGTATGTATTGGATAAAATAAATTGATATTACTTAGCAAATGTGTTATTAATTATAATATTTATAATAAAAAATTATTGTCTGTCATTTTTCTTTCTCTTTTATCACATTAGTTAGTTTTGAGTTTGACAAATGTATGTCTCCTAATTTTATTTGTTTCTTATGTTGTAGGTTAATTTGCATTATGTACAAAAATATTTCTGAACGAGTTTCGTAGTCTGCTTCTAGTTTCTTCACCAGTCATCATTATCTATTTTTATAAGCCTTTATACGTAACAAATAGTAAATACGTCATGGCGAAAGATTTTCTTTCCGATGAGCTTACCTAATGATTTTTTTTTTTAATATTAGATTTCGCACAAGTCTTACTCAAATACCGTATTATTTATGGCAACAAAGCGAAGCGAGGCAGACTTAACAAGCTATGTAATTGCTCATGTATGCCTAGATTTTGTAAACATGTTCCTAGATTTTTGTTTTTGGGAATTGGAGGACATGTATTCACAATTTTACGGTTTAATTTCAAAATTAATGTATACATTAATTGTTTTAATTTCTAAATATATTTGTCAAAAAAATTATTTTTAAAATTAAATATCTTATTATACAATGTATGACATAAAAAATATGTAATGTCTTGGGGATGAGATATGAATGCCACAAGCGGAAGCTGTCACAAAGTTTAGATCCCGATTATTTTCTATCTGATTTAAATTCATTCATCGTTTTTCCATTAGCTTTGCAGCTTTAGTAGTTCAGAACTATTCTATTTTCTTAAAGAAATATATCGTCATTCAAATGGGTCACAATCTCGCCTTGTTAAAACTTGGCTTTATTTGAGAATTACTATTTCAACACTTTAAAATATTTATTTAATTAAGATATTTATTTTATCACTCTGAGATGTAATGGATTAAAGGGAATAATGGGAGCCACCATCAATTCAATAGTGACAGAGTGAATATTTCAATTAGACACCAATTTTAAGCATTGAAATAATATTTAGTTCGGCAACACAAGTGCACTGTAGCCACAGACTTGAGAAATATCTAAAATAGGTACAAGTCATCATCTCTCATCTCAGAGATATATAACTCTCCATTTTTAATTTTTAGTGGGGATAAAAACAATGCAGATTACTATATTCTAGATTCTAACTTCTTCTTTTTTTTGAATTTCTAACTTGTTTTAATGAGCTACTAATGAATCAATTCACCTTTTCTAATAGATTTTAATATTATAGTAAGTAATATTTCAAAAATAAAAAATTACAATAATTAATGGCTATTCAAAGTTAGTAGGTCCAATAAGAGTGCTTTGCATGGTGAGGTGAATTGTGATTAAGTGTGTTTGTAATAACAGTTGTATGCATATTTTTTATTTAGTTTTTTCTTTTTTATATATGAAATTATATTAATAAACTTAAAAATACAATTTAATTTAATTAAGACACATCAAAAAATGATTATAAAAAAAATTCCTTTATATACGGTATAGATAACTATTGTTAGTACAATTTTTTCTTCGAACAACTGATCAAAAGAATGTAATATCGGAACCTCTCGAGAGTTACAGTTACAAACAATGGTCGATGGAAACTGACTACACACTGCACAAAGCATATGTCATTGTATTATAAAACACATATTACAAAATGCAAATGCCACGCCAGGTTCAAATGTGTAACCTCCGCTGATGGGAGCATTTCAGAACCGCACGTCCTTGAGGTTCTCAAACTCCACATCTGAATTTGGCAGCATTTAACTCTTTTGCGACCGTATGTAGAATTTAATTTCTCGTCAATTCCCGGTGCTTAGTGGTATAGATAAGCTTCACTGCATTTTCAGCATTCACATTGTCTTCCAGGCCAATCTAATAAATAACTCTGTATAACCAACACTGAAATACTCCTATATTACATTATAGCATATTCCAACGATAAGCTAATATACGGTATATATATGTAGTAATGGATGAAAAAACAAAGAGAAGACAGGGAAGTGAAAAAGCAGGGAACTGACATGTGCACTGTACCAAGATATATGAAATGCTACAAGGCAATCTATATATCCCAAACATGGAAAATGATTCCTGAAATAAATATCACCAGAAACTGAAGCATGAAAAGGGGAATAGGATGTTCAAATTATGAAGCCAGCAAACGGCATTATGAAATTAAAAAAGGAAAATGAGAATATAGGGTTAAGGTGTGAACTTGATGGTCATAACATCTCGATCATAATTGTGATGGATATGGCGCATGTTGTTAGCAGTTGAAAGTTGGAACCTTAATTTATGGTCTCATTTATGTCTGATTGAGCAACCTGCATGGCTCCCCGCATGCCAAGTAAAAAGGTTGCCAATCGTTTTGACAAGCGTCTTATATGGCATACAAGGAGCCAGGCAGCAAGCCTTTCATTCCAGACACCAGATCATATATAGAATAGGATAAGGAATGCAGCACCATGGAGCATCACCTAGAAGCTGCATCAAGTGAATAAGCATACGTTTACAAGCCAGAAAGGGTCCTGCATTTTCCAAACTGAAATTAAAAAAAAAACAAATGGAAATTACAATCTTTTCCGATCCGAGATGCAAAATAAACGATGAACACTAGCTAGACCCACTTTATAAGAACAGCACGTACCTACCTTAAGAAGTTGCTTGGTGAGACTGACAAAGATAATATACCATGATGAATTAGCAGAAATTAAAAGCAAAAGTAAAAGTAAATAAAAGAGATGAGTCATAGAAATCATGCATGCATCTGTCGGAATGCAAATCAGGTAGACTTGGAGGGAGGGCAAGCATCAGCTGCAGCAGAGTAATCTGCTTAATTAGCTTCTTTGGCCTCCTTTATTTAAGTGGCTTTGAATATTATTCAATGAGCTAGTCTCGTCTCATATGTAGGCTGTGGGGCTAGCTAGCTAAGAGAGGTGTGAGGGATTTAAGGAGGGGCTGAGGCAGATATATATATATATATAGGAGTGAAGAGAGGGACCATTAGAAGAGAGAGAGGAAGAGGGGGTGAAATTGGCAGAGGCGGCAACGTAACCAAGGCCAGCTTGCTTGCTTCTATCGAGTGATCATCGAGTAGTTCCATTAGATGGAGCCAAGGCTGCCCGGGTTAACAGCTACTCTCTTGGATTTTTCTTCCTTGGAAAAAGGTGAATCCCAGCTCAGCTGCCCCCTGCCAGTTTCTTTTCAAATTTATTTTCTTTAACTCATTTTTCATCCTTCTCTCGTAAGTTACGTGGAAAAATTAATGGGTGTGGGTATCTGATCTGTCAAATCTTTTTTCATGACTGGCTAGCATACCAGTATACTATCCTATTTTACAAGAGAACGAAAGGGTAAACGGC
This sequence comes from Dalbergia cultrata, assembly GCA_031216105.1. Lineage (NCBI taxonomy): Eukaryota > Viridiplantae > Streptophyta > Magnoliopsida > Fabales > Fabaceae > Dalbergia > Dalbergia cultrata. The sequence goes on from CM062347.1 coordinate 60,512,878, forward strand.
TCTATTGTGTGATCTATCTCTAGACAAGGCCAAAACCAGTCAATAAGACAAGGCCAGAGTTGCAATGTGCGTTATAGCCAGCTGAGTTTGATGCATGGGTCGCCTCCTCTCATCAGAGCTTAAACAGCGGAATCAAATCTCGACAAATGCGATCATGAAAATCATGCTTCATCGCGATCGATCAAACAGTATATATACACTTTGTGTAGCACATATAGTACTACTAGCTCTAGCTCATGTAACCTGTGAAGTGTAAAGGGCATGGTATCATCAAATCAAATAATAACTAAAATCTAATCCAAAAATAATACAAATAAAAGACGAATCAAATAATAATAATAATAATAAATAAAATAAAAAAAGCCGGTGTTTCTTGCTCCAAGCAAACAATAATTTGTTTTCTGCATGATGAACCTCTGAGAATTAGTGACTTATATAGCAAAGAAATTAGTGTTAAAGGGTTTGATTCCAAATGAACCTAAAGTAGAAATATTAAATATTTACCACAACTAGTGATTTCCTGCAGCATTTGTTCTTGGGTAAATCTAGACAGCCAATAAGAAAAAAGGTCATATATAGAGAAAGCTTAACGTCTCACCCTTTTACCAATGTTAGTGATTACATATAGCAATTAAATAGAAGCTTGCGATGAGCAACGGTCAGAAAGAGAAAACGGAAACATGTACTAGGATGAAGGGAAAAAAATCTCACCATATATTATACTATTATTATTGTAAACGGTAAAGAAAATTTGTGAAATTAGCAACTAAGCTTAAATTGTTCTACCATGCATATTAGTCTCAGATTAAATAATAAAAAGAAAAAACCATAATTGTCTCAGGTATTAATTATGTCGTGCACTCTTGGCGTTGATTTTGTTAGTGTTGTTAGTTGTTATGCTAGGGAGTGGTTACTACCAATCTGATTTGTCTTTTGCTGCTATATACTAATTGTCCTCATTTACATGATTCCTGCAAATGCCCTTAAAGTTATTTTAATAGTTGTTATGATAATGTTTTGTAATTTTTAAAATTAAATCAAGAATTGTGCATTAAAATCTAAAATAAATTTTCTTTTAAAATAAAAAAAGAGAGATACATCTTTCTTCAAATAGTAGAATAAGTTTTTGCTAATAATACGTTTTACGATATTTTTCGCTTTAATGACAGAATTACTATTTTTTAAAAAACAACTCATTACAACTAAGAGCTAGCCCATTATATGTCATTAGTTGATAAGAAGTTATTTTAAATTTGAAAAAAAAATTTATGGTTTTTTAATAAGTTTAGGCAAAAAATTTTAGTTAAAAAAATTATTAAAAATAAAAAATATATTTTTTAAAGTGAAAAAGAAGTTTAAGACTAAAAGAACTTTTAATATTATATTAAAATATAAATTAATGTTATATTCACAAGTAAAATAAATTTTATTTTTAAAAATTTTGGAAATATATTTTGTAAAATATTTCTTTAAAAACCTAATCTAATTAAATGAGCGAAGCTGATTCTTGTATTTAATTTTAGCCTGATTTCTTTGTTGAAGATTATATTATTTCAGAACTCCAATTCTTTTAAATAAGTACTAAATGATTGATGAGTTATTGTATATTTTTTAATTGAAATATGTAAAAATATAATTGCACTGAATGTTACATGAACACTTTTTTTTTTTTGTAGAAGTCATCAAAAAGAAAAGGCTTAACCATACAAAGGGAAGCGCTCAAAAAAGCAAGTTCAAGATGTAAAGCTTAGAAAAACAGATACCAAACCTGTAGCCTATACCATCACCAATACAGAAAAAAAAAAATGACCACAATAAAATCCATGCCAACACAATATTAGACTTGATAGCCCACAAAAGAGATCAGATATGTTGCAGGCAAAACCAATCAGTAGCAACAACCCATGTATATCAGCGAGCATAAGTAGATATTTCAGCCAAGAGTCATACTATTGAAAATTTGTCCCTAGATTCTAATAAACGCCCATATAAAACAAACCAACATTTTACCATAAATTCATTGAAAGATAAAAATTATGTTAAGCAAAAAAAAAATTAATTCAATTTGAAAACTATTAAAATTAACAACATCAATTTGATACTTTTATTTGCTCATTATGTGAAAATATAGATTTGATATATTTCGTTGAAAATTTGACCAAAAATGAAAATAATTAATTTTCATAAAATACAAGATTACAAAATCAAAAAAAATTGAATAAAATAATTAATTGGTATGAATAAAACTAAAAATAAGATTAGATTAGAAGAGTATTTTTGAACAATTGTATAAAAGCTCAATAAATAGGGAGTAACAATTGTCAAAATGGAGTGGGCTTACTCTAATGTTAATCTTAGACATTGGTTGTTAGTTGCTACTGCCTCTAGTCCATAATATTGATCGTTTTAAGGTTATGGACAGGAGTTAACATGATGATTAGATTGTATTGATCTTTTAAGAATATAAAAATAAAAAAGCAGAAATACCCACTACAAGAAAAATCAAGTTTAGTGACGGATTTGTCTATAACAAAATTGTGATTTTCTTATAGTAACCCTTCATCATCGATCATAAATTATTTCTCCATTAAATAATTATACTCACATCCATTCATTTTTACTCGTTATAAATATAGTGGAAAATGGGTAAAAAGTAATTAATACTTTTTAAAAATATGATAATGATTTATGTTTTACACCAAATAAAAAAAAAATCTTAAAACTACTTGTATTATGGATAAGAGGAAATACTGTCAATTACAGTTTGTGTTTAAGATTTTTAATTATCTAATCAATTCTACCCATCTCTAGCTACCCTTATTTATTGTCAAAGTGGGATGGCCAAACAAATCTTCTTTGGAGTACATCCAAATAATTAAAAAAAATTGTTATATATATTTTACCTCTCTAAATCTTAGGTCATGTGTAAGTTACATCATGACTTTTCAAAACATGCATTACAACACCTTGAACTTTTCAAATAATATAAAACTTTAAGTCATATTAGGATGTCGGGTTGCATACAATTAAAAAATCAGGGGATTAATTACACATAATATTCATAGATAAAGTATCGGGTTGCACAAATTAGAAATATCAGGGGAGTTAAATACACATAAATTTTACCTTCATTAGTTATTAAAATTATACAGAGCAGTATTTTGTAAAATTTGAAAAGTTTAGAGCGTTACGATACATATTTTGAAAAGTCAGGGTATAATTAAGGTAATAATTAGGAAGAGAAAAGAAAAGACCATGAGATTAGATAAAGTCAACTTAAAATCAATTTACCTAATTTTAAGTTGAAATCAGTTTAAATAAAATCAAGTTTTCAAAAAATATTAATTACTAAATAATATCTGTATAAAATTTGAACCCCCGCTTCTCTCTGCACAATTGATTTTTTAAAATTGTCAAACATTGTTAGTTTGTCCGTATCTCTGGCAAGGCAAGCGAATGATGTTGCATGGTTGATGACCGATGAGGGACCTTGTGCTTTCTACTATCACATTCGCGACAGTTCCCCGCCAACAGTCCTCTTGATTAGCGCAATATGATGTCAAGCTATCGTATCCTTCTTAATTAACACATTCTTAAACCTTTGTTAAAATATAATCATATGTCATCTTTGGCTAAACCCTGAATGACTATTCTTCATCATCACCTAGAACGTCTCGGGGTTCACACCTGAATTTTGCATGCAGAAAACGGGCAATAAATGTAGTACCGATTTACTAATCCCTGTAATCATGTGCGTATATATATATAAATACTTATTAGCCACGTATTATTTTGTGATAAAAGATTTCCATCAATATATATAAATGTACATGTCACATGGAAAGAGTTATTTATGAGAATAAAATGAATAAAGATGAATTATATAATTATATATTAATAGTTAGTATTAAAATTAATTAATATAGTAAATATTCACGTGCTTAAAAAGCTCACGTGACTTTATGTACACAAATCCCCACCAAAACTTGGAATTATTTCAATGTTTTTTTTTTTTGACAGGAATTATTTCAATGTTGACCTAGCTAACTACAAACGAGTATATCGATCTCCTGGTGTTTTCCCATGAGCTTTTCGAACGAATAAATTAAACGAAACAACCTTAGAAATAGGGATAGTGTGTGTGCTTTCCAATTATGGACGTATGGATCGGAGGGCTAATGTCAAGGATGATCGAAGGTATGCATGGGATGCCTCATGGCTGTTCAGTTCAAACTTCAATTATGCTGTATATTATTATCACTATTATTTACGAATGACACTGTCAGCGAAGGGTATCATCAAATTAAAGAAGAAATTAAATAGGCTTTATCATTCATAACGTATGATTACTTTTCTTTATCTATTCTATTTCTGCCATATGAGCCTGCCTTCATTGACATTCATCAGTGCAGAGCGTAAACTGTAAAGCATCTTCCTTCACATCAGAGGCATCGGTACGGGCATGTAGCACATGCCTAACCAAGAAAAGCAAAGAGGAAAGTAGAAGAGAGAGAGAGAGAGAGAGATGGATAATGAGCAGGGAGGGGAACTGAAAGGCGCAGCAAGCAAATAATGTGTCAATCATATGATTAGAGGGTTTGTAATTGTGTTGTGCTGGATGGGGCCGGGCCCGGGCCAGGCCAGGCCTCAGCTAGCTTATAGGCGTCAAACTCACTTAACCCAAGTTGGAAGCCATCCCAGCACGTAACCTTTGAGAATGTTTCACAATTTTGTTGAAATTCAACCCACGAGGAGGCTCGCTTTGGTATCAAACCTAGCATAACATGCCTCTATGTATCTGGGATATTCAAATAAAATCCCGAGTCTATAGCTAGTAAATTTGGAATCAATAATCAAAATTAATGTGTGCATACATACATGCTTTAATTTATTCCTTCATTAGGATCTAACAGATAAATCATTGACATTATAATATGTAAATCACGCAAATGCCTTTGATGACATGACCATAATAAAGCAAGGTAGCCAATACCCTCTTTCTGTCCATTATGTTTGGTGGAAATTAAAAGATTTGTTTTCTCTTTAAAATAAAATAAAACAAAAGGACAGCAAATAAAGGGGACCTCGAGGTTTGTGCATCAGCACGGCTCCAACACTGATGATACACCACCAGTTTTAAAAGTTAAAACAAAAAAATGAAAAGCAAACTCATAATGTATAATGCAGTTAGCCGAAGCATCAGAGGTAGTACAACTGCACATCCTAATGGTAGTATACAATTCCTATTTGAAGGCATGAGATTTCTCTCCATTTGTTCTTGCTGTAGTAATTGTTATCTCTTCCTGATTTTCTGATATCCCTTAAACAGTTTAACAACAAAATTTGGCTAAAATCCCGTATCCTAACCGAATCGTGATCACAATGAGATTTCCATCATTTACGGCATTCTGGTCAGCGTGGGACTCTTGCTTCCCCCTATTATTAAGAGTCTTTCCAATTCAATTCTATATCCATATCCCTATCCCCTCCCTCAGCATTAGAAGACCCTTTATGAAGAACAGGGGAAAGAGTTGACCACTGTCACTCTCTCTATTTCTTTTTGATCAAAGAGGACTGACTCACCTTCAAAGCAGAATGTGGCCCGGAAAGCATATTGTTTTCCTCTTATTATCCTTCATTATCTTTTCTCTGTTCCAAGCACCTGCTTTTGCGATCAAAAAGGTAAGCTTTATGTCACTCCTCATTACTATATCTCATATCAAAGATTGGTTACTTCAATTGTGGTGCAAAACCACCCACTCTTTCAACTTTCAAGTTTTCATCTTTTTGCTTTGGTGTAATGGTTTAAGCTGAGTAGCTGACTATTGGGTCGATTTCTTTTTCTCCTTTTTTCCGCTTTTCGCTTGATGAAAAAGTCATACATAGTGTACTTGGGATCACACGAGCACCGTGGAGGAGTTACAGATGCTGATTTTGATCGAGTTACAGAAACTCATTATGAATTCCTCGGATCCTATTTGGGAAGGTACACACAACACACTATTTTAACGTAACGTAGACAGAAACTCGAGTTGCACTCACTTTCTAACTTGGTTTCTATGAATCAAAAACCTTGGCATGCAGTTCTGAGAAAGCAAAAGAAGCAATAATTTATTCTTACACAAGACACATCAATGGCTTTGCTGCCATGCTAAGAGATGAAGAGGCGGCTGACATTGCAAGTAAGAACACACAAAATCCTTGTTTTCAGTTGTGCGTGGTGAATACTAAAGTTCCAAATCCCAAGCTTACCAAAGTTACTGTTGGCTGTTTGATGCAGAACATCCAAACGTTGTGTCAGTGTTCTTAAACGGAGGAAGAAAATTACACACTACCCGTTCGTGGGAATTCATGTCAATGGAGCACAAGAATGGTGCGATTCGCTCAGATTCCCTGTTTAGCAAAGCCAGACTTGGTGAAGACACTATTGTTGCAAACCTTGACACTGGTAATTTTGCTTCCCGGTTCTTTTTTTTCTGCCGTTGTGAATGTATTTCACCTTTCTCGAGTCTAATGCGAAAATTGGTATCATTATTTCTCTAGACTTAGACCAGAACGAATTATGCCATGGCATCACGCAATCAAATACAAAGGAGAAGGCATTATTTACGTATCAAAAGTTAAAAATTTGAAAGGTCCCGTTTCATATCTTTTCGTTCCTTCTTTCTTGCTGACCAATAAAAGTACCATATCTTTCCCCAGATATCTGTCTTTATGTGATTGGCACCCGCGTAATTTTTAAAAATAAGAATAATAAAAATGGAGACAAAAAAAAAGTGCAATCGCAATCCATTTTGTGAAAACTGAAAAGCATCATCTGTCTTGTTTTGCTGCCGTGTAAATCACTTTGGCGTGGACCCTTTTAATGTGTGACAAATCACCTGCCACCCGTAATGTTTTTTTTCTTAATAAATCATTTAAAATGACAATTTGTGTAACTTATCTAATTTTCTAAGATGCAGTATGTTTCAATAATTTATACATAGTTGTTTCTTATCCATATTATTGTTCTCATGAAGGTGTGATTAAAATTTACGTGATTGCAGGCGTATGGCCAGAATCTCCAAGCTTTACAGATGATGGGATGGGCCCCATTCCTTCAAGGTGGAAAGGATCCTGTGCGAGTGATAACACTGGCTTCCGTTGCAACAGGTGATTGTGCTCTTTTCACATTTGATGCAGTTTCCCACCTCACTTTTTTGCTATTTATACACTCTATAATCTGAGATCAGAAAAAGTTTAGCTAAGTTTAGATTTTCTCTGCATAAATGTCCTCCCACTTGACTTCGTTGAACAGTAGTATCCTTGGATTATGAGTCGCATGTTGCATTCACAAGCATCAATGAAATCACCAGAAGTCTAATCGATTTCCATTATTAAATGCTAAATCTCTCTGCCAATTAAACTACTAATGCAAACAAAATACAATAGAAAGTTAAACCACCATCTCATGCCGGTAAAAAAAAAAACGCCACTGCTTATTTTAAACGCCACTTCACCCTCTGATGCTATAATTAAATGTCACTAATATAATTAATATGTAAGAAAGATGCAATTAAAACTAGTTTCTGTTCGTACCAGCTAGTACTGATCGCTAGACATCTGGAACTGAATTCTATGACTCTTGCTGGAATACTGTATCTTATCTCATAAACACTGACGCAATGAAAGATTTGAATGCTTACTGTTGTACATTTTAATTATTCATGGTGCAGGAAGCTCATAGGAGCAAGGTACTTCAACAAAGGTTATGCTGCGTATGCGGGGCCAAAGGCAATGAAAAACGGCACGCTTAACACAGCACGAGACTATGAAGGGCATGGATCTCACACACTTTCAACGATAGGAGGGAACTTCGTTGCAGGGGCAAATGTGTTTGGGTTGGGCAATGGAACCGCCAGCGGTGGCTCCCCTAAAGCCCGGGTTGCTAGTTATAAGGTGTGCTGGCCCCCTATTGACGGCAATGAGTGCTTTGATGCTGATATCATGGCAGCTTTTGACATGGCCATACACGATGGGGTCGATGTTCTCTCCCTCTCTCTTGGAGGGGACCCTATGGATTACTTTGAAGATGGTCTTTCCATTGGCGCATTTCATGCTGTTAGGAAGGGCATCCCCGTAATATGCTCAGCTGGAAACTCTGGACCAGCACCCGGAACTGTCTCAAATGTTGCCCCTTGGATATTAACAGTTGGTGCAAGTACCTTGGACAGAGAGTTTGACACTATTGTTGAACTCCAAAATGGACAGCGCTTCAATGTATAATTTCGTAAGCTATATTTGTTTTGAAATTTTTCTCCAAGTTTAATAATCTTTCAATTTCCCACCCATGGTAAAGACATCTCATATCTGGGTCAACTTTCACTTAATTTCTGTTAAATCTTTTCCAATCCTTTGTACTTGATTAACAGGGACAAAGCCTTTCTCATGCTCTGCCGGAAAACAAATTTTACCCACTCATTAATGCTGCAGAGGCGAAATTGGCTAATGCATCAGTTGAAAACGCGTAAGAACTGCTTGGAACACTTTTCCGTTTTTCCCTTTAATTTATCCATAAGGCAATAGTCTTTTTCATCTTGCAAGTGATGTTGAACGTACGTACAACATGGTAACGTAACATACTGCTTGTCCTTGTGTAGTATCCTTTGCAAGCAAGGAACAATTGACCCCGAGAAGGCGAAGGGCCAAATATTGGTTTGTCTGAGAGGTGTGACTGCAAGAGTGGAAAAGAGCCTTGTTGCTTTGGAGGCTGGTGCAGTTGGGATGATTCTCTGTAATGATAAGCTTAGTGGTAATGAGCTCATTGCTGATCCTCATTTCCTGCCAGCATCACAAATTAATTATGAAGATGGCCTTGCTGTCTTTGCCTACATCAATTTTACCAAGTAAAGTAACTCTCCTCGATCAGTGCTCTCTCCTTCCCTCTCATTCTCATATATACATTCATAAGCATCTCTCTTCTCTCTTAACCTGTGCATGCGGTCCTGAATCACATCCAGCATTATATTTATATTAATTATTCTTTAAATATATTGCTTTATTAATTGGTAATCAATATCATTATCGATCATATAACAAACAGGAATCCGCTAGGATATATTCTTCCACCAGAAACCAAGTTGCAGGTAAAGCCTGCTCCATACATGGCATCTTTCTCCTCCAGAGGGCCCAACACAATCACACCAGAGATCCTTAAGGTTTGCCGATCCATTCCCTCCTCAATTGTAACTTGTTGTGGTTGGAGATGAATCCTGGTTTCTCTTTCTTTCTTATATATATATATATGATCCAGCCTGATGTGACGGCTCCCGGTGTGAACATTATTGCTGCGTACTCAGAAGGGGTGAGCCCGACACAAATGGCGTTTGATAAGCGCAGGGTTCCTTTTATCACCATGTCCGGAACATCTATGTCCTGCCCTCACGTCGCTGGCATTGCTGGCCTTCTCAAGACTCTCCACCCTGACTGGTCTCCATCAGCCATTAAGTCTGCAATCATGACATCTGGTAATTTAATAACACAACATAAGGCCTAATTTACTATTTCTATTTAGTATTATATATATGATCATTCTTTGCTGCTGCTAATGGCTGTGCTGCAGCAACAGGAGGAATATAATATAACAGCTATGCTGTTTTCTTATGAAAATGTTGTGTTTTAATTTCAGCTAGGACAAGGGCTAACACTGGGGAGCCACTACTTGATGGCGATTTTGTTAGGGCAACGCCATTTGCCTATGGTTTTGGCCACGTCAGACCAAACCGTGCTATGGACCCTGGCTTGGTCTATGACGTAACCATGGATGATTACCTAAACTTTCTTTGTACCGTTGGCTATAACCGGACCCAGAAAAAGATGTTCTCTGGTGCTCCTCATCGTTGTCCTGATACGATGGGCATCCTGGATTTCAACTACCCCTCAGTAACAATACCTAAGCTTTACGGCTCAGTTACTCTGCCCCGGACGGTGAAAAATGTTGGTTCTCCAGCCACTTACATTGCAAGCCTTCATGCACCAGCAGGCCTTTCCATTTCTGTGCGGCCTAATGTCTTGAAATTTGACGATGTTGGTGAAGAGAAGACCTTTGAGTTGACAATTGAGGTCACAAGGCCAGGTGTGTCTACAGTGTTTGGAGGGCTAACTTGGTCAGATGGCAAGCATTTTGTGAGGAGCCCAATTGTAGTTGGTGGCGTCAAAGGCTAGGTCACATTAGTTCATTAGGATGACATCTTATTTCATTTTCCTTCCTTTTATTCTTTTTTAATATATATATCATTGGCAGATTGGGAAAAATCAAAATGGATAACTCGGTTGGAATTGTTGATTTTATCAATCAATTTTCAATTTATTAGTTGTTCTCTGTCTTTTTTAATGGTAGTTATTTTCATTACTGTTGTGCTTTTCTCCCTCATTCTTTGTCTACCAGTAATCCACTTTCAGGTTACAATCATTACTCAACAAGGTGAGATGTACACTTCATAATACTGCTAAATGAATTAACATGATAAAAAAAATTTACTCAATAACTAGTGTCTTCTTAATTTTATTGACTTGTGGCATTCAAAATTCCTCTCCAAGATTTACACCATGCACAAATGAAAAACTTTGCTTAGATTTACGCACGAAAAAAAATGAAAGAATAAAAACCTTTTACTAGGATCTTAGTAATATAATTTTGAGATGTGGCGTGATGACAAATCACATTGTCCCTTAATTATATAGTCGGGGTTTTGATCCTCATTCATGAAAATGAAGCTCTTTTTGAAAGAATTCCTACGAAGAGGAGATTAGTCACAGCTATCAATGATAGATACTCTAATTTTGATAAAATAAAATAAAAAAAAGAATTTTAGTAATATATATCATGCAATTTTGTATTCTTAGATAAATAAATTGGTGATAACCTTTTATCTTATATGATAATTATACAACAGCACGAAGGACGTGGAAGAAGGGGAGGGTTGTTCCAGGGCGTGGGACTCCCACTTGGCCCTTGGGCATGGGGTGTTTGATTTCCCTTGGCTCAAAGATGGTCTCACTTCTAATTCATTGGATTACTTATTGGATTGTGAATTACAATTTCTCATCTTTAATTAGAGCAAGAAGACGGTTCCTTAAGTTGATAGCAGTGTACTGATATCTCCAAGACATATATATATATATATATATATATATTGTACACCTAACATTATTCCATATATGTACAATTTTATTGCATGTGTGTGTATATATATTAGGAGGAATCAATTTACTCCAAAAGTAATTCTTAGCATACTTACTCCATCTAATAACTTTTTTTTTTGCATAAAATTGCATCAATCCAATTGTTAAATTTAAAGTTTCTACCAAGTAAAACAAGTATACAAAGTTTCATATAATTTGAAAATGATTTGATAGTTCATCTTTTCATTTGATTTTGACGGATAGTGTGTTTTGAACATACAAGTAAATATCAATTAATAGATTTGTTACCACCAGATTAAAAGTGGAATGAGATTGATGGATTGGGTTTAAATTGCGCCTATAATCGATATGAAGAACTGGGCCGGATACTATCTAGGGTTTCAAGTTGTTATGGTTATCTCATTTGGGTCATCTCGGCTGGCTGGTCTTCATAGGGGAACCGTGACAAGAGATTAAGATTAGTTAATAATTTGGCATGGAAGTTGTTAGCCATAGCGAACATGTAACAGCGGTTAATTTGATGATGCCATGATGGATGTAAGTTGGAGTTTAGAGCGGGAATGATTATTGCTAAAACTGACAATACTACGGATTGGTCATGAAGTCGTATCAACTGATTCCAGGAATGTGAATCCATTAACGGTTATTTTAGCTGGGGAGGTTTAAGAGATGGAACAGTTGTTGCTTCTTATAGCCAGACTAAGCCACAGTAAGCCGTAGTAACCGTATTTGTTGTGAGAGATGATTTGAAGTTTCAGTAATCATTATAAAAAGGGGACGAAAGAAGAGAAAAGAGGACAAGTGAAGCATACATAAGCCTTTACAAATTTCCTTTTAAACTTTTGTTTTAGGTGTAGTTTAGGGTAGAATATCAACCTTGTAATTTCAGTTTCCATGTTCTTTTGTGTTATTGTTGATGTTGTACTTCTTGTATCATCAATAAAACGTAGTTTTGTTATCAATCCTAGTCCAAGGTTTACATTCTTTTTTAAGTATTTGGAGAACCCATGATCAAGGGGTTGATTCCCCTCCTTGGTGAAATTGTATGGCATTTGGGATCAAGGTATTTTTGCTTCTTGGCTTAGTTTATTGATTTTAACTTAGCCGAACAAAATTTACCGTAAACAAGATTACATGGCTAATGTTATCCATTTTTTAAAAAATTTGACATGCTTAATCATCAATATAATATAACATAAATCAACAATTAGATTGATTAAATTCAATATGAATGAAGGGCTGAACATAGATGATGTGGATTGCATTTGGCAGCCAGCCTCTTTGACAACAACAATAACAGCAACATTGGGCTTAATTTTTTTAAGTTAATGGCTCGCTTCAGATGGAATTCACAATATGATAATTTTCGGTAATTAGGCGTATAATGTTTAATTGATTAATTCTAGTTCTAGAATTCGTTTATTTTCCTGATTTTCTTCTTTCATTTCCATTGTTATGTTCTCTCCTTTCTACAGGGTTCTTATTTGCATAATCATTCACCAATTCTGTCACACTTTTTCGTTGATTGTCCAAACAAAATTACATAGACTTCTACCTAAGAAGCACATACACACCGACTTAGTGGTGTGTCCCTGTGTCGGACACGTGTCGGTGTCCAACACCCACACGACATCCACACGACACACGTCAGTATACACCAATTAAAAAATAATTTTTTTGAGCTCGAAAATGTATTGAACACGGCTAGATATTGCTCTAATTTAACATGAGCCCAAAATCAACCCTAATTATTTGATTGAACCTATGTTGTTGGGTCATTTTATTTTGAAAATTCTTCAGTTGATCACAAAAGACAAAGAAATCACACAAAAAAATAGAAAATTTATATATATATATATATATATATACCGTGTCCGTATCCTGTAATTTTTGAGTTTGATATGTCTCCATGTCTGTGTCCGTGTCGTGTCCCGTGTCCGTGTCAGTGTCTGTACTTCATTGACTTCTACGCTGATCAATTAGAAAATTATTATAGTAGTAGTAATAAAAACAGCAAAACTTAAAATGTCGCATCATTCATAATAGAATAATATTATATATAATAAAATCATATAATAAACATACCCCACATATTTTATTACAAGCTGGCTTTAACCTCATCAGTTACATCATCTTTGACTGAATCTGAATACGACTCTCGAAAGAATGTCATTTGTGTTCTAAAATAAATAGAATAGAGAGAAAGAGGAAATGAGGGGAGAAGATGAGATGCTCTATTGCCTTTTAGTGTGTCGAACAATGTGACTTTAGGTCTCTATTTATAGACCGTTGAGTATATTACAATAGAAATAATTTATAGAATCATATTAATTGACAATAAATAAAAGATCCTAATCAATCACCTAAAAATCTGATGGACATCCACATAATATCTAATTTATAACACTCCCCCTTGGATGTCCGTGGGACAGACAATATGTCTCATTAAAAACCTTACTAAGAAAAAAATCTCGTGGGAAAAAAAATCGTAGTGAAGGAAAAAAGAGTGCAATTGCCTTGTAATGCATATGCTATGCTACCTCATTAAAACCTTACCAGGAAAACCCATTGGAACAAAACTTTGGTTAAGGAAAAAGAGCATAGCACATATTACTCCCCCTAATGGCAACATCATTGAATATCTTGAAGCCTTCGCATTTCAATCTTGTATACCAACTTCTCAAAAGTAGATGTAGGCAATGCTTTAGTGAACAAATCTGCCAAATTGTCATTTGAACGAATCTGTTGAACATCAATTGCTCCTTACTTTTGAAGATCATGTGTAAAGAAGAATTTTGGGGAAATATGTTTTGTTTTATCTCCTTTGAGTTGAGCTATACATGCAGCATTATCCTCATATAAAGTTGTTGGAGCTTATTCTTTATCAGATAGTCCACATGACACCAGAACATGCTGATTTATCTCCCTTAGCCAGAAATATTCACGACTTGCTTCATGGATTGCAATTATCTCTGCATAATTTGAAGATGTAGCGGTTAGAGTTTGCTTTGTGGATCTCCATGATATGGTTGTACCACCATATGTGAATAAATAACCTGTTTGAGATCTACCTTTATGTGGATCTGATAAATATCCTGCATCTGCATAGCCAACCAATTGTGACTTTGATTCATTTGAATAAAATAACCCTTTATCAACAGTTCCACGGAGGTATCGAAGGACATGTTTTATTCCATTCCAATGTCTTCTGGTTGGAGATGAAATGTATCTTGCTAATACACTTACAGGAAATGCTACATCAGGTCATGTGTTATTAGCAAGATACATAAGTGCTCTTATGACACTAAGATATGGTACTTCGGGACCAAGTGCTTCTTCATTACCTTCCTAAGGACGAAATGGATCCTTCTTTACATCCAATGACCTCACAACCATTAGGGTACTTAATGGGTGTGATTTATCCATATAAAATCTCTTAAGGATTTTCTCCGTGTAAGTTGATTGATGGATGAAAATTCCATTTGTTAGGTGCTCGATCTGCAGGCTGAGACAAAATTTTGTCTTTCCAAGATCTTTCATTTCAAACTCTTCTTGTAGATCTTTTGTGACTATAGGAATCTCTTCAGGAGTTCCAATGATATTTAAGTCATCAACATACACAGCGATTATAATGAATCCAGATGCAAATTCTTAATATAAACACAGAAGCAAATAGCATCATTCTTAAATCCCTTCTTAATCAAGTACTCATTGAGACGATTATACCACATCCGTCCAAATTGCTTTAGACCATATATGGATCTTTGCAACTTAATTGAGTACATTCCCTGGGGATGTTCATTAGATGATGTTGATATCTTTAATCCTTCAGGGACTTTCATGTAGATATCATTATCTAATGAACCATATAGATAAGCTGTGACAACATCCATCAGATGCATATTTAGCTTATTATGTGTGGATAAGCCAATTAAATATCGAAACGTTATTGCATCCATTACTGGGGAGTACGTTTTGTCATAATCTATACCAGGTCTTTGTGAGAAACCTTGTGCTACAAGTCGAGCCTTATAGCGTGTAATTTCATTCTTCTCATTTCTTTTTCTCACAAATACCCATTTGTACCCCACAGGTTTTGCACTTTCTGGTGTTTGGACTACAGGTCTAAAGACTTCACGTTTTGCAAGTGAGTTTAATTCAGCCTGCATGGCTTCTTTCCACTTTGGCCAATCATCTCTACGTCGACATTCTTCGACGTTTCTTGGTTCAAGATCCTCATTCTCATACATAATATCTAGCGCTACATTATATGCAAATACGTTGTCGACAACAATTTCTTTCCGATTCCATCTTTTTCCTGTAGAGACATAGTTTATTGATATCTCATCATTTTCAATATTCTGACTCTTTTCAGGTACCTGAACGTCTTCTAGCGTTTTAATTATGTCAGAGTTTTGGACTACTTCATATGTCCTTACTATGTCTCTATCCTCTTTTATCGGGAAAGAATCCTTTGCCTCAATAGCATCATTTGCCCATCTCCTTTTCTGAGGATTTTTATCTTTGGAACCGGCTGGTCTTCCACGCTTCTGGCGTGTAATTGTTTCATTGACCGATTATCTAGCAGGGACATCAATGCAGATTGGAGCATTTTCAGCTGGTATGTAGGACTTAGTTATCCTTTTTGTATCAGAAAATGCATCTGGCAATTCATTTGTTATTCTTTACAAATGTATAATCTTTTGAACTTCAAGTTCACATTGCCTTGATCGAGGATCTAAATGAATTAAAGATGATACATTCCAATTTAATTCCTTTTCCAGCTGTTTATTTTCTCCCCCTAATTTTGGAAATATTGCTTCATCAAAATGACAATCAGCAAATCGAGCTTTAAATATATCTCCCGTTTGTATTTCAAGATAATTTACTATAGTGGGAGAGTCATATCCAACATATATTCTTATTTTTCTTTGGGGTCCCATTTTGGTGCGATAAGGTGGTGCAATTGGAACATATATCGCACACCCAAAAATTCTTAAATAGGATATGTTTGGCTGTTGACCAAAATCTAATTGTAGAGGAGAAAATTTGTGATAACTAGTTGGTCTCAAAGGTATAAGTGCTGCAACATGTAAAACAGCATGCCCCCAGATAGAGATTGGGAGATTTGTTCTCATGAACAATGGTCTAGCAATCATTTGGAGCCGTTTTATAAGTGATTCTGCTAGCCCATTTTGGGTATGAACATGAGCAACTGGATGTTCAACATTAATACCACTAGCCACACAATAAGCATTAAAAGCTTGAGAAGTAAATTCACCAGCATTATCAAGGCGAATTGTTTTGATTGGATTTTCCTGAAATTGTGCTCTTAATTGAATAATTTGCGCAAGTAATCTTGCAAGCGCCAGGTTGCGAGATGATAATAAGCACACATGTGACCATTTCGTAGATGCATCAATTAAGACCATCAAATATCTAAAGGGTCCACAAATTGGATGAATTGGTTCACATATGTCACCTTGAATTCTTTCTAGAAATTCAGGGGATTCAAATCCAATCTTTGCTGGAAAGGGCCGTATAATTAATTTTCCTTGAGAACACGCAGCACAAGAAAACTCATTCGATTGAAGAATCTTTTGATTCTTCAATAAATGCCCTTGTGAGTTTTCTATAATCCTTCGCATCATTATTGCTCCAGGATGTCCTAACCGGTCATGCCAAATGGTAAATTCATTTGACCTAGTAAACTTCTGGTTTACGATAGCATGTGATTCAATTGCACTAATTTTAGTGTAATAAGAACCGGAAGAAAGCGAAGGTAATTTTTCTAGTATGACTTTCTTGCTTGAGTCACAAGCTGTAATATAGAGGTACTCATTATTTCCCTCATTCACAGTCTCAATGTGATATCCATTTCTACAAATATCTTTAAAACTTAATAAGTTTCTTTGTGACTTGCTAGAAAATAATGCATCATTTATGATGAATTTTGTTCCTCCAGGGAACAAAATAGTAGCTCTTCCAGAGCCTTCGATCATATTGGTACTCCCAATAATAGTGTTAACTCTTCCTTGTTCCATTACCAGATGAGTAAAATAAATATAGCTTTTAAGAATAGTGTGTGTGGTCGCACTATCCGCAAGACAAATATCTCCACTATTTATCGTGTTCATTATCTTCAAAAGAAGATAAAATATGTCAATATAAGAATTTGCACATAATAACATGTTTTAAATATATATGTGTGTGTGTGTGTGTGTGAATAGTTCTTGCGGAGTACATAATAAAAATATCCAATTATTTATAATAATTGCTATCAATGAAAAAAATACAATTATTCACATTATTTAATCAAATCAAATTAATAATACAATATGAACTGATGTTTTGTGACTCATCTATGCTCATTGTTGTAAACAATAATTGTAAATATCGAATAATAGATATTGAGAATACATATTTTGATAGGATTCAAATAATGATAATAAACAAATATAACAATTAAGAACCAGGAAAAATACGAACATGGTTAGGAACGTTTATTCAATAGTAAACACGTTTATTCCTAACAAATATATCATAATTAGTTGCTGAAATGAAAAAGGAAATATATTATATATATAATACCAATCACAAAGGATTAACATAAAATGATAATTGTGTAAGAATCAAATGATTTCCTTTTCTTTTCATCACGGTATAAATATTATAATCAATTGTAATAAATTGTTTTAAAACAATTTTTCCATATATTTAATAAAAGGGAGAATATGCTACTGGATCGCATATATTGGAGTACATATATTGTAATTAATTGATTTCCTTTTGTTGTAAAACAAGCTAGGCACTGAAGTCAAAAACTCATAAAAATGACTTCTTAATAAAAAAAATAATTGCTGTTAGAAAATAGTAAACATCTAAATTGTTTTCTACGTTACTAGTTCAATAGAGAAATTATGATGATCGTACCGGACTTCTAGTATAACACTCATAATATTTTCTTGAACATATCCTAAAACTTGTACATTAGGAATAACATTACTCAAATAATAAACTAGTCAGAACTAGTGGCAATAACATGATGAGCGGGAAAAATATAGAAAAGATTAGCTATGATATGTGGCCAAACATTATGATGAATTTAAAATTGTAATCGGCAAAGAAGATAATTGAGACAAGGAAAGATAATATTTTTATTCAATACATGAAAAGAAATGTCATCACTTTATCAATAAGTAAATAAATAAATAAAAATGTTCCTTTATTCAGTACTGGATTGACTAAATTAAAAAGGAAAAAAAATGAAAAAAAAACTAATCCAATAACATAACTAGACATTTCCATCATTTATCAAGTGACCAATATTCCTATCAAGATTCTCAAAAAAATCAGACACATCAAGATAGCTAGTATTCACCAGGGCATGGCCATCTAAATTATCTTTAAAGATAAAATTTGCCTCTGCCTTTTTCTCTTTGATTGATGCTTGATAAAGATTAACCAAGTGTTTTGGTGTACGGCAGGTACGTGACCAATGACCTTTTCCACCACAACGATGGCATTTATTCTCCAAATTCTTACTCTGGCTATTATTCTTCCTATCCTTGTTTTCCCACTTTTGGTGTAACTTGTTTTTTGAAGAAGAGGGAGGAGCACCATGAAAGCGACCTTTCTTTTTTCCTTGATCGTGCCTTTTATTGAGACCACGATCTTTACCGCTCTTGGGATTATAATTTGTCGCATTCACTTCGGGGAATAGAGCAAAGCCAACAGGGCGAGCTTCATGATTTTTCATGAGCAATTCATTGTTTTGTTCAGCCACAAGAAAACATGAAATTAATTCAGAATATCTAGTAAATCCCTTTCTCGATACTGCTGCTGCAGGAGCACATTTGAGGCATGAAAGGTCGAAAATGTTTTCTCCAACATATCATTATCAGTAATAATTTCCCCACACAATTTCAATAGTGAGGTGATTCTAAACATCGCGGAATTATACTCACTTATGGACTTAAAGTCTTGTAACCGCAAATGCAACCATTCATATCGTGCTTGTGGAAGTATCACCGTTTTTTTGTGATCATACCTTTCCTTCAAGCTCCTCCAAAGATCTACAGGATCTTTTAGAGTAAGATATTCATTTTTTAATCCTTCATGGAGGTGGCAACGAAGGAAAATCATAGCTTTTGCTCGATCCTTCAGGGATGAAGCATTTCCTTGTTTAATGGTGTCTCCAAGACCCATTGAATCAAGGTGAATTTCAGCATCTAGGATCCAAGATAGGTAATTTTTCCCCGAAATATCAAGGGCAACAAACTCGAGGTTTGAGAGGTTTGACATACCTTAAACCTTCTTTTCTAGAGAGACAGAGCCTCGTGCTAATAACGTGTTGTAAAATAAATAGAATAGAGAGAAAGAGGAAATGAGGGGAGAAGATGAGATGCTCTATTGCCTTTTAGTGTGTCGAATAATGTGACTCTAGGTCTCTATTTATAGACCGTTGAGTGTATCACAATAGAAATAATTTACAGAATCATATTAATTGACAATAAATAAAAGATCCTAATCAATCATCTAAAAATCTTATGGACATCCACATAATATCTAATTTATAACAATTTGTAAAATTGCTTATTAGTTGACTTGACAAACCGCAAAAGCAAAGGTCTGTGACACGCTGGCTATTGTTGTTCCCTGATCCTCTGAACAAAGTGTTGCAACTTTATGGTGCTGCTATATATTAAACTATTAATTGGTCTGAAGTTTTAGACCAGTGCATACGAATATTAAAAAGTTAGTGTGCATTTGGATTAGAGTTTATAAATTCAAGTTTACTTTAACTTGATTTTATTATAATTGATTTTGATTAAAATTGAGTTAGAATCAATGTGATTTATTTTTGAAAATTTTACCCCAAAAGTGGTTATAGTAAAATGAATATTGTTTGGATGATATCAATTAAAATCACTTTTGAATGTATAATTACTAAAAAGGATTTGAGTTTTATATTATATTTTCAATATCATCAGCTTATTTTATTTTAAGATATAGAATAAACTATATTAATATTAGTAATAAAATTATATAAATATTATTTTAATATCCCATAAACATTATTCTGAATATTATAAATAAAATTGTATATAAGTAATTTATTTTTAAGTACTTATTTAACTCTTATACTAGTATTAAATTATAAATAAATGTTTATATAATTTTTTTAAAACATATAAACAATTAATTAGAAAACTGACTTGATGAAAATGTTAGAACCCTTCGTTTATATAATTTCGTTGCGTTTTAACTTTTGGCATATATGTAAAAGATTGAGGATAATTAGGACTTTTGATTCCATCTTTAATCTTGAACGAAAAAAATTGAAACGCAGAAGCAAGAAAACCATGCTTAAGGAATCACGCACTTTGTAGCTGACGAGCTGTTAGCCTGACGTTAGGTTTTATTTCGGTATTATTTATTCAACTTTTTTAAGTTTTAACATGAGGGAGAGATCAAGAATCAGCACAGCACAATCGGTTTAATGAAAAATAACCTAACAAGATCATTATTTTGATGATGGCCAAGCACGTCACTTGAGGAGACAGCATTTATATATATACATACGATAATACAACCATTCTGACTTCGACCTTGATGGTGTGGCCATGAGGTCCACTGCAATTTCACAATAAGATTTTGCGTATTCAAGACAAAAAAACTCGAATGACAAGACAAATGCATGGTTGGAATATAAAGATTTTTAAATTTAATTTAATGCAGAATGAAAAGTAAAGAGACGGACAGTGAGGCTCCATCAATGTGGACGTGGTTGTTTGTTCACCATTGGAAGTTTTTGAATATTGAATCAGTACATAAATGTAGAGTAAAAGGAGCACCACTCTTATTTTTTTTAGGGGTTTAAACTTATTAATATTGAAAAATCTACACGCGTGGTAAGGCCAATATAGTTTGCAACATTTGTTAACGTTATTGAAAAGGTCACTTTGCAGACGTGGTTGGTAGTAGCCTCCCAGATTGCGCCGACGCTTTCCATTTGTATCTGTGTGTACAGCAACCAGCGACGTTTTAATTTGCAATTTGTGATTTGTGATATTCGTATTTGCGTTAGCCGTATTTTGGGAGCCTATGAAAATGAAATTGTGCTTAAAATATAATCAGGCAGAACAAAGCTACGCGAATACGAAGTATATATATAGTCTCTCCTTTCTCTTGTTTTCCTACTCTACAATTCTGCTGTAAATTGTTAGGTAAAAGGGTCTCTCATTTCATTATCATAAAATAAATGCTCGAGTATTTAGTAGAAAATTCAGGATTCGCCATGATCGTTCGTATTGAAGTGTTTTGATTCCATACAGTTAGGACCCAGTCAGAGAAAAAGAAGATCAACTACCCATTCTCTTCCTTCTTCTTCTCTTCTTTACCCCCTTTTGAAAAACAATATAGTGTATTAGCATAATCGTGAATAAATGGTGAGGCAATTTGGATTGACTAGATGCAAGAGGAAGTGAGAGTACGTTGAGAATCAACTAGAGCCAGGGACGGATGCACTCATAAAATTGTGTGATTTGAGAAATTCAGTAATGGTATATAGGAATATGCATATTTTGTCCCCGTTGTTTCATTAAATTTGATTCCATAACAAGATAAAAATTATGTAAAACTTATTGTTATATTTGTGTATCATATTTATCCATGTTACCTAAATATTTTGGATCCGTCACTTACTAGAGCCAAAAAGGTGAGCATTTGTCTCTATGTAAAAATGCTCTGTTTTGTTGCATTCAATCCCAGTCCAGCTATACAGTATTAGTTAAGATGGAAATATGTTTCCTAACAAAATAAAATGACTTTGCAGACGTGACAACAAGTTATTGAGAGATGTGGTAATACTAATTTGAAGATGTGTCAACAAGTTATTGAAAGATAAGGTAATGTAATACTTACAGATAAAAATGATTAGGTAATAAAAGTTCCTTACGACAGTATATTAAAATTTAACCAATTATTAATGGTAGACTTTTTGCAATAAATGTTAAAGAGTTATAATAATTTATCAAATCAAAGTATGTTTATAAAGAAAAAAAAAAGCTTATAAAAGCATTTTTACATGATATTATGACATTATGAGAATGAAGGATCTCCATCAAACAGCTTCTAGACACGATTATAAAAATAAAGATTTATTTATTAAAGGACACTTATTATTCTAAGAAGAAAAAAAAAAAAAAACACTGGTCTTAGATGGTGAGTTTTTATACTTTTAAAATATGAGATCATTACACCTCGGAGTGTGGTCGAGCAGTAAGGGCTCGTTCACCCTTAACCAAGGGTTAGGGGTTTGATCCCTGTCTTTGGGAATGAAGAAACTTCTTCGGACTAGCTATCCCACTCTTTGAGGTGCCCATACAAATTGATAAAGTGATCAGCCACCGTTACATATAGTAGATACTGTGGAGAGATAAAAAAAAAATATGAGACCACTAAAAGTAAATAAATCCTAAATTTATAGTAAGAAAATAGAATTGGCAATGATCACTCGATAGCAGTAGCAGTTGCTCGGCAATTTCAAATTGAAGAGACAGAAATAATAGACAGCCAGGCATGTATACTCACGTCCACTTCGCGCCTCATAGCCGCGTGGTCATTTATACTCCTCAGACCAATCAATCAATCTTAATTTAAATTTTGTTTGTTGGTCCCATTTTTGCTAATGCTAGTTTTCTCTCACAGTGCATGCGTGTACAAAGGAAAAACAAGGTTGGCGTCTGCCAACACTGACACAGCACAGGTACACAGCACAATACTGAATCAAACCCAACATTATTGATAGATATTAACAAGGATTTAATTTTAGTGTTTAGCAGTGATTTTGTGTCATCTTCATATCTCTCTATATTTTGTGTCTTCTTCAATTCAATCCTCACTTCACAGCTTTGGCTGCTATTCATTTGTCCTCCCTCAGTAGAGCAGAGCAGAGGTTGCTCCTCCTCTTCCTCGATGTTGTGTGTTTATACAATTGAATAGAGTAACTATTGTTATTGTTGTGGAAGTGGTCCTGCACTCTCCAAAGCCCACAAATAAGTAGGTAGCGGGTTCTGCATGAACGGGTCTTATCTTATCTTTCCACTGCTATTCATTTCACAACGCATCTTTCTCTCTCCCCGGCAACTCAATCTAATAATGTAACTGTAATTGCTTCAGATTCGCTTCTTTCTCTTTTTCTTCTATATTCCTCAGATTTGTAAAGTACTACCCAGATGACAAACATAGTATGGGTTTGTTTTTCTGCTGGAAAAGTTTGTGCCTTGAGTTGAAATTTCTTCTCTTTTTTTCTTTTTTGCATCATTGCCCTCTGAGATAGAGTCTGCGGGTTCTGAAGGGACGCGTGGCTTTTTCTCAAGAAAGTAACAGCAGAGGCTTCTCTCCCTCTCCCTCCCCTTGGCCACATTATTCATTACGGCTACATTATTCATTACAGTGGTTGTTATGCGACCAAGATTGTAACTTGGAAATTTGAGAAGAGATGGTGGCCACCTGTAACGTTGTGCTGTTGTTTCTTTGTGTTACTGTTGTTGCTCTAGTTGTGCTCTACACTGATCGCCTTGCCACCGTCAAGTACCTCTCCTCCGGTGAGTGGCTTCCTTCATTTGCTCAATCTTCTTCACTTGTCCTTTTAGCTAACTTTTTCTTTGGATTGTCTTTTATATTTATTTTTCAGCTGGGCAAGAGTTTGTTGAAGATGTTACTGCTTTTGTAAGTTATATATCCTTCAAAGTCTTTGTGATTCTACATCTTTGTCGAAGAAGATCTCTGAATTTGCGGATTTTCTTTTGTCATTTTGAGTTAGGCTGTCAGTGCAACAGACTCTGCCCATTTAAATCTACCACCCCAGGTGAAGTTTCCATCAATCCTTACTCCTTTGTATTTTTCCAAGGCTGGCAAGAAATTTTCCTTCAGTGCATGCAGATGTACTGTACATCGTTGATAATTTCTGGCTGAGATCTCTCTTTTTAAAAATAGGAAACTTCAACTGTGCTTAAGGAACCTATTGGGGTGGTATATACGGATGACTCCACGAACAAAAAGAATTTGTCTCATGGTATTGTGCTTTGCCTGCCTCCTCTGTTGTTCTGTCGATTTTTTTTTGTACTCCTCTTCTTCAACGGGGTCATGTTTGTTTGTTTTTTCCATTACTGATTTACTGTCTATTCTAATTGTTTGGTTGGCCTAGACTTAAACTTGGTTGAGTCGAGGGAGCATGTATCTGCCAGGGTATTGTCAGCTACAAGTGACGAAGGTCGAACTGAAGGGGAAAATCCCATCAGATTGGTGACAGATGAAATTAAGGAAGGAAACCAAAGCAACTACTTGGAGAGAGCTGATGCAACTGGTGATAATGTAAATGGGGAAGATGCTATTGATGTTGAAGACAATGATGGACAGCTTACTGAATCATCTCATGCTTTTCATCAAGCATCTGAAACTGTGGTTAGTGATATGCTTGCCTCTTGATTTTTCTGTCGGTTCAGTTTTGGGTGCATAAATGTGTCTCGAGAAGATCAACATGAATTCAAATTATATTTTATTGATCCATGGTCATGTTTCCATGAGCGTGCCGTAGTTATATGATTTCAATCATTTCCTTTCCTAGCCAGCCATCGGCCATCCCCATGTTCGCTTAAAATAAGGAAAAGGAACAAATAGTAAGTTTTGCCGGTCAACACTGTTACTTCATTTTCTGATCATATATTTCAGGAGGTTACATATTTGCATCAGTATAATGAAGGAAAATCAACTTGAATGCTCGTTGGAACTTTCTTCTTTACATCTATTGCATCCTCTTTCAGGTTACTAAACAAGAGCAACGACCTAATGAATCTTCTAGCAAAGTAAACAAGAAAGGACATGTATTATCAGAATCCAATAAGCAGAATGATCAAACACCATCTGATACTCAGGTACAGCAACTAAAAGATCTGCTCCTCCAGGCTAAGGTGTTTCTTTCGCTCTCGGCAGTAAAGAACAATCCTCAGCTCACTCGGGAGCTTCGATTACGGGTGAAAGAAGTCTCACGAACAATTGGAGATGCAAGCAAAGATTCTGATTTGCCTAGGAAGTGAGTGCAGTTAGCTTTAAGAATTAAGTTACACATGCCATTATGCTTTCCTGTTTTCTCGTAACTCTCAAGTTTGTGATTTCATCTTAGTATGTTCTGCAGCTGCATATAAACATGTTGAATAGCACTGTGCTATATTTTGTTCAGCCTTATATTTATTATACTAATGCAGTGCGAATGAGAGAATGAAGGCAATGGAGCAATCATTGATGAAAGGAAGACAAATTCAAGATGATTGTGCTGGTGGTGTGAAGAAGCTTAGGGCTATGCTCCACTCAACAGAGGAGCAGCTTCGTGTGCACAAGAAGCAAACCTTGTTCTTAACACAATTGACCGCAAAAATGATGCCTAAAGGTCTCCATTGTCTTCCATTGCGCCTCACAACTGAGTATTATAACTTAAATTCTTCTCAGCAACAATTCCTGAATCAAGAGAAGTCAGACGACCCTCAACTATACCATTATGCAATATTCTCAGATAACATATTGGCGGCAGCTGTTGTTGTGAATTCTACTGCTGCCCATGCTCAGGTAAATTGCTTTCACTGAGAATTTTGTTGAGTTGTTTTTGTCCCGCCAAGATTATGAAACATCAAAGAAAATTTGGTATTGCCGGGCAGTTAAATAAATAACTACCTGTTTCCTTTTCATTTGGCCCCACAGTCGGTGAAGAATTAAAATTGGAAAAAATAAAAAATAATTTTTTTTCAATATTAAAAGGGAACTTTTATTTCTGATTGGCATCACTTAAAACATTGTTTTAATCAATTTTCAGGATTCCTCAAAACATGTTTTTCACATTGTTACCGATAGGCTCAATTATGCAGCAATGAGGATGTGGTTCTTGGTGCATCCACCGGGGAAAGCAACCATTCAAGTTCAGAACATTGAAGACTTTACATGGTTGAATTCAACATACAGTCCGGTTCTTAAACAGTTGGGTTCTCCTTCAATGATAGATTATTACTTTAAGACTCACCGGTCTACTTCTGATCCAAACTTAAAGTTTCGGAACCCAAAGTATTTATCTATATTGAATCACCTTCGCTTCTACCTGCCCGAGATCTTTCCAAAGCTTAACAAAGTGCTGTTCTTGGATGATGATATAGTTGTGCAGAAGGATCTGACTGGCCTTTGGTCAATTGATTTGAAGGGGAACGTAAATGGTGCTGTAGAAACTTGCAAAGAACGTTTTCATCGTTTCAATCGCTATCTCAACTTCTCTAATCCTCTTATTGCAAAGAATTTTGACCCTCATGCCTGTGGATGGGCATATGGTATGAATGTTTTTGATTTAGTTGAATGGAAGAGGCAAAACATCACAGAGGTGTACCACAAGTGGCAGGAGCTGGTAAGTTATGCACTTGGATTTACAGTACCCACATTAATCACATATAAAATTACTAACTCGGATATTTTATTTTCTTTGGAATTATGGTTGCAAAATGCATGTATGCAGTTGGCTCTTATTTTAGCCTAAACTCGGCAAGAGTCCATCCAATATGAAGTGACAAGCACCTGTTCTTAACTTGTTGTCTCGTTTGTTTTTTATTTGAATTGTGAACTCATTTTCTCTTTCTAATAAAATTGATATGCAGAATCACGATAGACAACTATGGAAGTTAGGAACACTACCACCTGGTCTTATAACTTTCTGGAAACGCACTTTCCCATTGAACCGATCTTGGCATGTCTTGGGTCTTGGCTACAACACCAATGTCAACCAAAAAGATATTGAACAGGCTGCCGTTATACACTACAATGGAAACATGAAACCATGGCTTGAGATAAGTATTCCCAAGTTTCGAGGTTATTGGACAAAGTATGTTGACTATAACCATGTATATTTGCGAGAATGCAACATCAATCCATAGATGGATCTCATGGTGTATATAAGCATTCAAGTTTTCTGGGTATTATCTATGGTGCAATGAACCTTGTAGGTCTGCAATAACATCTGTGTGGCGCTTCTGTTTTTCAAACGCTCAACTATTCTTTTTGTACACATTTTCCTCTCCCCCCCCCCCCCCTCTCTTTGAAGTCATTTTTGGATTTGTGCATGGAAGATTCACATCACAGCCAAAAGCCGAGGATCATTTTGCAACCTTTGAAGTTTGATCACGAGATGCAAATTGTACTTATAAATGAAATGAGTCTCGAGTTGTTTCCTCTGGCAGTGCTTCTGAAATCCAAATAAAAGAACAGAACTGCCCTTTCTCTTGTCTGTTCCAAAACAACTGTTGTGCTGTAGTGTCTCCTTTGGTTCCTTCTTGTACATGTTTTTGTTCAAGTACACATTCTCCTTAATAGCAACGAGCTTGTAGGAACTTAGTTGAGTGGTGTTATTTTGGTATGTATTCTGTTTAATACCTGTTGAGTTGCAATCGGTCACTCTTAACCCATCTATTATCTCTTCTTGAACATCTGAACACTTGATCTGTGTTATCCGTGTTTGGCATATGGCAATCTAGTTCCATTCAAACGGGTTGTAATATCCTTTGTTTTAGACATTGTTTTGTTATAACTTAGCATCCTCATTGCCATTGTGGAAGAGAAACATTTCCGCTGCTGCTTCCTGGAGTGCACCCCGTTATGTTTGTTCGATGATTCAGGCGCAACTCTACTAGCTGAATCGTTTTTCTTTGGTTGCCTGCTGGACTGTTTTTCTCAGCAGTCTAAGCCAAAAAAGAGTAGGGGCAATATAGTCATTTCATTGTAGGTAGTCAGTCAGA